>CM050412.1:49542251-50142251 GCA_027564155.1 Gymnocypris eckloni scoliostomus | reverse complement strand
CCAATTATGAAGAATTTGTCATCATTTACTCACCCTCATGTCATTCCAAACTTGAATTTGTATTAATTTGTTTCTTCTGAGTAACACAATATGAAAAATTAACAAATGGACCAGTTGCTCTTTTCCATGCAATTACAATGCATATTATGGTACTATTGGCTATATGGCACTATGGACTGCTGAGCGAATCATTGGTACACCCCTCCCCATTCTTCTAGAACTGTACTTATCCAGAGTGAGCAAAATGGCTGGCAAAATCACTCTGGACCTCTCACATCCAGCACACTCCCTCTTTGAACTGTTACCGTCTGGTCGACTCGACGCAACAGAGCTCTGAGCACCAGAACGGCCAGACACAGATACAGTTTCTTTCCTCAGGCAATCCATCTCATGAACACTTGACAATAATTATGGTGCACACACTATTTATATACTTATACACTTATTTATCTAATACATACTGTATACTTAGTCTACACTTCAATTGCACACAATATACCTATACATACAAAACTGTCCATTGTTATATACCAGCACATAAAAATGTCAATTTGTATATTGTTATTCCTTATTTACTTTTTAATTCTTCTTTTTATTATCAGTGTTTTTTTGTTCTGTCACTGTCATTCTGTTGCACTGCGGTAGCTTCTGTCACAAAAACAAATCCCTCGTATGTGTAAACATACCTGGCAATAAAGCTCATTCTGATTCTGATTGAGAATGTTGTGACTAGATCACTGCGTAAATTTAATCTGAACCGGTCAAATTATTTTCTCTGTGGAACATAAAAGATGATATTTTGATAAATATCCCAATGTGTGTGTGCAAGTGCTTCATAGAATGGAATGGTCACCAATACTGTTTGGTTATCAACATTCCTTTATGTTCTGTAGAAGAAATAAACACAGGTTTAGTACAACGTGATGGTGAGTAAATGATGACAGACCTTTATGTTGTGGGTGAATAAAATTCTACAAATCTATAATATAATGGCTTGGAATATAGTGATCCACTTTTATAGTGCTTTTTCGAAATGACAGATTCATTCCTCTTTAATTATATTAAAAGAGTGGCCAGAATATTCTTCAATAACTCACCATTCTGTTTTACATAAGAAACAACATGTGTTTGTAACAAAATGAAGAGGACAATTTTTTTTGAATAATGACTTTCATTTTTGGGCGAATTGTACCTTTAATTGTGCAATGACCCCCTCCTGGGTATGTGAAGATGTCTGGCACCTTCGATCATCTGCAATCAGACTATGATTAGAGCAGGGACTTACTGTGAGAGTAAGTAGCAATCACTATGCTCTTTCATCCCATATAGCATGAGTAGCAACTGGTGGTATTAACGATTATGGCCATGTCAGCCTTTTTAGCCTGGCATTTACTGACATATGGATCTATGGTGGACACTGGCCAACATCTAGCAGTGTAGAACAAAAACTCAAGTGCCGACCTTCATGAAGGACACCTGTCACGGGACTTCAACACTCTGACCAATGTGGCAGAAGTAACATTTAAGAGCATAAAAACGATGAAGAGCGACCTTTCGTATTTTGATTTAATGGAATGCTGGAAGCAGTAAAGGTCATTCTGTGTCATCCATTGCTGTCCACGGACACCTCTACAAGTAACATGAGGTCTAATGATATATGAATCCATAGATCAAAGGCTTCCTCACCCCAATAATCTCAGTACCTTGCTGAAGAGCAGATGAATTTCTGCAGGCATATGTTGTAATGTGAAGATTCTGAAAGGTCTTAAGTGTTTTGCGAGAGAACATGTGTTAGAGATCCTAAACTTAAAGTGTGAAGAGTGGACAGAGGCATAGCTCTCACAGCAGGATAAATATTTTTGTTTTGCAATTGAATCCACCTATTTTAATACAAAACAGGGATAATGTGACCTGGCAAATAGCATGTTACCTTGGCAAAACCCCTGCAGATTTTGACACCAGTACAATGTTTAACTTAGACTTTAATGACAGCCCAGTTAGTAGCAAGTCCAGGGAGTCCTGCTGTGCTGCCAAGACTCAGGTTCTTGGTCGAGAAACCCGGTGTAATGCTTCACACTTATGCAACGAATGCTTGCGACCGGTTGTCACGACTCTAGAAGAAGGATTTTGCCAACAGGGGAGAAGTGCATCTGTCAGCATTTATTGCCGCTTTGAATTTGTAAAAATTATTACCTGTGACGACACAAAAAGGATAGATAAATGCAAATGCATATATCATGGTTCAAAACAAATGAGTGCATAGGAAAAAGGAAATCAGGATAATGATGGGCTGAAGCAAGTGTGAGCAGAGAGAATGCAGAAAAGGAGTGGAAAAGAGAGAGCGAGAAAGACAAGAAGGCCTGCTGTGTCCAGGGATGTCCGTTAGATGGAGCTGCAGATGGGCAGGAATCCAAAGGAAGAGAGTCCCAGCCTGCTGGCTCTTCGTTCTCAAGGACCTTTAAAGATCAAAGCCCAGCACATAACAAGAAAGAGAAAAAGAGGAGGGATCCTGTGAAACAGAAGAGCTTGTGTGCCCTTCTACTGATTAAGCTAGAACTTCCCACCCACTGATCTGAACGAAAGGCACCAGGATGTGGGAGTCTATCGAAGTCTCTGTTAATCACTTCTGCAGTTGGCATCCTCTTTCTCCATACTGATGGAGCACAGTTCCTCTCATGGTACTGCGTCTAATGTGCTTTCTGTGAAACAACTAAATAAAGACAGGCCTATCCCTACTGAGATAGGCGGATGGGGTCATTTCCATTGGTTTAAAAAAAAGGTTTGTACTACCTGACACACAGCAGCTGACCAGGATGAAATGCAAAATAATACACGTGACCAAACCAGAGGGACATAAGAACTAGGACACTAAGAAAGCCGAGTTAGCCTTGATACACTGCAGCTCTGAGGTCAAGAGAGAAAAGAAAGAAAAAAACAACAATAAAGGTCAATGTCCTTCACAAAAGCATTAAGAGCCCTTGTGATGCTGTAGCTCAGTGGTTAGAGCATTGCGTTAGCAGCGCAAAGGTTGTGGGTTCGATTCCCAGGGAACACACATGCTGACAAAACATGTACAGATGTAACCTGAATGCACTGTAAGTCGCTTTGGATAAAAGCGTCTGCTAAACGCATAAATGTAAATGTAAATGTAAGAGAATAAAGCACACACATTTGTATTAATCTTGGAACTTTGAGAAGCAAATAAGCGCAACCTAATTATATCCTACATTACATTTTAAACAATTCGTTATTAGGCCCTCCCAGTGATATTAAATTCATAAATGAAGGGCGGTTTTATGTGTACGCCATCTTCCAGGCAGCTCTTGGCAGTGTTGTATAGTCTTGTCTGTGAGAGGAAACCGCTAGCTTCAATAATTAATCCTGTACAAGATCCATCAATCACTGCATCTCTGAGAGTCAGGGAGACAGATACCAATCCTATTTATTTCAAGTGGGGGCGAGCGGCAGGGGTATGGATTACCGGGGTATGCGTGCTAGGCTGGCAGACTCCATGAAATGTAATAATACATCAGGCTTCAGTGTGTGCACCTCAGTTCCCCTGCCATTTGATCCAGAGAGCTGAGAACACAATGGCATTTACTTTCAAACTCTTGTAAATATTAGCTGCACAACAATGCACTGAGACAAGCATGCAAATAAGCTCCATATAACACTGCTGCTCTTGTTCCTTTTGCCTTGTAAAAAATAAAGAAACTAAAATACTAATCCTTCGCAACGCAAAAAGGCCTAGCAGTTCAAAACTAAAGGCAGAAATCCATTTCTCCACCCCTGAATAAATTTGCACCTCACTGAACACATGAGGGAGAGGGAAGAAAGATGGAAGATAAGAGGAATGGGAGGGGAGGAAAGGAGAAAAAAGAAAGGAGGAGGTGGGGTGGCGTGCAATACAAAATGAAAGCGCAAGCTGGGTTCAATTTAGAAGTTCCCATAGGAGGTGAAGTGACCTGTATGTGCAACAATAGAGGTCAGGCAATTTTGAGCAGGCACCCCTGTCATCGGAGTGTACTGGAGACCCCTGCCTCAGAGCCAGGAAAAAACTGCAAAGTCCTTGTAGCATTCAAGACCCCAGAATGACCCACAGGTAGGTTCTCATTACAGGCAAAGGCAGCTCAGCCCAGGCTACACAACTGCCCTCCTACTGCATGCCATGGCGGTTACACAAACAGAATGATAGCAAACCAATTTCCAGCCACTCTTGGCAATCATAATTTCAACTTCACTAATAAATGCAGTTGGATTTTTCTAAATGTAACAACTAACAAGACTTGATATAGAAACATGAGACATTATATCAGTTTTACAACAGTTAAAGATGCACTCAATCAGCATCATGCAAATTCAATATTTTTGGTTATTGATGTAGGGTATATTAACTACAGGAACAATTCAAGGCATAGAGCTGATGTTCAATGAATTTTTAATTATGTATTATAACAGGCAATACATGAATTGATAATTGTAAAAAGTTATAGATAGACTAACCAGTGAACAAAAATAATTATATAAAAGTGTGACAAGTGTGCACATTAATACAGAATTTAAGAGGATACAAATGAGCATATTATTATTATTATTATTAAAGCAGCAAATGTATAAATGTATACTCTTTATAAATGTTACACCAATAATACAAATCTGTGTTTTGCAATTATACCTGATTTCAGTAATGAAATCTGTCTTCACATATTACACAAATGACACAACCATTACTATGATTATGTGGAACAATTTATCAACAGTCACATTCAAGAGGAAAGTAGTTTTCAAACCATAATAGTCTAAATGAGAAACTGGCAGCAATCCTAACATTATAAAATATTCAACAGGAAATAAAGAGAAATAAATGAATATCCATATCAATAAACAAATAACAGGAAATTGTTTGTGTGTGCAAATGAAAGGCAGCTAGTTATGCAAATACAGCTCCCCAAATGAAGGAGGTGGCATTTGAACCTTAATCTCAAATCCAACATTTGAAAAGACATCAGCAGCTCAACCGAAGAAGCCCCTGAGCACTGCATTTCAAATTCAAGTCACGCTTTGGACACCTGTTCATAAAAATGTTAAAGCATTTCTCTCACTGAAAATAAACAAGCAAACATGACCTTTAATTTCCACTGATTGCCCCAGAGAGGCTAATGAACTTCTCAGTAAACACTTGCAATTCATACGGGGTGATTTTAATTAGTCACAGTTGAGAGGAACGTCCCATTTACAACATCAAAAGAAGACAAACATTCAATCACAGGTAGAGTGAGGTTCGATTAGATGAGATGGATCAAACAGTAACAACTAATATGAAAATCAAAAGTGCAGACGGCTTCCAAATTCATCAAACTGCGGTAATCAGCCAAACGAGTCGTTAAAAGTTAAATACCTGTCTCTGTGACAAGAACTGCTCAAACATCTTAACTGTTGTAATCCATAAAGGAAGACTTTAATCCAGGGAAATGTTCTAATGAGCTCAGGCTTGTCTGGGTGGGGATAGGGAGGCCCTCAGGAATAGAGGAACTGAAAGGAGCAGGCGGAGAAGAAGTGGAGGTTACCAATCTAAATAACAAGCAATCTGGGCTCTGAAAGGCACAGACATGCCAATACATCAGCATGCTAGCCATCTAGTGCTGGAACAGATCTCTGCCAAGCTAGATTTTAGTCTGGGATCAGACACTTTGGCATCCATAATAAGAACAATATGAATCAGCCTCTACTGACATAAAGAAAACATTTACTTTCTGCAAGAAAAACAAGAAGAGCGAGAAAAAAAAGAGTGTCTGCATTTGATGACGCTGGAAGTCAATATGACTGCCACATAAAAGATGCAGTACCCCCCCGATTCTGAAAAAGTGTGTTTCTCTGTGATAGTGCTAAACACAAACAAACAACTGTCTACTTGGAGCCCTACATGAATATGAACTTTGAACTGTACTTTCATTATAAGAATGCACAAGATTTATGGACAATATCATTGATCAAATTTCACTGTATCCGTAAATACTGAATATTTAGACAGCCTAGTGGGCTCTTATTCAATAAAAAAAACAATCGATTTTATTTATAATATTGGCCATTTATTTGCTATCAGGCATAACATGCAAATAAGCATTGGCTTTTCGGCCAGAATTTCAATATCGGTGCAAAGCCAAATTAATTCTATATCAGCAAACAAGGCAATTTCACTAAAACAAGTTTGTAACAAGTAAGTGAACCACAGCCTCTTATTACAAATTACTACTACAAATTAGTAACACAAAGGTTACGCAGAGGTTTCTCTTTGTTCATACGCAGCTCTTTTATTATTTGTTCAGTCTTTTCTCACAAAACAGTCATTATAGTTTCAAAGGTGCACCAGAGTGATGTGGATATAATTGAAGCCATGACCTGAAACTGTTATTGAATAGATGTGATGCAGATTCCACAGGAGGGACGGCAAGTGGGGGGTCGGGAAATATTCAGATGGGAGGCAGGGATAAAAGGAAGAACATTCCCTTTAATGTTGGACCCCAGCAGAGGAGCTAATCTAATCAAAAATAGGTAACGTTAAGTGTGAGGCTGACTTCTTAAAAGTGACATCAGCTACTTTTCTTAAAGAAGAGGAGGTAAAAAACAGGTCAGACAGTTACGTAACACGAAGGTA
This sequence comes from Gymnocypris eckloni scoliostomus, assembly GCA_027564155.1. Lineage (NCBI taxonomy): Eukaryota > Metazoa > Chordata > Actinopteri > Cypriniformes > Cyprinidae > Gymnocypris > Gymnocypris eckloni. Next base: position 50,135,596 of record CM050412.1, on the reverse strand, counting down.
AACACTCAGCTCTACAAAAGCAAGGCAAATCAACATTCTCATCACGAAGACATGATGATATTCTCTATTCCAAAGGAGGGATGCTGATACTAATGTGCCTAACAAGCATTTGGTGTGAATTTAACCTCTCTATTGTAATCTTCAGGACAACTGTGCACCGGGAGGCTCTCGATGCATTGTAATCAAAAATAGAATATTGCTCTGATCAGTATTTAATCTGTAAATGGCTTTCTTCAGCAGGTGCATCGACTCTCACGAGGGGTATCATATTGTCTCTGATTTGGTGGGGGAAATGCAGTCATTCCTGGCCCAGTGAGCCAAACCTCTCTTTTTTTCCAGCCCCTCCACATCCTGCGTAATCAGAACCCTCTCCCTGGACGTTGCCACGGACGTGACTGTAACCGGAAGATTCCGTTCTCTCTGCCCACGACTCTCCCTGGGCTGCTCCAGTGCCATGTGTGTCCACGATGGCACCCCAGCAGGAGCAGAGGCATATTGCACGTGGGCACCGTGCCACGGCAGTGCTGGGCAGAGAGGATTAGTCCTGATGACAGGGCATTAAATGTGTAGAAGTCCTTAGAGCGACTGAGCTGATGCGCTCTCATCCCACAGTTGGGCTTTAGTTCAGAGGCGAGCGAAGGTTCACAGGTCTTAAGTGGCTGCCACTCATTAGAGGCTGAGTGTCACACTAGCTTAGCTCCTCTTTCCTGCCTGTCTCCCTTTCCCTGAGGGTCCCTTCCAGAGGCCAGCACTTTTCAGGCTTCTGGTAGTGCCGCTGACACTTTCCACATGCTAGATGCCCTTTTTTGATGAGAAACCATCTTACAAGTTTGACAGAAATCATCATTCCTTGCTTGAACCTCACTGGTTCTCAAGCCAAGAAAACATACATGCCATTTCACCATGAGAAGGACCACGCCAAGCAGGGTGGAGCGTGTACTCTTAAATTTAGCTATGATGAGGGAGGTTACTATCCTCAATATATGGTGTGCTTCCTTTAAAAAATAAGCCTGAAAGACTAGAAATTATGTGCCAAAAGGAAGATAAAACCAAATTAAAAGAACCTGTGGAAGCGGTTTCTATAGAATTGTTGACTCAAAAACCACTGTATACCATTCACATTACAAATGAATTAATTAATTAATAAATGAATGAATGATGCATTTATATAGCACTTTATTATGTATTGCTGTACACCCAAAGCGTTTTACAATTATGTGGGGGTCTCTCCCCAACCACCACCAGTGTGCAGCATCCACTTGGATGATGCGATGGCAGCCACAGGACAACGTCGCCAGTGAGCTCACCACACACCAGCTACAGGTGGAGGAGAGAGAGTCATAGAGCCAATCAGGTAGATGGTGATTATTAGGAGGCCATGATTGGCAAAGGCCAATCATGGCCAGGACACCGGGGTTACACCCCTACTCTTTACGAGAAGTGCCATAGGATTTGTAATGACCCCAGAGAGTCAGGACCTTGGCTTAATGTCTCATCCAAAAAACAGTGCTTTTTGCCAGTATAGTGTCCCCGTCACTATACTGGGGCATTAGGACTAGGGGTCGACCGATATGGGTTTTTCAGGGCCGATGCCGATACCGATTATTACAGATCAAGTAGACCGATAACCGATATTTTGAACCGATATACGTGTCTGGTGTAAAAATGAAAATGAATGCCAAAATTAATAATAACAAGAGCTCTGACAAAAAACTTTCTTTAAATGCTTTTAAACATGTCTTTAATTCTGAAAACTGTTAATAACAACAACATTCCCGTTGGTTTTAATTTACAGTACAGTGCAAATGAAGGCATAAAACATTAATTTAATTGATATTTTAATCAAATGAGAGTTAGACTTTATTTTTGGCAAACAAATGAGTTTACTATTAAAATTAAAACATGGAAGAAATAGCGTATTGTGTTATAATTCTCAACAAAAGTTGTAATAATTGTTGTAGTTGTATTACGATACAGTAATATATTCAAAGTAAACCAAACTTATATTTTGACAGGTTGCCATGAGGACCTTTTAAGTTTCTGTAGCCTATGTATATATGATATGACGATCGTTTTACTCAAATGAAACGGTCAAATGCTCATAAAGTGACTCTGACAAGAGCAGTTCTGGGGATGTTGTTCATGTATTTATGTCTCTGCAACATTTAGTGAGACGGCAGACGCTGAAGTCACTGCGGCAGTAATTGAAAGCGCAGGTCTTAACAGAGATGCAGAACATGCAGGATTCATATTGAAATAGTGTTTTTAAAATTATTTTCTCTGTGACACTTTAAGTGTACTGACCTACTTTTGATTAATTCATCCAAACTTCGACACATTCCATGACATTCCGGCATACGGTAAATTCCATTATATGACTGCATTCCGCGATTCCGCCGCATTTTCGCATCGCGACATCATAGTGGATTGTGATTTATTGCAACTTCAGCAATGTCTGCTGCTGCCTACCTTTGAGAGACAACTGATGCGTGATCACTGACGCAGCTCCAGTTAGCATGTGCTTTCGGTGTGAGACTGCCTTCAGTTTTCCGCTGACTCATATCAGATGAGCGGTGGGCGGAGATTGCTCTCAGAGATTGAGAGATCGCCTCACTCTCACAGAGTCTTGAGCTCAGACAGGCTGCATCGAGCCAAATAGTGCATTTAAACATTACATAATTTCACCTGTATTATTTATTCACCAATAAATAATGTCACCTGTAAATAGTATGTTTGTTTGCATTATATATAAAAAATAAAAAATAAAAAATTATCGGCAAATCTGTTTTGAAAATGGCCGATATCGATAATCGGTAAAATGCTTAATATCGGCGCCGATAATCGGCCCGGCCGATAATCGGTCGACCCCTAATTAGGACCCACACAGACCACACCTGTGAGCACCCCCTGCTGGCCTCACTAACACCTCTTCCAGCAGCAACCTAGTTTTCCCAGGAGGTCTCCCATCCAGGTACTGACCAGGCTCAACCCTGCTTAGCTTCAGTGGGCAACCAGTCTTGGGCTGCAGGGTAGGGGTCTGCCATATTTCTCGCGGGATTAAATTCCCGAATAAAATGCGGTAGCGGTCGGTAACTCTGGTGTAATTTGAATGGGAGCAGGCGGTCTAACAATATCCTGTTCCCGACGTACATTCAAAACAGCACATCTGCGCTTTATTCTTATAGACACAGGTACAGCCTGCACTCAGGACTGTTATCCACGCTCTTCATGCATGAACTAGTGCTTTCTGCGTCACAGCAACAGGTGCATAACAGTCCTGAGTGCAGGCTGTACCTGTGGTAAATATACGGCCCTCAGACAGAACAGGCAGGTTGTCAATGAGTGACAGAGCAGAATAAGGATGGAGCAAAGTGTGGATGCGCTGTCCTTGAAGAACGTTCAACTCGGATTTGTTTATATTTTGCTTAGAAATAAAAAAAAACAGATGTTGTATATATTTATTTATATTGCCTGAATAAACCTGTTATTTTGATTTCTGTTCATGGAAGGCGTTGTCAGATCTCATAGATCCCCTTTCTAATTAGTTTTCGTGTTTGCCTCAAACTCTGTTATCTTTTGTGCCTTTATTGTTAAGCCTAAGATTGCGATGCTGTGGTTGCTACAGTTAAATAAATTGTCAATCCTTTGCCCATATTTTCAAATCTCATTCTGACAGTTTAAAAGCCGAGCGGTGCCTGTGCACATCACCTCTTTTAAACCACCTACATCCTTACCTCCTCTTGCCATCTACCTAATTTTGAGCAGATTGGTTTATCTAACTTTCCAGAAAATTCTTGAAATTGAACCCAACTCACATTCTCTGTATAAAAGCACACAAGGAAAGATGACAGATTTAAATATGGCCCAGAGTGCTGAACATCCAGTAAAGAAAAGATGGGCTCCCACACATGACCGCTGCACTCCAGCTAGCTTGATTTGTCTGGACTGCATTAGAAGTTATGCTGTCATCTGACTGCACATCAACATGGATAACTGCATGTTACATGAGGGTAACTCAAACAGCAACAGACTTGGTGAGATAACAGAAAAAACGCAACGTATAACATGATTTGGTGTGACAAATTTGGTTTGATTTGAGGTTGATCCTGTATATTTTTCCTACCCACATAAACTCCAAATGAACCCTCATCGTTAAGAAGACATTATTTCGAGAAAAAACTACTAAGTGGGAAGAGCAGCAGGAGGGATATAGAGGAAATACAGGAGGTGTCACTTTCAGTAAGAGTCACACAATCAGCAGCAATGAGACTGCTTAATACCTCTCAGTCTGCCATCAGTGATTCATTCTAGCCTCAGTGTCTGCCTGGCACACATGACACACAAATGCCCTTGCTTTTTGGGGAAGGTTGTCTTCCCTCCAACCAATGGTGCAGACCATTCTGATGCACGCAACATGAAAACACCACCACAACCATCCTTTTCTTCAACTATGGCCATTTTAACCCTGTGAACACGTAAAGACACTTTAAACACTTACTTATTATTATTTCAAGTCTATATGCATAGATCATGCAAGGAGAAGATTTAGATGATCAATTTAACCTTTAAAATATAACAATTATGGATTTTCATAAACAAAGTCTGAGACAATGAAAATGATTAAAATATGTACATAAAGGTTTGAAAGTAGCAAAAAGTAAAGGCATTTTTACAAAGATTCAAAGGTAAGCTTCATACAAAATACTAAATAATCCACTAGGCCATAAAAGATAAAAAAAAAGTGCCTGTAGTTGAAGAAATACCATAACATCATTATAATGATTCACTTTGGTGAAATCTTTGTTACATATAGAAGACTAAGTCAATAAAATGTGGGTAATGATATTATATTATTTCATTATTGCAGATTTATATTGAGTTTAGAGTTTGCATTTTCCAAGCACTTATATGCAGATTGAGGAATATAGAATCTAGGTTTGTTATTTTATAACTGAATTTACTTTTATTCAGTATGTGTAATGGGATAAAAATAAGACACAGCACTATATTATGGTGAAGAGAGAAGTGCAAGTGAGGCAAATAAGAGCACAAATGTACTTCTGTCAGATCTCTTCATAGGCTATATGTGAAGATATAGCTCATTATAAATTGCTTCTGCACAAATGAACCCATCTTGCATAACATTTTGTTTCCTTAAAGAATTAGCAAACAAACATGAAATAACTTCCTGAAGTTCTTGATTTCTTTCTTTCATAACGTACTAGGACAAAGAGGATATCATTCCACAATAAGTGCTGACATTTTTAAATCAATTCCAAAAAACACTTTAATTAATTTTGACTGCAAGCGCAACACCGCAGGTCAAACTCGTTAAAGCATCAGCTTCAATTAGAAAGGCAGCCGCTGATCTGAAGCAATATTCTAGTTCACTTGTCTTGTATCATTTCAAACCAGACCACAAATATACAAACACTGTCTGATGTAAGCTGACAGCCTTTGAATGACAAGTGCACATACATAGTTCAGAATCTCAATTTCTACTCTGGATACTGCATCATGTTACATGTATATGTATATGCAATATTCCACAATCCCATATTTGCACTTCAAAAACAAACTATTCAACAAAGTCTCTGGTTACCAGAAGCGCAGAGGGAAAACATTCAGAGCTAAATCTGACAAGACACAAACATTCAACGGCTTGGTGCTTTCAATGTCTATTTCAGCATTGTCATTCACATCCACACCTCTTTCCCTTCAAAAAAGCCACTTGTCACTCCATAAAGAATACGCGGAGGGATAAAGCAGTGTATTCAATTCATAAATATCCCTTTAAGAGGGCCACATCAGTGATTTGTCACGGGGGAATTTGGGAGAGCTTAAAATGATGTAAAAGTGACATATGAGTTATGTATGTGGCTATGGAAGGCATTTTGATATTACTGAGAGAGGCAGGCAGGCTCACAACCCCACCAAAGCGCTCCTCATCCCTCTCTTTACCAGCTTGCACAAGAGGATGTCATTAATTTGAGGGGGAGAGTTTTAAAAAAGAAAGAACGAAAGAAAAAACCCCAAAAAGCTTGACATGCACACACAAGGTTCCTTTGTCTCCTGCTCTCTGATGACGCCTGTCACTTAATGTGTGAAAGCCATGTGTGCTTCAGTGGGATCAATTGTAATAAAACAGCACCGCCTTCACTGAGCTATGAGTTTATGAATCTCCTTAGAGAAACTCAGTCATTTAAAATCCCTCTAGCTTACAGCAGTGAAACAATGTTTAGTTTCAATCTCCCTGCAGCCTCCGCACGGAGGGAGCCACAACAGACTGAACACAAACAACAAATAAAATGCGAAAATCAAGCAAGTCACTGTCTCATTTCCATTAAATGATAAAGTAGCTACACTGAAAAGAAATGAACTAATTTAAAATGGCTGGCCTATAGGTCAAGGACAGCTGGAGCAAACAGTCTCTGATTTTTCCTCCCACAGTCAAACAAATAAAAACATTTTGCATTTTCATTTTCAATACCAAAATCTAAGAGGCTTGTTATCTTTTCTTATTTGTTTGATGCACTGTGTCTGAAATGCCTTCAGGCTGTGATAAACGTACTTAAAACACATTTTCATATGTAGATTATTAGGTATATGGCTTTTTTAGATAGCGAGGCTTCTATGCAGCGGCACAGAGGGGTCTGAAATAGCATGTCAGCATCTACTGAAAGTCAATAAACAACTGAGCCGAGCTAAACGCCTTGCACTATTCTAATCCAAAAATATTTTCCTTTCCTTGAATTGTTAATATAAGATCACACAGTGCTCTGACCCCTAGAAAAAATTCAAGGAGTATTGAAAATGTTACAAATGTCACCAATAATCAGAAATGAAGGAAGACTGAAATTAAGAGATGGTCGAAGAAAAATTTACAGAGCATTCATGTTCTTCTCTGATTCAGTAATGCAATGACTATGGCCAGGATTACTTTCATCACACAAGTAAATAAATAATCACATCCTGTCTAAATTTCCAGGAAATTAAAACATAATAAAAGTGATGCTGGAACAGATGGCCAAAAATGATATACAATGGATTTTTAATTTACAAACTGCTGAGCAATTCACCACCAAAAAAGCAACAGAATATGCCATAACGCCAGAACCTAAATGTTTTAAGAGCAGTTCATAAACTATTACAAATTTATATTTTTGCATAAATGTAAAAATTAGATCTTTGTATATACAGAAAGCTTTATGAGCCTGCTGTTTCCTAAAACACTCGATCTATGTCCGGTGAGTGAAAATCCTTTGCAAGCGCAGCACGGAAAATAGGCAACTTCCTCCTGCCACAAAAATAAGGCAATCACACAGTTGCTGTTAATATCTGAACTGACTGCAGAATCCCTAGAGAGGTTTCTATTAACACATTGTGTCCGTTTCACTGCTTAAAATAAACAAGGTTTTATCTCTATAAAGTCAGCAGGAGTTAAAAAAAGACAGCAGCAGATGGTGGAGAGAGGTGACCTTACCTCATTGGTGTTCCACCTGTGTCTCTCTTTTGGCAACGTGGAGCATTTTGGTAGACATTCAAGCAGCTTTTTGGGCAAGTATATTTTCAAATGTCCATGTTCATCTGCAAAAAAAACAAGCTTGCATTAAAGAATAAAGAGGCAGTAAAACATTTGTGTCATTAATCAATACCGTGATGGATTGATGCAATCATGCTAATATAAAGGGCTCAGTGTATGATTACAATAACCAGTATATATGATTTCATATTTGATTATCCTTTGCCGTTCTTATACATTCTTCATGCACAGCACATAAAAGGATCATTAATTAATGGCCGCCAATTATTCTGACTGCAAAGTGCGACTAATGAGCAACTTGCAGAATGAAGGTAAAAAATGTTAGATGAATGAAAATGTGAAATAATTGGCCAAGCATGCTATGAGTAAAAAAGGTAAAAGAAATAGTGACATATTGTGATGAGAATTATCAGACTTCAGGTGTTTCAGTAGTGAAAGTCCACTCTCTAGGGCTTAAGGGGAACTGATGCTAAGCTTTATTAAGACTTTAACTGCCCAATAAAGTGCACAGCAACCCTGATCCTGACTACTCGAAAGAACAGTAAAAAGCACAAATGCTGGCTAAAGATAAAAGAAAAAGGGAATACAATTTGTTCAGGGGCAATTAAAGCAGAGCTATATATCAGGCTTTCTTCCATTCATACCCTGTCTGTCTCTCGTTCTCATTCCTAAGGGCTTGGCAGGCCAGTCAAATCACTGCCATTTAACTTTTATTGTTAAATGAAAGTTCACTTTCAGGACAGAATTTCTAAATTACAATGAAATTGTCTACAACTGTAAATTGAGTCCAATTATAATCACCTTGTTACAACCAACTACTGATTATACATTTTTCTGTCACCTACACCCACATGACATTCACATTCCATTCCACTAAAACCCCTGTAAGTAAGGATGAATGGATGAAAGGGGAAAAAAGCCTTGACCAGACTCAATAAAGGAATATGTAATAGGCCTTTTTGAGTAAAAGCTAATGTGGTGTGTGTGTGTTCGTGTGTTAGAGGCCTGCAAGCCCGTCGGGACCCAACGGGCTCAGATCAGGCTCGGGTCAGACTCGGGCTCATTTAGCTTCTCGCCTTTTATAGTGCCAAAATACGCGCACACCACACATGTACTGTACGAAATATTGTTATAATAATTATATTATAAATATTATACATCGCCTATGCAATAGGCAAGTACGCAACGCATATGCACACGTATTAGCATACAGGTGACTGTTGACCATGCAGAGCTTCAGGGAGAAGTTGGAGCGTGGGGAGTTACTAAAAGTTCCCAATGCTTCAGGAAAAGCTGCATTTTGGCACAGTTTTGTCTGTATTTATATTTGTGGGCATGATTGTCAGTGGTGGTATTTATGTTTGAGGCCTATAATAAAAGTTTACCTCTTAGTAGCGTGTGTGTGTGTTTGTGTAAAGCAGAGACAGCGCGCGTCAGAGAGCGCACGTCAGAGAGCTTAAAGTGATATTGATGTTGGTCTTGGCTCGGCATGAATGTGTTCGGGGGAAATTTTATATTAATATTAATAAACTAGTGTTTTCTAAGTTGGTGTCGCAAGGATGAAGTTGCAGATCCCGACTTTCCATCTCCTCATTAGACCCGCCTTTAAGAAATGCATCTACGGTAGTGATGCGCGGATGAGCTGAAACGTTACCCGAATCTGCAGCCTCAAATTAATTATCCACCCGCCAATGCTCGCTGTGTTTTCAGCTTCTGCCATCTCACTATTTGCCGATAAAACACAATAATATCATCTCCAGCTGCTCTGAGAGTCACTTCATTAGCGTTGTACCGTTTAATTTGAGAAATCTACCATCATATCACATACACAGCAGCTGCAAGTTCCTCACGGCAACCCGTCAAAATAAAAGTTTAGATTAACATGCAGAAACTGTGTCAGAAATATTACTATTTAGAAGTCTTAAGACTCAATGTAACAACAATGCTACTACTAATAATAAATATTAATAAATCTTTATTTTTAAAGGAATAATTACATGTGTTTTCTATTTAATTTTAACAGTAAACCTCTGTTTTGCAGCACTTTGTTTGCCAAAAAATAAAGGGGTTTCATTTTTAGGATAAATTATGATCAATTTGATTAGGATAAATTCAATTAATGTTTTATTCAATTCAACTCAATTCAAGATTATTTGTATAGCGCTTTTTAAGATACAATCGTTGCAAATCAGCTTTACAGGAAATTAAGTTTCTACAATAGATTTATATATTGTAGAATCTAAACATTTAACTTAAGGCAAAAAATGTAGGTTTCAAATACAGACCTGTGGCTCTTAATTTCTTTTTTTGAATTCACCATTTGTAAACTGATGTTTACTGTTCATTTTTAGAGATATTAATTGCATTTGTATCAAAACTATATTCACTGAATTTAATTTTAAAATAAATCGAGAATCGAATCGAACATCTGAATCGATACCCAGCCCTAATTTCAATAATAATAAACATACATTTGCATAAAGCATCCATATTTGTAACAAAAACAGGAGGACATGATGTTATTTACTATTTTTGCACAGCAGATGCTTTTAAATGAATTGTGAATCTAAAATATGCCTGTTAGAGAATGTAGAATTTGTCAAATCAGTCCGTCAGAAAAGCTTTTTTTTTTAGCTAACTTGGTTAGTTGTTATTCTTGGCTGGATAACTAGCAGGTTTTGAAAGCTCTTTAAAATGAAATATGTATACGGTTTGGATTAAATCAAAGTACAGTCAAATTGTATCTCCTGTATAGATTTTACAATACGATATCATTCATTGGCTTGACTTCATGTTATTGTCTAACATCAGCTTACAGTTCAACAGATTGAACTTTTGATTTTATCTATTAGTACATTTTGTAGAAAAATAATTGCTATAAATATTGTTTATTGATAGGTCATGTTATCTAACAAATTGAATCTTATTGTAAAGTGTTTTTAATACAACAGTTTCCTTCTATGATATACACTTGTCTTAAAATATGTTTAATCTTATCTAAATTTATCATAAACGTCAAAGTTTGTCAATAATCTAATGTTGCATTTGGTCAGACTCAGCCCATTTCTTTACTTAAGTATATTATATTTTCCTTTTACAGCTGCAGACTGAGGAAGATCATGAAACACACCAGCAAACCCTAAAACAGACAACAGTTTACAGTTGTTTTTCAGCGGCAGCAGAAATATGACAAAAACTTTTGGGTGAATTTTTTTTACTTTTATTCTTACTTTTATTACTTGTGTAAAAACTTGAAACAATAATAAAAAAAATCATAAAGAATGGCGTTGATTTTTGTACAATTTATTTTTGTTTAATTTATTAATAAAAAAAGTGTTTTTTAATTAGCATGTTTTTGTGTTTTGCTTTGGTACTGAAATTGATACCGAGAACCGTGGATTTTCACTGGTATTGGTACCGAATACAGAAATTGTGGTACCGTGACAACACTACTGTGCATCGATTGGGAGTTAAGAAACGATATTGGTTCATAAAAATAATAATCTATTAAAATAGAGAAATTGTTTTAGTTTTTTACCCAGCCCTAGCATATTTCTTTGTTTTTAGTGGCCTCTGCTGTCACTGCGGTGTTGAACATGAAAAGTGACGCAGTCTCTATTCATCTGTTCTCTTTATAAATAAATAAATGCATAAGCCAATATGCTGGTCCTCTAGGTTCATTATTAAAAATGAAAACGTGAACAAAAATAAAAGCAATTTGTGTTATTATAATTAAAATATGAATATGAAAATGAAAATGACGGGTAATAATAGATTAGGAAGGAATTTTTATGACACTTTCCGTCAAAATCACGGACTACGTTAAAGTCTAACACAACCTCAATATATATATTATATATATACACACCACTACAATGTGGCAATGTGGACAACTGTCTACTGTGAAGCAAACAAATGTGCTTAAGAAATCTATTTTAATTTTCTCAGATGTTTTGACATTATGATAAAAAACTGGAAAATATTCAAAGGGACTCAATATTATGTTCATGTCTAAGTCATTACTTTATGAGCTCAACCTACATTTCAGCACCAGCACAATGACGGGTGTCTAATCCATAACAAACATCCTAACAGGGAGTCAAAAATATGACATAATATGCCTTGAGTCACTGTCAAAAACACCCCCGCCATTTTCCTAAGGCTGTAATTGTGACAAACAATCATCTATCATTTGCGAATGAGATGCTATACCAAATCCTGTAAATGTGGTTATGAGCATGCTTGCAAATCAGTTCGATTTCCTCTGTCTCTAAGCTAATGCGCTTACACATCACCATGTGTTCTGCCGCCACTCGCATCACTGATGACAAACCAAGACACATATGCTACAGCCAATTATGCATCTCCAAGTCTGACGGTTTGTGTTACACTGTCGGACGATTGTGCAAAATTTAAATAACCTCATATGAAGGCCTCTTTCTCCACATCAGCGAGAAAGATATTTGCTTCTCTCAAATGACAGTGGCATCAGCTGAACTGGTCCAGTTGTGAATCTTTCATTGTTTCCCAGTTGTCAGACAATCAACTCTGATATTGCAGACATCTGTTTATGTCAAGGAATAGGATTTTGTCATCTGTTTGGACGGGAAAATATGGCCTTAAATGACATTATCATGTTACAGATCTCTAGTATTCTTTCATTTTGTCTTCTGCACCCAAAATAATATTTTCATTTAATGAAAAATGTGCAAAAACATCACTAATCATTGTCTACAAAGCCAGAACAGATTTGCTGTACTTGAAATAATTCCCATTATTATCGTACAGTGGTGTGATGAGAAGAGGTTAAATACGACAGTCATCCTTAAGCTGAGTGAGGGATATCATACAGTCAGCCGGTCATTACCGCAATGCAAACTCTGACAGGGTGATCAAGCCCCTGACACAAAGTAGAAGTCTCTTGTATCATCCTGAATGGATAATGACCATTGGATGGTCATTATCCAATGGACTATTTCCCACTCATTACACAGCTACTAGCCAATTAAATAAATATACAGACATAAAACATTTATTTGAGAAATTATTGTATTATCTTAGAACTGTTAATTGGTGGCAATTAGTTATTCTAATTTGTGTATGTAATAGTTTACCCATTATTTTATGACAATCTGATCGCTTATTTTCTATTTTCATATATATATTTATTTTAATAAATACAAGCATTCTCAAGAATTTTGCAAAATAGTGTGTTTCAATTTAGAGGGACTGACTTTTAGTTGTCCTTCCTGTCTAGCTATGTCACCTTTGGAAATGTCTTACAGTGACTGTGCTCAACAAAGTCTTATACTTTATTCAAGGAATGTGATTCTCAAGTGTGCGCTTCTTGTTACCTGAACCCTTTTCAATTTGTCTGAGAACCCCACGAAAGCTCAGGCTTCTGTTTGTGAATATAAAACAAAGACCTGTGTCTCAAGCACAAGCTGACCAGAAATCAAAGATGTACATTTCAAATAGCAAACCCCCATGTCCCCAGTGCTTCTTAAAGGCAAAGTCACCCTGCCTGTCCATTCTATTACACCTCTATTTTTAATTTGCTCAGATGTTTGGATGTCTAAAGTTATAAAAGACACTATGGGAGAATGTGGACTTAAAGGATGACAGTGAAATCTTTAAAGAATGAGAAAAGGTGGAAGAGAGAGAGGGGAAAACCAGCTCACTGAGTAGTAATCCCAGCCTCGAGCAAGGTCCTAACAAAGAGTTTACACCTGATAAGGCCGTGAAACAACAGTGTGACTCTCTGTGCTCTTTCGTTTTGGGTATGGAGATGATTCTGGAGATTGGAGTATATGCTGAATGTGGCATACACTGATGGGAGAGATTGTACAAGGGTAAATGAGTTTTACAGTAGAGAGCTGAGACTGGTATCTGGAATCATTTGACTCACTCAATTAACATTAACATAGAGCACCTGCTCACAAATGACAACGAGCCGCCTTCCCACACACAGAAAAAAACGATTTATCTGTGTTGCAACCAGTGTCAAAAGTGAAAACAAAGGTAAAATCAAAAACCTAATGGCCCAATCATTTTAAAATTTATGTTTTTTTTTACAAAAGCTGCCACTGGGGCAGTTCCCTTTCAAAAGGTATATAGAACTTTAAAAAGGCATATTAGTACTTACAGTTGGTGCTTATTAATACCTTCTAAAGGGTACCGCCCCAATGATAGCTTTTCTACCCTTTTTTTCTGAGAGTGTATGGTGACACTTGATTTTATCCATCAGGAATTGCTTGGGTCGTGAAAAGTAGGCGTTTCAAAGCAGAAAAGAGCCAGACCTGAATACTTATGACATTTTGATGAAAGATTACAAAGACGAGTGGGTGGTGACAGGCCTTGCTCATCTCCAGACAACCTCAGATACAGATCAGACAGTGTGGGTGGCGCCCTTTTAGACTGGACAAGACTCTAATACCTGCCCTTCTGTAATCATTTCAGACCACACACACACATTCAGCACATACCCAAGGCCTACAACCCATCAGAGCCAACATTCACATTCCCATCAACACACCCACTGATGACATCAATCAGGCACAGACTGGCCATTGGGAGCACCGGGACGTATCCCGGTGGACTGGTGGCTGATTTGGCCCGCTGCCCTGTGTATTTTTTATGTTTTATTTATATATTTTTTTGCCTTCTCAATGTGCCAAAATGATCACTGGCAGCGCCACGCTTCACGTCTGTTCCTTGCCTCCATCAAACGGTTTTGAACAGAGTCGATGTGCGGGACTCGAGGAAGGAGAGGAAACGGCCAGAAGAAACAGCGAAATTACTTGTTCAGGGCTTCAAGTGCAGGTCAGATTAATCTGTAATACGCTACTGTAGTTTAGTCTTTATTAACCTAGTTGAGTATTAAACTGCTAGCACCTTTTAGGCTGTCAGTAGCACCCTATCATTATCATCAGCCAGAAGACTGTGCTAAAGGACATCGTTATCGATTGGAAAGTTACATTAATAAATTTAGCAGGCAGATATTCACATGGATTTATTATATACAAAGGGAGGGAGCTAGAATAAACAGCAACACAAAAATATTAGTGAGCCCAAAAATACAAAAGTGTGTTCATTATTAGGATTAGGATCATACTAATTTTGGCATTTAGGCACTTTAGAAAATTAGTTTTAATACATTAGTATGAATTATAGGTTTGTTAAATCTTGAGTATTTAAGTAATTTTACGAGAAATAACAACATTACGTGCACACAAATTGCAATGGGGTGGTTGTTTGGCAACAAGGTGAACACAGTTCTGTTAATAACAGTAGACATGCTGATGAAGAAATGACAGGTACAAGAGAGAAATGAGTGACAGAGATATTGGAGAAAATGAAGAAAAAGGAAAAGGGAAGGTGCAGTTTAAAAGAGAACCTTTAATTATTTTCTACGGCCCTGACTAAAGACTTAGACCTTTTTATGTGATGGTCATACAAATAGGCTAATAGGGTTGTCCATGTTTTAAGAATTTGTTGTGGGTGTATGGGATGGCCTGGATGAGTGTGAGATTTCCCGGCCTGAAATGTTGTTCCAGTCCGCCCCTGACATAATTTACACCTGTGCAAGGTCTATAAACCCTACATAAAGTTTAGCAGTCTTATTCATCTTATTGGCGGTTGCTCAACTGGCACAGGACCCCAGAGGTATGTGATCTGAGGCCTACGGCCCATACTGACCAGCCAAACCCGGAGCCCCTGTTCCAGAGCCTTTATTGCACATGGATATGAGTATCCACATAGGACAGGTAGTTTAGTGATTTACTATCTGTTTTGAGAATAATGAAATGGAAAATTATGATTATAAAATAGTCTGAGGGGTGATAATTAAATGGTAAAACAGCTAAAATAAGTCATCCACCGTATTCGCTGTGAATTAAAAACAGACGTTTATCAGTGTAAAATGCTATTAGGGACTTGAAGACAGGTATGAAACTGACTTGTGCTGAATGTAAGCACACATTCAGAAGAGTGAAAAACATTCACTGCTCCGATTAGATGACTGGTTGTTAATTAAAAACCCCTCATACTAATAAAATCCCTTCCAACTCCTCCCAGAGCACAACTTGAAAGACCTCTTGAGATGTTTGGGCTATGCTCCTTTTTCACCAAAATAAAATGAATGGCATTTGAAATGAGGACTCATTGCTCCGCAGTTAAAAGCAGACAGAGAACAGAACAGAATGCTAATTCACTAAAGTTCTAACGCCGGCTGCTTTAATAAAGAGCAGTCTATCAGTGTCAACACACACCCTTATCTGACATTACTGCGTCTCAGGGACTGGGAATGAGCTCTAGCGTCATAAAAAATAAAAATAAAATTGTAGAGAGCGCCAGAGAACAAACGACAAAAAGAAATCTGAGTAAAGGAGCTGTTATGACTGTGAGCAGACACATTGGAGAAGCAGAAGGATGACGAAAGCTTAGCCGTTATGTGTGCATATATGAATTTAGACATTAAATTGAAAACAACTTAGAGACAACATTATCCATGACTTTGATAAGCTGAATTTAGATTGGCGACTGCAGCCAACTTTATCCAATATAATTTTCTGCTTGTATAAACACAGAAACATTTCTTAATTTTTAAAATAAACACTCAAAAAGTGCTTTAATTTGTGGATAAGTATACTGTATACTAGAAGTATAAAAAGTATACTGAACATATTAAATTATGGGAGCATTCCAGCTAAATGAAATTAATTCTTTATTTTTAAAATACAACCATACTCACATTTATACCCCTAAAATTAATATTTAAAACAGTCTGTGGTGAAATGGCTTTGGCGTAATGACTGTGGTGAAATGACTTTGGCGTAATGACTGTGGTGAAATGGCTTTGGTGTTCAAGTGCTTTGTCTGATTCACCAGACAAAGCACTTGAACTTGTGAAACCTGAATTCAACAGGATTTTATAAATGGCAGCTAAAAACTGTCAAGATATTACTGCATTTAATTATAGTGCGTGACCTCACTTTCAAGCATACAATTTTGCCATAATAGTTAGCTAACTTTATATGGCTAATATTTATTATTCAGTGTACCTGTTAAACAAAACAAAACAAAAGGTACAGAATAGGGGTGTGCACGAATAGTCGAGCATTTGAATATTCGGTCTGTAATTATTATTCGAACAATAAAAACACTATATACATTTTTCTATGTGTTCATTTTCTGGCCGTAAATGCAAGGAATCCATTATAAATCCTAAGCAGTTATAACTACATGCACTGGGTGACGCTGTGGAGCATGTTAACAAGGTGATAGTATTTGAACATAAAACGTCGTCACCTGCCTCGCAAAGTTTGGATTTACTTTGATCTAAATTATCTGACAAAATGTAATGATAAAAGGAATTAGTGAAACTGATTTATCATAATATTACCACTACAATGAGAAATCATGAAATCCAAACACAGTCGACTGAGGAAAGACAGTTCATCACTGCATTCATGACTGCAGGTAAGCACAGCTGTAGACTCTGAGAAAGAGTTTATCTGATAGTGAAATGATCTTCAGACATATATAAAGTTTCCTCGAGGAGAGTGGTTTAACACAATGCGCTAAAAACTGTTAGCACACGTTATCTTTGTCAGTGCGTTCTTATTTGTTATCAGACTGAGGAACAAACTTCCACCCGAGCATGTGGATATTATTGCTTCTCTCATAATTAATACGTGAAACAAATTAAACACAATAAATATGCTGACTCGAGTATATGTAGCCTACATTCTGTACTGTAATTGGCACTGTCTGCTTGATTGTTTCCGTTTGCTCTGCTTGATCTTGTATGCTTTCTTTAATGTATTTTTAGTTGTTGTTTGCACGTGTTTTTTAACCAGAATAAAACCTTGCGATATAATGTAACGTTGTTGTAGAACATTGATGTGTAACGGCTAATCATAAGCTTGTTCAGAAAACGTGACAAAAACTTGGTAATTAAAAATAATAATGTCATTCTCATTAAACCTCATTTAAATAAATTAATATTTGAATATTCTCTTTTTATGAGCTTGAATATTTGAATGCAAATTTTTGGGAAAATGCCCATCCCTAGTACAGAATTGACAAACCTTCACTTAGACTAGATTTACCCTGCAGCTGGATCACCCTAGCATTGACTGTTTTGCAAAACAGCAAGACAGCGTCAGAGGATGTAGTCTGGTTTAACAACCCAGCTCCAGCCACGACTATGTCTGCTGGGCCTCAGCCATAACAACTCTTCTCCCCGATTTAATCCCATGGATGTCACCAGCACATCCAGCTGTGTAACTCCAGCCTCTAATGCCATCTCGTTTCCTTTATTTTCCTGCCTAAACAGCGGTGACAATGTGGACATTAACATAATTCTGTCTCCCTACCCGTGAACAACAATTTAGTTGTCAGATCCTAAAGTGCAAAGGCAGGCTGAAACCGTAGCCTGTTATATTGGAAGATGTGCTGAGCCGAGCTGAGCTGAGGGGGCAGCCAATTACTACAGCAGCCCTGATCAGAAGAAAGCAACTATCCAGTCAGGTGCATGAGGGGAAAAAAGTACAGAATAGATAGAGGACCAAGAGAGTATAATAGATAGCCTATAGAAAGAGCTCCCACAAACAGAGAGAGTTAGAGAGAAATGAGGAAGTAGTGGAGGGACAGAAAAGTTTTTTTTGCTTCTGCTTGCCACCCACTCAGAAGGGAATTCTCTCATTAGAAGGGCAGGTAGGATGGAAAAATATCACACCAGCAGGTCTTGACACAGCTGTGCCTACAAACACGGCTCGCTTCCAACTCACAACTTCTTGCTGTTGGATTGTGGGAGTTGGGGGGTTTGAAGTGGGATGGGCCCCAGTCCAACACTTACTAACTGCAAAGTGCAAACACAGAATTTCCCAAAAGACATGTTGCCGCTTTTTGCTTTTACAGATGTCTGTGGTGATCTCTTTAAACTGGGCTGCTTATTGTTTCTGGGAGGACAACTACCTTCTCCACAAGTCTGTCCACTTCATTTCAGTTGCAGAATACTGACGCTTTGCATTATGGTAGTAATTATTTTCTACTCAAGTGCTCAAAAAAATCAACTAAATACTTTGGGGGTCCATGTTCATTATAATTTCTATGTATGTATCAGATATCTGAAATAGGTTTGGGTTATATACTAGTAGATATAATAAATACTGGTAGATATCTCTGACACAGTTATGCTCACAAGATGTTACAAAATTATAATTGGCATGTATTTTTAAGTCTTGCCAGTTCAAGTGATTTTTAACCATTCAAGTGCAATAAGCTGCTAAAAAGAGCTCAATTCAGGACCTTCTAAGAGCTTCTGCACACGCACACCCAAAGCGCACGCAAATAAAAGCTGGCAGTCAAAAAAAAGCGAGAACTTCATTATTTTATTGAGCTTTAAATGTCAAAAACACAAAATGACCATATTGGCAAGTATTTATGTAAACTATGGATGTCACGAGAACTGATACTAAGGTACCAATTAGGTATAAACATTTTAAAATCCTGACGGTACTTGTTTTTCTTCAATAGCATAAGTACCAATGGTACCGAAGGTATCAACTGCAATTCTTCCGGAAATGAGGGGGGCAGGCAGAACATATGCCTGGAAGTGTGTGTGTGTGTGTGTGTGTGTGTGTGTGTGTGTGTGTGTGTGTGTGTGTGTGTGTGTGTGTGTGTGTGTGTGTGTGTGTGCGTGCGTGCATGAATGCATGCATGTGTTTGTATTATTTAATATTTTTAATATGTTTAATATATTAATATAAGGCCAAGTATGTCCAATTCATCACTCGGTCTCCTCTTCACCAGTAAGCTGGTGTGTGGTGGGCATTCTGGCACACTATGGCTGCCGTCGCATCATCCAGGTGGATGCTGCACACTGGCGGTTAATGAGGAGATACCCCCCTGACAATGTAGAGCACTTTGGGTGCTTAGAAAAGCAGAATGCCTTAATGTTAATTAATGCCTTAATCCTTAATGTTAATCAAACAACAAAATAAAGACAACGAATCATTCACTGCTTCTAACTGAATTGATGAGAATCAATGTATATTTAATTGTGTGTTTTTTTTTATTCAATTTCTGTAGCATTTTTTATTTTCGATAGATCTAGCTGGAAAACTTGAAGCATGGTTTGTTTTATTTAGTCAGTGTCATTGCCTGTTTGACTTAGGCCCCCGTCCGATGCGTTTAGCTGTAAACGCAAAACTGTTGTATCGGATTGGCATTTTATCCAGATGGATCTAGGGTTTTGGGAGCGTGAAACCACATTTTCTTTTAATCGGGTCCCGGGAGTGGATGATCTGAAAAGGCTACCCTTGCGTATTCATGTTTACAACAGCCAATCTGTATATTTTGTGAAACAACGATGTCCTCCCCCCACATCTCCACCCCAGTCAGACACCGCTACGTCACAGCAACAACAACATAAACAAACGCGTAAGCACTTTGAGCCGCTCTGTATTGGAGCTTTTCTTATTATAATACGTTTGCGCAATGAAAGATTATTTATAGCATTTCTTATTCTGTCCTATGATAGGACAGAAAAATAAAGGCTATTAATAATCTAATGTCTACTCCTAACTGAATCACGATTTGTTTAGCATTTCAACCAATTTGAATCGTCACATGTTTGAATCGATTCTCAGCCGGCTCGCGGTTAATCATTACATCCCTAGTTGTTAGTTCTTTCGACATCCCTCCACCTCCCCATCTCCTCCTTTATGTATATTTATCTCATTTATCTTCTGTCTATAGGGGGGCTATCGGAGCTCGAGAAGAATAGTCTCTCTGAGCCCTCCTTTGCAGACATCAAGCCAAATCCATTTACCACTAATGCTAAGATTATATGGGCACACGAACTCGTGAACTGCTATATGATGAAATAAATAAAAGACAATATACAATAAACAACACTAAAATACAAATAAGATCCATTTTTGAGACATATATCTGCATTTCAGTTGGTGTGAAATGTTGAGCCATTGCTGTTATCTCCAATTACTCAAGTATTTGGGTAATATATTTGTCGTATAGTAGTGCAAGTGTGTTGTATAAAAGTGGACATATATTTCTATGGGGAGAAGGTGGCTGATCCTAAGATTATCTGAGATGCCACTCCTGAAGGAGACGGTTTAGGAGCTTTAACAATATCAGTCACGCCAGCTTGAGATAGTCTCACCCTGAAGACAAGTGTGGGTCATGAAACTTGAGAGGTCTGAAAAAAACAAATCTAAAATCAATATCATCCACAACGCAAAAGTCTCTGCTCTCTCTCTCTCTCTCTCTCTCTCTGTGTACTTCTGCAGAGAGTGACACTTGCTTTTAATTGTTGCTTCCCTCGGCAAGATCCAACGGACAGTTTATTCAACCTTCAATCTAAAAAGTTATCATCAATCACAGTTTAAAATATCAATAACACATTACATCAATTCAGGCACTTTCAAAGGCGATTACAATTATGCTGTCCCATTTTCAGAGCTCGGGTCTAGTTGTCAAAATTCACAAATACTTTATTGACATTTGTTTCAATATGCATCCCCGTAGTATGCTGTAGGCAATTGGCAGTGTCACCCTGAACGTAATGAAAACATAAGAGACTATAGCATTTCCCCCCTTTAGTCCACCCATAAAATCTCTCAATAGTGATCTAATAAGGTTCTTGTGACCAAAGAGCAAGAGAATTGACTTGAAATAATAATCAGATTGCTATTATGATGAAATATTCCACAGCTTTTATATAGCAGACATAAAAAATACGGCAATAGCACAACCAATGTGATGAGAAGATTAGGCTTCCCTTTTTTTGGAATGATCTGGTAAAACCCAATCTTTTTCTCCGTCATTGAATTTCTGGCGCTCTTATTGAAGTGCCGTAGCCATTGGGCTATTTGTTAGAAGTCTGCCGTTGCACAGAAACTCTGATCCTGCTATCACAGCTCAACTGATGAACTCAATTTAAACTAAGGCCTTGTGGGGCCACAGACTTCTCAGGCAAGCTTGTGCTGTCCAGAGATTGGGCTGTCATCTAAATTTAACTCCCTGAGAAAAAAGATGGTGCTGCTTTCAGAAGAATCAGAATAGCTCAAGCTTTGTTCAAGAATAGAGACCTCTGTCTAATCTCCATGTGTTCACAAGGCTTTCTTTTGATTTTGTTACAAAAAAATAATAATATGTAAATGCTATCATCATTTATACACCCTCATATTGTTCCAAACCTGTTTGACCAACTTTCTTCCACACAAAAAAACAACTAAATTCAATTTTGAACAGTGGTTCCATACTTTGAAAATTGAAATTGTAAACTCAAAAACTGAATAAATTCAAAAACACCGCCTAGTAGAAACCAGTGGAAAAACCAAAACAATCAAACACATCAAACTAACTCAACAAATCTTCTGCAGCTAGCAAGCATTAGCACGTTAAATAAAAAGTTTTATTTACCTTATGTGACATGGTGTCAGTATAAAGCAAAGACAAAAAAATAAATAAATGAAAGCAAGAAAAGGCTCCATTGGTACTTGCACAGTAACTATTTTTGTTAGCATAAAGCACACTCCACAACCTAAGCATAGGCTCCACTCTTCACCACAGTGGTACCACAAAACACACCAACAACTCTTCTAAATCCCAACATAACAAAACATTACACAGATAAAAACAAGTCCCTCCCTTTTCTCATATTGCTAAAAAACACATGAAATAGCACTTACTTTCAACAATAATTCTCCCTATTCAGTTCCTTGCAAAGCATGCTGGGAGATGGAAATCCCTGGCCTAGTTTTAGCAAGCTATGCTAAGTAGTTATGTGAATGCTAAGAAAAAAGATCCCAAATCGATTAACTAAACTTCTGTTTTACAAATGTAAATGGGTTGAACACAATTCAGTTTCCTAAAATTTCATAAAAGCTCATTTTAATCAAGTACACAGAGAAAGCTGATGTTAATGGATGTTAATGACAGGTGTAAAGTGGCTCAAATGACATTAGGGTGAGTAGAGTCCTATGAAATCGCTTTTATTTTTACCAAAATTAAATAAATAATCTGTATTCTGTTTCTGGAATCTATTTGGTTTCATTTAATTTGATCATAAAACAAGTGTCTAATTTAACAACATGCCACTGAATAGTGTTAGCATTACTTTTTAGGGTTGACTGATATATCAGCACCAGTCATATTTAATTGTGTATGCTAATTAATGCATACCTAAATTTAGATGTAGCATTTACATTTATTTGTAATTTATTTAGACAAAATAGCATAGAATTTTTATATTGGTCATTTGATTGTTATAGACTTTTAGAATTTTCATTGCATTCAATTTTTATTTAATATAATTGAATCAGTCTTTAGCATTATAAACTTTTACTATGCCATATCATGCCGGAATATGATTAAAGTGCAGCCCAAAATGGGATTCATTTAATTCAAAACTTGTCTGTGAAATTCTTAGGGTGTTTTCACAGCTGGCGCGTTGTTTTGGAACCTGGCACATTTCCCTCCTTAGCTCAGTTCGTTTGGGCATATGTGTCCACGGCAATCGCTCTCGGATCCGCGCCGTCTCAGCTTTGATTGAAAACGAACTCTGGAGCAGTTCGGTTGTAGTGAGAAAGCAATCCGATCCAACGGACCAACGTTTTATAATGCCTTTTCAATTTATAATGTAATGCCTCTTAATGCATTTTCCAAAGTTTTCCAAACGAATCCTGGACTCCTGCTCAAAATGATAAATTAATAAATATATTGAAAAAAACAACAACAAGCCCTCAAAGCTGTTGTCGTTCCATCCAGACATGTGTGTGTGTGGAGAGAGAGAGAGAGAGAGAGAGAGAGAGAGAGAGAGAGAGAGAGAGATTGTTTGCATCTCTTTCTAAATGAATAAATAGGCGCGTTCGACTTTAAGTAGCGCTGCACAGAATGGTCAGTATATGACATCAAAGTACCGCGGGAGCGATAGGAGAGGAGATGGATCCTTTGCTTTCGAATGGCTCTCGCGGTACTTTGATGTCATACACTGTCCATTCTGTGCAGCGCTACTTACAGTCGAACGCGCCTATTGTCATTCCAGCTCCATTGAACTTTGACCAATGAGAGGACAGTTTACTCGCACGTGACTTTTATTAACAATTTTGGTCCGTTTAGAAACTTTGTTGTGAAAGCGAACCGCACCAAGAATAAAAAGCAACATTGTAATAATTTGAATCCCTGTTTTGGAACAAAGCAATCGATCTACAGGTGTGAAAACACCCCTACTATTTTTCTGTCTGTGTTTTTCACAGAAATCACAGGCCCCAAATGTGTTACATTTTGAGAGAAGCATGGGTTTTGGGAAAATCCTGTGCATGTGTGTTTTTCAACATTCTAAAGGAATGTAATGGCCAATGAGAACAAATGTTGAGAGCTCTGCTGGGCAACTTATTCAGATGTAGATAGAGACATTGTGGATTAAGAAGAGACACGCATGCAAGGCTTAAAGTGCAAGCAACAGGCATGTGTGTGTGCTCAAGGCCCACAAGCAAATACTAGACAGCTGTTAGAAAAGCCAAGCTGAATTACCACAAACATACAATTCATTAATATGGATA
Source organism: Gymnocypris eckloni scoliostomus (assembly GCA_027564155.1). Lineage (NCBI taxonomy): Eukaryota > Metazoa > Chordata > Actinopteri > Cypriniformes > Cyprinidae > Gymnocypris > Gymnocypris eckloni. The sequence goes on along the minus strand of CM050412.1, from coordinate 50,111,461 downwards.
AAAACAGTTTCACAGACATCTCATTTCCTCCATTTACATATGACTGATATTCCACTCACTAACTCTCCAGTGAATTAGTTTATCTAATCTAAGAGACAGATTCACCACATAAAATCATACACATCTTTGAAACCACCACATTAATAAATCAATGACTCAAAATAAACCATCAATTTTTCAACCAACAAAAGCCACAATTACCACTTCACTGAGAGTACTTCTACATTGTAAGAAGCCAGACCTTGCTATTATCTTGAAAAGAAAAAAGAAGCATGGATTGAGGCATAATAGCAAAAGCCCTATGAACCAGCATAATGTTGACTAAATCATATGCTACTATTCAGTGGCAATCCGTTACACTTAAGCGTGATAGTTGTGAGAAGAAGTAAGAAAATGATTCTTGGCATGACTGGCTGTGAGTGACTGAACATCTCTTGAGGGTATAATAAAGAGAACCACATCTTAAACCTTTTAGACCTGGTGTCCATTACTATGAATGTTAATGCGGCTCTGCTTTAGATCTTGTCAATGAAAGGTTGTATGTTTAACAAATAATCAAACAGCAATATTGACCTTCATATTTTTATTTTGGAAAAATAAAGCACACTGACGACAGACATAATGGCACTTTAGCCAAAGTGCAAAAGTAATGGACCTTTAAAACTTGTTTATATTAACAGGCATCTCATAATAGTTTGATAGATTTATTGTGATTTTAAACTGATTTGTATGTATAAGTCCTATTTAAACTGTAGCTTACAACTTCGGCCATTACATATTCTTTTTTTTTGACAGGCCATTTCATTCTATCCAAAAATTAGAGTCTAAAAGAAACAATCCAAAATCCTGTCCACAGTTTGCTGCATACAATGTGTTGTGGTCTTTTACTGTGTTGTTGTGAATGGACAATTAATCAGTACCATCTCTTTAAATCCACATTACATACTTTCTTTTTCCATGCTTTGCTCTTTGAAAAATCAATGCTTGATTAATTGCAAAAACCTGGTCTTTGCTGAGCAAAAGAATGATGGTGTCTAAATTAAGCAGCACAAACAACATCATATCAGCATCTATCTTTCACCAGATTATGTTCTTGTTCAACTTTTTGATGTATTAGAAAGCAGTAATATTGTCTGTAAAAGGACAGGCAACAAAGTGAGCTCATATTAAGCATAATGTGTTATAAAAAATACATTGATAATGTGAACTAGCCATGTATGGACAATTTGTCTGCCTTCGCTTCCTTTGAATGCTGCTAGTATATGGCCATAAGAAATACTGAGACATTTACTGAGAAATATTTTTCAATATTTGGCCTGAATCCTCAGACTAGACATGCTACGCAGCAGTGTTCAGCTGTGTCTGCCCATAGTGCTGTTTGTCAGGCTGGCTATAGCCACTGTGACAAATGACCAGCAGGCAACCTTGTTAAAACACTGATGTGGTTTAATGGGTGATATCCGAGACTTGGGTACATCTGATGTGCTCTCAGTAGACATTAGTGACCAGCCATATCCACTAGAGCGATCACAATTCTGGCTGACATTTGCCTGTTTTGTAATATATTTCTTTTTCACATAGTTAAAGTAATTTCTAAACTAAATCTAGATTACGCAGCCTTTTTGGTTCTACGCTGACTAAATCGTTACGAACATCTCATCTAAAATTTGTCAGTATTCAGATACAGTAGGAGGCTGGCCTGAATCCACGAAGCCCAAAACAGCGACTTAATTCAGCTACGAAAGTGCCTGCAACAAACTGAAGAGAAAAACGAGCCTTCTTATGTATTTTCAGCCTCGGCCAAGCTCACCCATCCATGAAAATCCCATCTCAGGGAGAGAGGAGGTGAAGACCTGCGAGCCGAGCACACACACACACACACATTCACTCGCACACAGCAGACAGTAAAGGACACGCCGCCAGATCCTCACTAAAGCCCTTTATCCTTATCATAACTACTCCCACAATTACTCACATGAGTGGTTTACCTGTTTCTGCCAAGCCATGCTGCATTTTTACTGTCCTAGTGATACAAAAACCTCTAGGCACCAAACATTAACTGGGCCGCTACAGACAGGCGCACACACAGCGGTTACATCATGCAGGAGTATGAGAGTGTGAGATGCAATACTTAAAGCGTAGACAGATACACAGGGTGGCAAGCTCACATATACACACACCATCTGAAATAATATCAACATGACTGCAAACAACCGCTTCTTCTATTTACTTTACATCTCTGGGCATGTTCATTAAAATCTTTGAGCTTTGAAATGGCAAGGACTCACTCAATGGCATAATGAGCAGACAGCATAACAAGAAGATGAGGCTGATTTAACTTCACTTACAAATGTAAACAAAAAATGAACAGGCTTAATTACACAGATCAACTAAGTGTTCAGAGGTACCAAGAGATAAGATATACTGCATATTAAACATGAGAACAGAGCCACTTCTAGGGTAACCAGAGCTTCATATAACACACAAAGCTGTATTAACATGCACATGATCCCACAACAAATGCTTTATGTTTAAAGTCCAACATAAAATATGCATGTTTTATACTCTAAGGGGAAATGTGTCTAATGTTGACAAATCATTTCAACAAATAGTAGAGCTCAGTCTTTCTGCGCTATTGGATGGATGTTTTTCAAAGGTCGACGCTTGCATTTGAAGCACAGGAGCTACATACACACTGCTGCTAAATCTGGTTGTCAGCTCAGCTTTTAGTGCTTAAATCTGTTCAGCAATTTATGGAGTGACAACCACATTCTACAACAGAATTAAGTCCCGAAGAATTCAGGTAGTGACAACCGCATTTACAAAAATCCAATGCAGTGCATACAGAATTTAACTAAACAACTAATTATTAATGACGTATTTAAAATGTATCACAGTTGTGTCTCACTGGAAAAGAGGTGTCTTGATTCATTCTTGTTGCCAGATCTTGCCAAAAAAGACAGCAAACAAGAACAAGCCTAAATAAATCTTGGAAAGAAGACCAAAATGTTCACGACCTGAACCTGCCTATTTACTTTATTATTTACATAAACTGGATGGCCTTATGAGCCCAAACAACAAGCCCTAAGACACTTATAATAAGTGGACATGGCAACACTTCAAGAGTGAGCTCTGTGAAACAGCTTTCCCATTTTAGGCTGGCCGCACACTAGAGGATTTTAAGGCTGATTTGCACCCCTGAATGATCTATTGTCCAAAATTGTCCAAAAATCCTTCACTGTGTGGTGTCATATATGATTAATTATCTGCGTCGCCGAATTCAAATATAAAAATATCAAACGTGTTTGATATTTACGATCAGGCTGCCTCTGATGTGATACCAATGAGAGCGAGCAAGCATCGCTCACCGGATGTTGCGTGCTTCTATAGGTGAAATGAGGGACTACATCTGTAGCATGGTCACGGTTTTTAAGCACTACAGTTTTAAAATAACCAATTTTAAGCCCTTGAAACTCAAACAACAGACCTATATGCATGCGCCGTCTCTTTCTGTGTTAGAGGAGCAGGCTTTTTCTTTTTTGCCAACTTTGAACAATTACATAAACACACTTATATACGTCAACAAACAGTTTAATGAATTTATTGATTTATTTTTGCACTATACACATTACTGCAAATTATGAAAATTAAAAAGTACTTTTTTTTTCTTTAGTTTGTATTTATTTATTCTTGGTGGGGGAGTGGGGTCGAGTACCGCCACTTCTTTTTTTTCTACTACAATAATTTATTGCGTATCATATGCATGCCAAACACGTGCATATCAAATGCATGCCAAAGTCCATTTCTGTGTATAAATTGCATGCTAAATAGAAACAGAAAATCGTGCTATACGCACTTTCACGAGACCAGGCTCATTTGTTTTTTTAAATGCCATATCTGTCACACTTAGCAAGCTCACAATTATTTGTTGTACCATAAAAGAAAAACTAAAAAGTTACTGTAATGACCTGTGTTTGATGATACTTGTCTTTATTTACTTTGATTTATAGAGTAACTTGGATTTCTTATCCTGATAAATTAAAAGGATTTATGTTAAAATAACACAGAGCAATGGCATATAGTTTTTTACATTATGCAAATGCATGTGCAACATTTGTAACTTAAATAGAGACAGTTATTTAACAATATGTTAAGGAGCAGTAACATTTGTACAGTCTTACAGTTTCAACCGGCCCTTTGATGGCAGACATAATGTTGAAGTGGCCCTCAGTGAAAATGAGTTTAACAACCCTGGTCTAGGAGGTAAGAAGTGGATTATCCTTCACCTGAAATGTGAGGCAAATGTTGGATCACAATAATTAGGAACCACAGTTTCCAAAAATCCCTTCACTTGATTGAGATGTTCTCTTTTCACCGGTGGAAAGTAACGAGTTACATTTACTCACGTTTCTGTACTTCTACTTTTTAAAGTAATTTTTTTAAGTTTTAGTATTGTATTTTTTTAGTTTGAAGTATTGTACTTCACTACATTTTAAAACACATTAATTACTGAGTAAAAATAAATTAAATATTACATAAAATCGCTCCCTGGAAACTACTGCAGCAAATAATGGGCAGAAGAACAAACTGGCGCTAAAATCACAAGAAAGATGCAGACGGACACGACAGGTGTTAATGGTGCAGACCCAGCTGAAAAAACGAAACCCGTCGTTTCTGCTGAAGTTGACCTCGAAGGAAATGAAGTGAACCCCTGGCCATATTTATACTCTATTATGCAGTGTAAGCTGTGTTTGCCTCGGGAGACCAAACTAGCATGTAGATGTAAGGTATATACTTGCTTTGTTACATTGGTGGTTAAAATTAAGCTTTGACATTTTCGCAAAAGGTTTTGCTATGAGGGCAGTAGCTTATCCTCTATTTGTTTTACTTCTCTAGTCACCTTTGATCTCGCGAGTCTCCGTGAGATCATGTGTCACTGTGAAATCGTTCCTACAATCTTCAAGTGTGCGGTCTCGCGGTCTGCTTGAATCATCTAGTGTGTGCGTTCAAAGGATTATAAGGCTAAAAATCAGTTGAACTGTCTTCATGTCTGTGGTCTCCCATGGCTTTAACATCGGTTAAGATTTGAAAATCGTCAAGTGTGCAGCCAGCTTTAAACAAAACATGTGGTTTAGTTAAAATCAACAAACATAGCAATTCTTTGGTGACTGTAATATTACTTTGGTCAAAGATAGCGGATATCAAAAGTGTGAGACGCCAAGATGTTTACCACGGTGTCAATCATGCAAATTTTAGAGTCTGTTCTGTTCCATACACACACGAAACAATAATTTGAGGGATTAACTCCCATATTTAAATGCGGTTGTCACTCCTGAAAGCTTTAAAGTGTGTAAAAGGTGTGCCAGATCTTACCCACCCACTGTCACTTTCAGTTATTAACAACACATCTGATATCGACAGCATACCCCCATCAAATCACTGGCTCGTCAATCATCACAAAAAGCCCCAACATGAAGTCCCAAGGGAGTAAGGACGACAAATGAAATCAAGAGGTAAATAAATGAATCGATGGATGAATAATAGATTAGGCAGCCAGTGGCCCCTTCGAGCAATGCCACGAATGCAATATTAATAAGCAGCTCTTACTGTTCGTCTCTGTGTCATCACTGACACTCTTAGGAGGAGCATGGGCCGAGTAACACACAGCTGATCTGTACATTCGATCCGGATTACGGATTTTCTTCAGTCCTTCAGGAAGCAAAGAGAGAGTGGAGAAGAAGAAAAAAGAATTCTGGGAAAAGTACACATTCCCGGATGTACAGCTTTGTTTTAGTCTTTATTTCCCCCATGCACATTGCAGGAACTTATAAGAATGTTTACCAGGGTCAGCAGTGCCACGTCTGCCGAACCCCAGTCTCCCTCCCATCAGCAAGCCCATGCATCCCAAATGTGTCCATCTCCTTGCTGAAGAACACCTCTCCCAAACAATATGCACCGTTCGGCCTCAAAGTTCAGCGTGCCTATTTGCTTCTCCCCCTTTTTTTATCAAGCGCATTCAGGGGTGCATTTAAAGGGATTACTTTGGCCTAAGGTGCTGCCTTGTGGGGAGAAAATGCAGTTCCATTTGCAGGCAGGGGTGTGGACGAGGAATGTAAAAGCACCCGGTTCCCTTGTAACTTCAGACCGCATGCACATTTTCATTAACTATTACAAAGCGTCATAGATGGCTCCAGCTGTTAATGGCTAGAAGTGTTACACTGACAAGAGAGAAGACAATTTAGACAACTGTATATACAGAGGTAATTCCAATGCTAACTGGTTTGTTCAAAATCCCCTGACTTGTTGTGCGTGCGTGCGTGCTTGCCTGTGTCTCTTGTATTTTTTCACTTTTCACCTCAATCTTGCTGATAAATCTGTAGGTGCTGAAATAAAAAGTCAAGAAACAGCCCCTAACAGGTAGCAATGAGGGCAGCAATCTAATTCATTGTGGTCCCAGGGCTGTTTGGTGAGGCTCAATTTTAGTAAGCTACACCAATCGATGAACTTAATGTGTGTTTCTGTGTGAGGCAGGTAGGGAAGGATCGAGACAAGTCGAAAGGATCTGTTATGACTCCCCAGGAAGAAGTGGCATCTCCATCTATCCCTGCCATTCACTAATTCAATAAAAAAAATTAAAAAATTCAAAGCATATTTTCAAACTAAGAAAAATGACTATGCAGAGATCTTTAAAAGTGAATTTACTACATAATGGCTCAATATGTCACAAATCTCTCTTTGGAGAGCTTGTATCCTTCCTGCTTCTACTAATAGTCAGTTGTGATAAACAGCACCCTAGTCTCTGAATGAACCCCCAAATTTAAATAGAAATATGGAGCACCAACATCAACAAAAAATGTAATCATCTGTTATCATTTACTTATTTTTTGTGTTTCACAGAAGAAAGAAAGACAGGTTTGGAACTTGATGACAAAGAGATTTTTTGTTGTTGTTGTTGTTTTGGGTGAACTTTCCCTTTAAATGTAGAGTTCCTTCACACATCTCAATCCAACTTCGCCACCTTCCATAGGTACAGTCCTAAATCCTGGCAATCTAAAAAGTGAGCTAGGTTGTATCAGGAGACAGAAGAACTCTATGGGGTGCGTGAGACATTAACCATGTTTTCATAGCAGCCTCCAGCTAAGAACAGCCTGTCCTTATGTGCGAAAAACCCTGCCAAATAATAAGGCCCTGGAGAACCGTGCTCTATGCAAACATTTTAAATGCTTCAAGGACAAAAGGTTAAAATACAGGCACAAATCAGTGCTTAAATTTAATGGCGTGCAACACGTATAATGGTAAACCTCATGCTGAAAGTGAATAGGCCTAGAAATATAACACATTGCTGGCTATATGGAACTCTGAATTTAGTTGTAGCCATACGGTGCAGAGTACTCTATATTACTATGTAGGTGTGGAGCACTAGCTCCTCCCCCATACATTGACCTGACAAGCATGACAAAAATAACCGAGCATGATCTGCAATGGGAGTCATAAGTTGGGGTTTCTAAAAAGCTCTTGGCTACTGAGATGCATTGGCAGGAAGCAGGCCAGTCTGACACGCATTTCAAGGCTGGTTATGTTTGTTTGCATCTGAAATGCACATACAGACATGCAGAGATTGACAAACACATGCACACACTCACTATCACACACACACACACACAACGAAAGAGCTAGTTTAGGTAGTTAGCCTCAGTGCTGTTTTGAAAACAAACGTAGATTTATATTTATGGTAATGCTTGTATTCTTAGCTGACACAGTGTTAAAAATATAACAGTGAACATTTAGGAAGCTCAACACCACCCCCTTGTGGATTTCTACATGTTTGATCCCTGTGTTTGTCTGGAGTCATGTTTTAATGTCAGTTTACATTAGGATAATTTATTCTATCAATAGTTTATCAATATGCATAATTTAATAAACAAAAGTCAGGTTATGATCAAACTTATCTTTCACCTTCTACTAGGCTATTCGCCATCATGCAAATGGACAATTCATCATCATGAATGATTTATCAATTTATTATGATGTTTTAAATGGTTCTCTAGAGGCTAGTTTGTTAACTATCAAAAACGATTTATAGACTGAAGTTTTGTTTTAGCCAAATATTTTTTTCGATATATGTTATCACCATTTCCCCAAATAAATTTTATTTTAACTCAATGTCGCCACCTTGTGGTTAATAAACCATTATTTGCTTCGATCTCACATTGAAGGTGAATCACAAACAAAAAATCCTCGCAACTAATGACGACTTGCTAAAACCTCATTTATACGTTTTATATTCAAGACAATCTGTCATATGAGCTGGTGTCAGCTTTACACAACTGTTCAAAATGTAATTCTGGTCAAAGAGCTTCAATAATACTAAAAACAGTACTGTTGACTACGTCTGACAATAATAATAAAAAATCGTATTTCAGCCAAATTTAGCAGCGAAATACTGTGGACATGCATTATATTTAACTGTATTAGAGTGTCTCTTGAGTGAAACCAACTCGTTGCCTTATTCATTCAAGAGACAAATCAGAAAAGTATTCGAAACAGTGTTTAAAAATAAATGGTTATGTACAATCTTCAGTAACACCTCTTCTTTCTTCCTGGCATACGAATAGTATTTCATTTTGCGTTATGGTCGCCACATTGCATTCTTGGTTATACAAGAATCTAGTTTTTAAACTGTATGTGTATCAGACGTAAAGGGGCATACTGGTATAGAGGAATGTGTCCTTGAAGCAAATTTCAAAGTGAAATAGCTTTGACCACATATTACAAAACCGCAAAAAAGAAGGTCATTTGGAGTCTACGGACGCGTGAAAGTGACCGAGAGGGAAAAATCTACTATTAAACAAGCTTACCAGCGGTATTTTTATGACTCCTGTCTGTAAGGTAGTTTTAGGTCAAACTACGGTCTCCAGAACTCTATCCCCGCCAACTCAGAAACAATTTACGCAACCGAGGAAGCTTGGTAAATCGAAAAAAGAAGTTAAAGATCGACAGTCGTTGCGGCTCACAAGTTTTGCTTTGAGCGCGACCGTTTGGCTGAAGGAAACGGAGCGCGAGACGGATTTTTTTTATTTTCTGAGGCGCTCGCGCTTTTGCTCCGGATTGTTTTTAAATATGTGTGATGCACACTGCTGGCTAGCTACCGATGCTGGCTAGGGTGATGTGATGTGATGTGATGTCTCAGTGCTGGAATAACGAGTGTGTGAGGATAAACACAGAGGCTTTACAATCCCAAAAGCTACTCGGTTCTCAACTGGCGGCTCTTCCCTGCCTGCCTCCAAATTTTTCCCCTCGCACACTCTTGTCGTACAAGTAAAAAATATCCCCGATGTTTCTGACTTACCTTCCGGCTTGTTTTCGGCAGCCATTTCCCCTCCGCGCGCCACATCCTCCTCCTCCTCTTCACGAGCGTTGGGTACCACGCGCGTTCACGCCGAGGACAGCAGCACGAGAAGGGACTGGCGAGGCAGAGGCGAGTCCAACCGGAGCGCACTCACGATTGGCTGTCGAACTATGACTGACCATGTTGTTCTAAAATGGCTTGCGAGAGCAAAGCAAACATCCCCCCCTTCAAAGTGTCTCTGAGAACCATTGGGTAAAGCGAGATGTGTAGATACACCCTAAGAAGAGCCGAACCAATCCAAAGTGAGCGCTTCGCGTGCAAACGAAAAGACGATGCAAATGTTTCAAGTTGCTAAATTCAAAGGTAGAAACCCGTATTTTTCGGAGCTTTTTGCGCTGACGTTTCATTCGTAAGAAATTCAGGACATGTTATTTGTACGTCAAGTTAATGGCCTTTATCCATTTTATATTATAGCTCTGCTATATGCACTGTAATATTTTTTACTGCTCAGATTGAAAACTTTCGACCACGTTGAATTGAATTTGTAATGAATAAAATCGATTTGAAAACTCATAAAATCGCGTAAAATGGCGTGATACATATATTATTATTATTTTTACAAATTGTTGATTGTTATAAAGTCGCCTGCGTTAATACACAAAAACTGCTTTTATGTTGGTAAAGCAATGCATGCCATTAGAGATAGATACATAGCAATCCATCGGTTAACCTTGAAGATGAAGCAAGGTTTGGGCTGAATGCGCTGAAGTGCTGCGCCATGGTGCTGAACGGACAGCTCCAGGTGGCAGCAGCGGTCTACTGTCACCGTGCGCTTTCACGAAAAATTTAGCACCCCAGACCTCCTAAATGTCTTATGGGACACTGGGAGTATCCGGAAAGTATCCTACACTTCTGAGCTTGCGAGGGAAATAGTTTCTGATAGCCTATTCCAATAGTGTATGCATAATGCTGTGGTCTGGGTCCCATCTGAATTCCTTAGAAAACCTCAAAACTGCGTTTAGGAATATGGAAGTCGTATTATACCCGAGCTGATTGATTATTCGTTAGATTAAGCATTCGTTAATTGCATTGAGCATATAGATAATAGCTGAAATGCCTCTCTGCCCGCAGCGAATACCCGCCATGAAATGTTATCATTAAAGCGTCATCTTTATTGCTTGCAGTTGCTTGATAAAACGAGTGCTTTCCGAATCCTTATCTGTTCATTTTCGAAGAGAAAAATTACCCATGGAGAAAACATTCGGGCCAGTTTATCAGACGAAACATCTGGTAATGGAATAAACATAACATAAACATAACATTGTGACTTGTAAACAACCTATTTGTGGAATGAATAAATCAAGTTCAATGTATTAACAAACGTTTAATTTAGGATTAGAAACGTGTTCAGAAGGCTAATAAGAATTCATAAATCACTTGAATTCTCTAAGGGGCTGAAAATAATACTACAGCACAATTCCTTATGGAACATCTGAAATCTATTCTTGCCAAGGATCACATAAAGATCACACGTGGCATCACACAGAGGTCTTCACAGGCCATCTACTCCTTAATTAATTACCATTACGTCACAACATCATCTTTGTTTCCATCCATTTAACTTATCACAATCATTTCTACTCGATTTTATGACTTTTCGAAGTTGGTTTTATTCGTCTGTAATTAAAATTGAAGTGCACACATACTGACATGACACTGATTTATTATTGGCATTTTTCTTTTCAAACACTAATGGAACTCAGCTTGGGTCTGACGTCAACTACAGCCCATTAACTAACTGAATGTTAATTAAGGCCAAAAGATGTCGCCGGTTGACTTTTTAACTGAATAAATTCAATTAACTAGAATGTTGGATGAATACAATGTCTATAATTAATACAAGTCTGCTAGAAACAACTTTTAAGTCTTCAGTTCGAATGTATTTATTATTTTTTAGATATTCTTTTTGGATACCCTTGACGCTCCTGTTAAAGTCGATATTGCGTTTGCATCACGTACAATTATTTAAATTAGATGACATGACATGTACATACATCCCATGTAACATGCTTGGACATTAATAAACTTGAAACGAAAACGCGCAATTTCGAGAAAACTTTCTATTGTATGTTAAATTACCCTAGTAGTAGGCTATATATCACATGGTGATATGTGTGTTGTGAAATATAAAATATTGTATATTTTATTGGTACAGAGATGAGTATGTGGATTTTCCTAACCGAACAAATACCATAAACCATAAAAACTAGTTTAGTGCAAAATGCGAATATAAGGCTCTGAGAAACGTATTGGTTATTGGGTATTGGGTTCGTATACATATATATTGGGACAGGCCCAAATAACTCTCCCTTGCATAATTTTGGTCAGTGTTTCCTCCTACCCTGTGGGTGGCGCTGAAGCTCTTCATGCGCTCCGACTCTCGCACCAAAAATCAGCGAAGTTTTATCCCGGGGCGGGGATGAAAGGTGGTCAATATGGCGGCGGCCTTGGAAGAAGATGAAATCGACAATGATGATTATTATTCTCTGTTAAACGTCCGCAGAGAGGTATGACATATTGTTATTAACAGAGTAGTTTAAGATGAGCGAGCCGCAAGTGAAGAGTACGTGCAGGTGCTACAGGTATCGCGCTTTTAAACAGGATCCAACAGCGTGTCGTTAAGCTGTGGCTCAGTCAGTCAGCACACCGTGACCCTTACTTAACATTGTCTTCAAGCAGGAATTTGACTGCAATGCCATTCATATATCGTATGCATATAATATGTAAACGCCTTATGTTCTCTTTAACCTTAAATGGGACGCGTTGAGTGAAAACACTATGAAGGTGATACTTTTTGGCGCTTCTCAACTGTAAAAGTTAAACTGCTTCCAAAGTGTTGACTTCATTCAAGAAAACTCTGCAAATAATATCAAACACCTAAATTAAACGAGATTGTTTTGTCTTTGACAGCTGTTAAGATTAATACAAAATAATAATTTACCTTAAAGTTAAAAACACTTTTACCATTTGCTCACCCTCATTTTTCATCAAATCTGTATAACACATACTGATATAAGAAAAAGGTATAACCTGAATGCACTGTGAGTCGCTTTGGATAAAAGCGTCTGCTAAATGCGTAAATGTAAAATGTATAACTTTCTTCTGTGGAGATGTTATGCAGAATGTTATGGACTGACTGGCAGCCATCTTTTTTATACAGTGTAATCACATGGTGACTTTGACGTTTTAATTTTTTCTAATTTAGTGGAACAAAACGGAAAGTTAAGCATTTTTACACTTTTCAAAAAGTTTTCACAGAAGCCTTGAAAGGATTTAAATTTGTCTTGATTACAACTTCGGAACTTGTTTTTGTCCTCCCTAGAGCAATGTTGTAATTTAGGTTTATAATGAATGATTTCTGTTTCACTATATTCAGGCCACACAGGATGAGCTCAAGGCTTCATATCGCCGTCTTTGCATGCTCTACCACCCAGACAAGCACAGAGATCCAGAGCTTAAAAGGCAGGCCGAGCAGCTTTTTAACTTGGTTCACCAGGCATATGAAGGTACGTTGTTTTTGCACACTCAGCCTTTTAAAGCCTTTGACAAAGCAAGCCACTGTCAAGGAATCATTTTGTTTTTAAAAGGGATAGTCTACTCAAAAAAATGAATATTCTGCCATTTAATCACTCTCATGTTGTTCCAAACTTGTGTGCGTTTCTTTAATCTACTGAACTAAAAAAAGGACATATTATGAAGAATGTTGATAACCAAACCAGTTCCATTGTTTTGGAAGTCAATAAAAACTGAAACGGTTTAGTTACCAACATTCTTCAAAATATCATCTTCTGTGTTCCACAGAAGAAAGAAAGTCATACAGCTTCAGAATAGTGGTCAACCGATATTGTTTTTTATGACAGCAGATGCCGAAATATTGGAAAGCAGGGGGCCGATAGCTGATATATAGCCGATATATTTTTTTAAATGAATTAATATTTAAGAAATTTGAAATCATTTGTCAATGGATTAATACATCAATGTGTAAAATAATCATACTTTGTCATCTAAAGTATTTTTCACAAATAAATACATATTTTATCAAAAATATAATTAAAAGGTAAACACTGAAACCAACAGGGCACTCAGTATTTTGGGAAGTGTGTAAAAGAAAGCCAAGCTAACACTCATTTTACATACAACACAGCGAAAATGACATTAATATGACAATGGGCAAATTTATAAAGAGCAGCATAATTTGAAATCACGAGTGGAGTTTAAAGTTTAAAGCATCAATTCACATGCAGGACACAAATACACACTTCACAAGATCTCACAACTTTGCAAGGTTTGTGAAATGAAATGTTCATTAGTCATTCAAAGATGTGTTTAAATTATATAAATGTATATTTGCTGACTGCAAACGAGAAAGTATTACGTTTTAAACTAATACTAATAATATAAAAGCAATCGTTATAATTCGTTTAGTATACATTAATTCCTTTGTTTAACTGTTCTGATTATTATACAGACTTCTATGTGTATTAGACAGAACTGTAAATGACGACAGCGAATAAGAGGGAGAATGTGAGAGCTGTGTGCGTCATCAAAATAAAAGTCCCGCCTCGAACACATCGACCAAACAGAAAAATGTATCGGCCGGTGCCAATATAAAAAAAAGCTAACTATAGGCCGATATATCGGTCGACCACTTTTTTGAAACATCATAAGGGTGAGAAAATGATGACAAAATGTACATTTTTGGGTGAACTATCCCTTTAACAGACCCTTTGTCTGTAGTAAAACACGTTTTTAATACCAAGTCATGAATATTTCATGATTGACATTTACATTTAGCAGACGCTTTTATCCAAAGCGACTTACAATTGGGGAACACATAAAGCGATTAATCTAGAAGAGGCAAACAGACAGAGGAAGTGCCCATAACACCAAGTCTCAGGCATTGTTCAAATAAGTACAAGCTAGCAAGGGAAGGAGAGAAAGAGAAAGATGAAGATTTTGAAAAAGTGATTTTTTTTTATTTTTTAAATGATTGTGATTTATGTTCTTTTGCAGTACTTAGGGACCCACAAACTAGAGCAATCTATGACGTATATGGGAAGAGAGGGCTGGAAGTGGAAGGATGGGAAGTAAGTTGGAGGTTCAGAATACTAAAAAGTGCTTCAGCGTTCGTTTCATACTTCCATAACATTTCAAGCAAATCATTTTCCCAGTGGGCTGTTGTCATCTTTTTTTGTGCTCACTACAATAATGATTTCTAGGTAGTGGAGAGGAAAAGAACACCGGCAGAGATCCGTGAAGAGTATGAGCGACTTCAAAGAGAGAGAGAGGAGAGAAGACTACAGCAAAGGACCAACCCTAAGGTTTGACCTAATGCCTTCAAAGCAGCAGCCACTGTCATCATTAATACAGGTCTCGCTGATTGTTCTCTGTCTCACTCAGGGAACAATAAGTGTAGGTATTGATGCGACAGACCTCTTTGATCGCTATGAGGAGGATTATGAAGAGATCTCTGTTGGTAGCGGTGGCGGCCTACCGCACATTGAGATCAACAGGATGCACATATCACAGTCAATAGAGGTACAGTCCTTACATCATGTTTTTTCTGATGTATATTCTCATTGATACATTACTGTTCAGAAGTATGGGTTAGTAAGATTCTTGTTTCTTTTGAAAGACATCAATACTTTTATTCAGAAAGGATGCATTGAATTAAAAAGAAAAAAGATTTGTAATGTTACAAAAGATGTCTATTTCACATAAATGCTGTTCCTTTGAGCTTCCTGTTTTTCAAAGAATACTTAAAAAAATGAATCATGTTTCCACAAAAACATATTTAGCAGTACAGCTGTTTTCTGGTGTGATAAGAACTGTTGATCATATATCCATTTTTCTTTTAAGCAACAAATCAGCACATTAGAAGGATTTCTGAAGGCACTGGAGTAATGGCTGCTGAAAATTATGATTTCACATATTATCACAGAAATACATAATATTTATTTACAATCTATAAAAATAAAACATTCTAATAATGTTTCACAGTATTACTGGTTTCACTGCGTTTAAAAATATATAAATAATTCAGCCTTAGTGAGCATGAGTAACCTCTTTCAAAACTTAAGAAAATGTACCAATTCCAGTTTTTTATGAAGTTATGATAGGGTACAATTTAAGTGTTTACATATAAATATGCTTCCTGTGTATGGGTCCATGACATGATGCTCTTTTTTTGACCTTTTGTATTTATTCATGTATTTAAAAATGCATTTATTTCAGTGACTTGGTATTTCATGTATACAATTCTCTGTATTTGTTTGAAACACTTTAAAAAAAATAAATGTGTGTGTGTGTTAAATATATTAACATTTTATCCATTCAATTCAAATTTTTAAAAGTTTTTCAGGAAAAAATGTTTTTTAGTTAAAATAAATGTTACAAAATACTTTCTAAGAGATTTGTGATTTTAAACTAGTTGTGTCCTTTCTTTTAAAAGATTTTTGCTTTTATTTATTGTGGAAGCACACTTCTATTGGCCCTGGTCTTAATACAGTCTTAAGGCTTTTATACTGTCCATCTCTGCTCTCATAGGCCCCTTTGACAACATCAGACACAGCCATTCTTTCCGGCTCTCTCTCCACACACAATGGAAATGGGGGAGGAAACATAAACTTGGCCTTGCGACGAGTCACCTCGGCTAAGGGCTGGGGAGAAGTAAGTGCTTTCAGTTCATGCTTTTCATAATAATGGACTAGATGATCATTTTTGCTGAGCTTCTAACTGAACATTATTCATTCATGTTTAATACAGGTTGAATTTGGGGCAGGAGACACACATGGCCCTCTCGTTGGGTTCAAAATTTTCCGGAACTTGACTTCACACTGGTGAGTACAGCACATCTCTGTGTTTGAGTCATTTATTGTAATTATTATCCTTTTATTTATTTTTGTAAAAAAATGTGATTGTTGACTGTTTGAATGTATTGTATATTGAGATATATTTGTGTTTTAGCTTCACAACGGCTCATTGTGGCATGCAGTTTTCATCCCGTGGCATACGGCCGGGGCTCACTACTATGCTTGCACGCCACCTGGACAAAAACACTATGGGTTATTTACAGTGGCGCTGGGGAACTCAGTCTTCCATGAACACCAGCATCGTCAGGGACACCAAAAGCAGCCATTTCACCTTTGCTGTGCAGGTCAGTTGCTGTTTTGTACAGCACCCCCTGATCTTTATTCCATTGTTTGTTGTTTTCTGAACCACTGTTCATGATCTTTTTTTTGTTGCCATAGTTGGGAATTCCTCATACATTTATCATGATGAGCTACCAGTACAAATTCCAGGATGATGACCAGACCAAGATCAAGGGTTCTGTCAAGTATGTATCTGCAGATGCTACCTTTGTCTTTTTGTGTTTTGCATATAGATGTGCAAAACACATCTATATGCAAGACACACAGTTGTATTTTTATATGCCTGCATTTGCACTTTTAACCAAAAGATGGTTATTTTAAATAGGTAGTTCATAAATCTGGTTAGTTAAACAGGTAGTTCAAAAAGGTACTTGTAGAATTTGTCAGCCAATATTAGATTTGGTTTATTTGTATGCCAATTTTGTAAATAATTAATTATTGATAAAGTTGTAACTATTTTTATTTTATTCATTCCATTATTGTTGCTATATTATATGAAGAGTTTATTAAAAATCTTTATCATTGTTATACTTTATCATTGTTTTTTTTTGCTTACCACGCACCCTATTTGGCAAAGATTTTATCTTGACTTTTTGCATGCGTAAACGACATAAAAATGGTTTGCATCCGATTAAATCAGATATGTACCCTGTCTGACCTCTAAATGCTTGTATCTTGAAAACCACACATACATTGAAATTCACCTTTCCTCATAGTCGCCCTAATTTAATCCATTGCGGTCTTTGGTTTGCGCTGTTTTGGTTACCTCTGTATTTTTGTTTGCTTATTTCATATTTGATTTTAAAATATTATACGCCAAACACTCTGCAGTATTGCTGTGGACTCCCTCGGGGTCACTGATCTACTGTTAAAGACAGCCGGTCTATTGCATGTAAATAAACAAGAAATCTGTGTATTTATCCTTGCAGTATAAATGCAGCATCTGAATGCAATGCATCCTAGATTCTCTGTTCATGTGACCTGCAGTTTATTTTTGGCCGATCACTACCAAGTGTTTTAATGATTGCCATTTTTGGTTTCTAGCCTCTTAAAATAACGCTTGTGTTGCAGGTCAGGGTTTTTCGGTACGGTGGTGGAATATGGTGCTGAAACTAAGATCAGTCGACACAGTGTCCTGGGCGCTACCGTCAGTGTCGGAGTACCTCAAGGCGTCTCTCTCAAGATCAAGTAAAATACTTTTGATCATTTTGAAGCTATATTCCAATAGCAGTTTTTCAGTAGCTCTGAAATCGTGGTGTTTTTGTCTATCCCAGGTTGAACAGAGCAAGTCAGACGTACTTCTTCCCCATTCACTTAACAGACCAGCTTCTACCTAGCGCTGTTTTTTATGCCACTGTCGGACCCCTTGTGTTCTACTTGGCCATGCAGCGGCTAGTTATCAGACCTTACCTTCATACTCAGCAGGAACAGTAAGCCTTTTAGCTTATTAAATGTGCAGTCACACTAACATCTTTCATTTTGTTGTCTTTTATTGGCCTGTTGACTTCCCAACACTCTTCTCCAACCTATATCCCCTGTGAGCCTGGAAAATAATAGACTGAAATCCATTTAAATGGCTGTGAAACTGTGAGTAAAAGAGCAAATGAGTAAATTAAAATTGAATCTTTCGTCTTTTGTTTAGGGAGCTTGAGAAGCACCGGGAAAGCTCGGCATCAGACATTGCCAAGAAGAAGCAAGAGGCAGAAGCAGCTGTGAGTTCATAACGTCTAAATACGCTGCAAATAATTTATAATGCATGACCGTTTAAAGTGGTCATAACTTTCATGGAAGGCTCTTTGTGTTCGGAGAAACAATGAGTTAGCGTCAGGCTATTGCTCCTATCTGCACATCAGTCGCTGTGTCAGGGTGATAAATGTGTGCCTTCACTATGTGCATATACAAGCAGTCTTATTTGAAATCACTCTTTTCTCTAGATTCTGCTGATGCAAGAGTCTGTGCGTAGAATTATTGAAGCAGAAGAGTCCAGAATGGGTATGACCGCATAACTTCCGATAGCATTGGACATGATCAAACTATGATTTGAACCTTCTGCCAAGTGAGGATTGGTGACTTAATCTTCTTGTGTACCAGGTCTGATCATCCTCAACGCCTGGTATGGCAAGTTTGTGACAGACAACAGCCGGAAGCACGAAAGGGCAAGGGTCATTGATGTGACTGTGCCTCTTCAGTGCCTGGTGAAGGACTCCAAGCTCACTCTCACAGAAGCCTCTAAGGTAAAGCACAGTTATGCTTGCTTTGTAATAGGTTTTGGTCCAGAAGACAAATAAAGGATGAGAGGAGAGTGTTATTGGAATAGCAATGAATTCTCTGAAGGTTTTATCTAGTTTTGTATGTGCTTTCTAAAGCTTGATTTTGCTTCTGAAATATTAAATTAATTTTTTGCATTGCTGTACTGAATAAAAGGGAAAAGGAAGCTGCAAATGAGTGAAAAATTGAAACAGTTATAAATAAAGACATCATAAGTTTTAGGTCAGTGTGATTTATATATTTTTTAAGAATATGCTTTGTGCAAAGATGCATTCAATTTGTTAAAAATGACAGTAAAGACAGTTATTGCACAAAAACTACAATTTCATATCAATGCTTTTCTTTTGAACATTGTTTATCAAAGTATCAGTTTCCACAAATATTTTAACCAGAACAACTGTTTTTAACATGTTCGACATAATAAAAAAATTGTATTGATCACTAAATCAGCTAAATGTTTTTAATTTTTGTCAACACCAAACTTTTGAATGGTGGTGAAAGTTTCCTTAATATTCCAATAAATGTTGAAATAAAATAAAAATAAAAAGTTTGTAGTTTTGAAATATAGCTTAATGCATAATAAAAAAATGTCAGTCTCAACATATTAGCCTCAAACCTTGAGCAATCCGAACTGTTTCACCCCTAATGTTAAATGCTGTAGCAGGTATTGATTGATTGTTTTTGCATGCATGTCCTCAGGCTGGGCTACCGGGCTTCTACGACCCCTGTGTAGGTGAGGAGAAGAGTCTAAAGGTGCTGTATCAGTTCAGAGGTGTGATGCACCAAGTTATGTGTGGTGACACAGAAGCACTCAGGATACCAAAACAATGTGAGTATACAAAACAATCTGCAGTTGTTTAGAGCATTTATTTTCATTCTTAAAGGGGACCTATTATGCTCATTTTTACAAGATGTAAAATAAGTCTCCGATGTCCCCAGAGTGTGTATGTGAAGTTTTAGCTTAAAATACCCAACAGATTATTTTTTATAGCTTGTTAAAATAGGCACTTTTAGGGTATGAGCCCAAACGCTCTGAATTGGAGTATGTTGCTTTAATGCAAATGAGCTGTTGCTCCTGAAGAAGAGGGCGGAGCTTCAAGAGCTTAAGCTCCAGCATTAGCAGTGCTAGCCTTTGCAAATAAACATTCCACGATTAGTACAAGCCTGTTATCTTTACAGAAAACGTACTCTGTTTCAAAGTCAGTCATCTGATTGTACTGTGCATAATAAATTTGCATTTATGAATTACACAGAGGGGAAGCACGCCGGGATAAAAATAACAACACAGCTGGTCACATGGTGCATGGCATGCTATCACAAACTTATAAGTCCCACTTGTGATTATGAACTCAACAAACTCAAGCGGTCGACTTTCATATGCAACTTTTAACCACCACATTCCTATTCACGATAATTCATGAAGACAGCAGCAGTGAAAACAGACATAGACAATGGTAGCTTTAGCATCGTTAGCCTTACAGAGTGCCAAGAAGCTCTTTCAGAAGGGCCATTTTGAAAACTAATTTTCACACACTGTGGCCACACAACTGTGTTCAAACACCTTATAAAAGTGATTTTTGCATAATAGGTCCCCTTTAATATCCTGACTTTATGACGACAAATGCTTAAATTGTGTTTATCAACAGTAAAGATGAATGCTATTCCCAATTGTAATTGAAAATCTCATGTTCTCTTGTCTTTCCTCTCCCTTGTAGCCCACAGGATTGATAATGACAGTTAGGATCATGTCTTGAGCTGAAAAGGACAGTTTGGACTGGTATAGACTGATGAGACACAGATGTTCTGGAGTTAGTGTCCTGGAAACACTCTGTGCCCTTAAAAGTCTTCATATACCTATCTATCCTTTACTTTGTTGCTATTTTAAATCATATTCTACATGATGTCTGTTTGCAAATTAGAACATTTAATTTGCTCGATTTCCAAGAATAAAAATGTCCTTTCCCAGAAAAAAGCTAGACCACAGATATATTTTTGTGTTGGTAAAAAACATTTTCAAACAAAGGCCCCCCTCAAATATGGAGCCGCAATGGTGCCTGTAATCAGCACTCAGCAGAGAGAGCTATTTTACCCTCATTACATCACAGAAACATTGCTGCTTGATCCGACTCACTGAATCCCACAGGAGCTGGTGTACCCCATCTGCCAGCCTTCTTTCTATATCGGAGTTTTTGTGCTTCCAAATAAATGATCTTGCAAGTGTTTAGGATGCAAAGCATGTTCTTAGTGAAACCCTGGCTGCTTAATCATTTGCATTATTTTTCTCATTCCTCCCTTCCCTTGAGTCTAATATTTGGAGGCCCATCTCTCGTACTTCACATCTGCCAGAATTGTCATAGGAATTTGAAGGGGCCAATGCACACAATATGCCGGTATTGTCTGTTGCATGCTGGTCGAGGAAAACGAATATGAACTGTGTACTAGATTTCATGTAGGGATAGACTCCCACCTTGTGTCCAAAGACTTGAATAGCAGTGGATGGAGGGATAATAGTGGAACGTCCTCTGTATTTTAGACTCAATCTCCCTTAATCCCTGCATTTTAGTGCCATAATTCATACAGGGAAGATCTAAATCCCCATTACAGTCTTTGGTTGATTTAAACTTGTTTTGCCTTTTGGTATTTGGGATCTTTATGCAAAAAAATGATGTCTTGATAAATGACTAATCTTTTATTTGAAAGGCTGGTTAAATGGAATGTCTTTTCTTGTCTCCTTTTTGAGTAGTATAATTTATATGAAATGTGTCCATTCTGCACACTTGCCATTTGAATGATGTTAAAAAAGACTATCTATAATTGTTGGCTGGAGTTCAAAGGTGTTTGTTATACTTTACCTTATGGCCTACCACTTGCAGCAAGTATAGACCGTCATTTTTTAAAATAAATCTTCAAGGAACAATGGAAATGCATATTGTGTTTGAATGGTGTACATGATTTTTATTTGTTTTTAAATAGAGCAAACTTGCATAATATTTCCTCAAATGTTTTTAGCATGGTGACATTTGATAGAATTGTATCAATAACACTTTACAATTAGGTTCTGTTTAACAGCAGTTAACTAGTTATATCTGTTCATATTTGATGGACCTCAGCTAACATGTACTAGTAACTAATTAACTGTTAACTAGTGTTAACAAAAATTAATGAAAGGGACCTTACTGTAAATTGTTACCATTTATTCTATAAATATTCTCCTAAAAATTATTTGGCCAGAAAAATGCTTTCACACAAGTCAAAATCAAAGCACAGTACATTTAAGTTTTAATTGGATATATCTGTCCAATTAAAGAAAAATCGTGTCACTTCTGCTGCTTTTCAAGAAATATATTTGTTGAACACATTTTCCATGACCAAAAGTTCAGGCTTCTTTAAAGTTCAAAGATGTATGTGCAACCCGAGGTCTTCATTACTGCTTGACTAGGTCTTGAAGCCACTTCTCCATTATGTTGGGAGCTGTGAATGTCTTTGGCGATATGTATGTCTATATCTGAGCTGTCGACGCAATGTCAGAAGTTCTCTTTGAGCATCTTGCAGTTTGACTTTCATTCTTTTTATCAATCTGCACTTGGTCTGCAACCTTTTTTGTAGCCAGCTATTGGCATCTAAAACATCAAACCAACGGGCTTTAGTCATGCATGGGTCCAAAAGAGCATAGGTGTGGTCTGTGGCAGCTAAATCCTGTTTTAAAAAAAATCATTCATAACTATTAGTATATATACACAGGAATATAAGAGTAGGCTGTGAGATAAAATATTCACTTTTGTGGTTTGACAGTAAGCCAGTTCACTGCTGTGAGAGTATTGAGCTTCCTCATGCATCTCCTCAGTTTGAGTATCCTCAGTGAAAGGAGGCGTCCTGTCAGGTGCAGTGTCATCCCATTTATCAGCAGATTTTAAAGCTCTCTTCAGCCTCTTCCTACAATTATTTTGCTGACGGCACAAAGATGACAATGAGACTAAGATTAAAAAGGCATTTAGTATTACATTTATCTATAGTGTGACCTTATTTACCTTTGTATCCTGAGGTGGGACTGCAAAGAGAGTTGGCACTGCATTCCACAATAGATTTTTACGGTTGCCCAAACCACTGAAACAATCTGGGGTGAAATGAAGTGAACAGATAACCATATGCTTCCTTGGCTGAAAGTCGACACGTCCAATGTTGTCTAACCATTGTTTCAGAACCGATGGTTTACTGAGAGGGAACCTGACAAGGGATAAAGATGAAATGTATTGACAAATATATTTAGGATGTCTTTAATCATCTTGACAGTAAGCTGTCCGTCATTACCTACCTGTGGAACGTGATTTCGGGGGTTTTGTTATTGTACCTATTTGTGCAATGATATGCAGAACAACTTTTCGGCATCTCTGCCCCGAACAAAGATGGCGATTATCTAAAGCCCCGCAGTGTCTCAAAATTATTAAAACCTATAACATGAACATGCTTTTTGCTGTATCATTTGATATATTCATTATGTTACAAGCTATAAAAATGAAATAACCCCGAGATAATATATTCTTATTAAAAAAACTGCATAAAACGATTTCAGCTATGTTTTCCGGTGATTCGCCTCCAATTTTTTCAAAATAAAAGTCATAGGGTCGCAAATGAAGGCGCACTACAGTCAAACATAAAAAAAAAAAGTCCTTGAGAGGGACATTGTTTGATAACTCATTTAAGCAAGATTACTTTACCCATTTAATAATTCTGGTAATATATATATATTTATGTGAAAACTATAAATAAAAGAGTGGAGTTAATGTGAACATTTTACATGACTGGTTAGGAGATACAAGGTTTTTAAGTCCCACCCAAAAGATGATTCTATGTCAAAACTCCATAAAAGGAAGTATGTAAAACAGGTCAATACACTTACTACTTAATTACAATGCTTATTCAACTCTTGTTGAAACTGGTTAATATCAATTCCGTCTACGGAACCATGACATATTGTATTTTTATTTGCATGTAGGAATATTTACTTTCAGTGTTTCTTTGCTGTCTTTAATTTACATAATGCTTTGATAAGTGTGCAATTGTTTTGTGCAGTAAAAATCCCCAGAGAAACTTTACAAAGCACAACAACGATCATTCTAGTATGTTATGTTTGTGTCGTGCTGCCTAATATGAATCACGTTTGATCTCGCCGCACATATCAATGGGCGTGGCCTCATCCAGTCAGATGCGTCAGATGCGCCGCGGCTGTAGGAGCGACTGAAGAAGAGGGGGATGGGGAGAATTGTTTTTGTGTTGCATTCCTGCAGTGTGTTTGACCTTTGACCTCATTGTTGTGTACTCCTCGTCTTGCATTCCAAATCGAGGATTTCCTGCAGTATGCCAAAGGCTTCTGGGGCTCGCCTGTTCTTCGCTCTGTCTCTGTTTACCTCCGTTTAACCAGCGAGACGTTGCAAAAAACTCTCTGGAACGCAGTTGCTGCAACAACCGACAGCTTTTTTATTGCAAGACGTTCTACAGAAACGCGTGCGTGTTTGAACAGAGCGACTACGCAAGTATTTGGGGCGAAAGGGAATCAAAAGGACCCGTTTGGTGTTGCAGCTAGCCTAGCACGCTAGCGGGCTTGCCGTATATCACTCACACGTTTCATATCCGCTGCAGAAATCCACACCCGCGCGACAACGCTGAGGAAATGAAGGACAAACAGAAGAGAAAGAAGGAGCGCACGTGGGCCGAGGCAGCTCGTATGGTAATATATTCATCGTTTTAAGTACATTGTAGCGGTTTAATCCCTGTGCGTGGGGTTAGGGTTGTAGTGCGAGAGCCGCGAACAAAGCTGTGTTGCGCTGGGATCGAGGCGAGCTGTTGTCGGGTTGGACACATGCAGGCGCCGCCGCTACTGCTGCTGTTTGTATATCTGTAGGCAGTGTGTGATGTTTCATAACCCGGTTTTTACCTTTTTGTTTACATGGCTCTTAATCCATGGTCCGTGTACTTACCCTGTCAACATAAGCGTGACATTTTCAGTGTTTGTGTCCCATTTGAATGAAAGAGCCCTTGCTGGTAGCCTAGCGTATTAGCTGCTCTGCCTATTTGACCCTTTGTTTGCAGGGCTTCTTTTAGCGAGCTGAGTGAAAATACCCATTGTGGGTTCATTGTCATTAAAGACCATTTTTACCAAATATGTATCCTAAATGCTAATTTTTACTTGTTTGTTTTAAGCAGTGACTGTGTTATAATTATAGTAGGCCATATTTGTATTTTTCTATCCAGCTCGTATGCCATTGATCTTCTTTGTTCGTTTTGGATACTAAATAAATAAAATTACTTTTAGGGTCAGTAAGCATTTTAAGGATTCACACCTGGATCAAAAAATGCATTGTGGCTAATAATATGTGAAGACTAAACAGGTTTGCTATTATGATAGTAGGGTTTCTCCTTTATTCTCCACTGTGGTGGTCCAAGGGTGTGTAAAATTGGTCTGTCATGCATATTAAATGTATCTTCTCCATCCTGTGGTTTATAATCTTTGGAAGGTGCTTTTCTTAGATCATCTGCATCATCTTTGTTGCATTTGGTGTAGATTAAATGGAAAATGTTTCACAGAAAGTGTTGTTTTACACAAATACTAGCCTCTTCATATGTCTGACCTCTAGACTGTCATCTTAGTATTGTTATAAAAAAGCTTTAGGAGGAACGCCTGTATAATGTGAGAATGTATCAGACCTTATGTCAGATACAGTCTCTCAGACAAAATGAGCCTGTGCAGTTGAATTTATCAATCTGTTTTTGCTTTGTCTATAAAACAAATCTTGGGTGGTTATAGTAATTTGTCTGTCAGATTTTCTAGGTGATCTTGGCTCTTCTCACTCTTGAATTTGATCCACCCAAACTACCCAGACTGTCTTTTAATTTTAGTCATTTCTGCAGTTTAACTCATGGCTAGTTTGAGATTAAGAGCAAGAACGGTTGTCTGAGCTACAGACCATGCTATCTGGTAAAAGTACATCTTGAAACTCAAGGGGTGCTGTTTTGGGTGGGGTCTCATGTGGTAGAGAACCTCCTTTTGTATCATTTGTTACAATTCTGTGTTATGTATGTCACAGTTTAAAAGCTATAATTCATAAATGTGATGCCAAGTCTAAGTAACATCACTTCTAATCTCATATGAATGTTTACTTGATGTGTTGTCTAAATACTAGAAGATTATCAACCCAACTCATACCAACTAAACACATTAAAGACTGTGCTCTTTTGCAGTTATCACACACAGTGATTGAGCTTTGGGAAGCAGGGATGGGCATGTCTGTATACCAGGAAGGATAGTCTCCTACCAGCTCCTCTTCTGTAGTAATAGGACAGGCTCTCTGGGAGATCCGGGCAAAAGGGAACACGCTCAAGCAAATAGACTGAATACTTTAAATGTGAAAGCAACATTTTATTAAAGGATGATCAGGTATTTTAGATTATTCAGTTATGTGAATGATCATGGAGCTTCAAGGAGGATTACAGCATTATATAATGACATTGAAACAAAAGCAGCGGTGTGAAATGGCAGCTTTGGGAGTAAGATACAACCAGATGCTTGGGCTCAAGGCCAATGTATATCAGATCATCTTGGTGATACACTTGGAAGCAATAGGAAATGTGAAGCAGGCCACCTATTTTAGCATTTCTGGTCCTTCTCGATGGTTCCTTGTTTAATGTGCTTTTAATAGTGTATAGCCATTCTTGCTGTTAAAAAAAAACAGAACCCTTTTTTTGTGAGAATTGTTTTTCATTAGTCCCAATTCTGGATGAGGGTGAAGCTGTGGTTTGTTTTTTGTGGTTGTTTTAATATTGTGTCCTCTACAAATGGTTTGGATGTTTGTGGGAACAAAGGAAATGTCACAGACTTAAATGAGGATCAGAGCCTTTTCATCCAGCATGAGTTTTGTTTGTAAATTTAACCTCTGGGCTTGCAAAACCGCTAGCCCGACGTCTCGGGTCTATTGAGTTTTCAAGGGGTTAAATGACGTCTGATTTTTTTCAAGTCGACTTTTATGTGATGGAAGTCGACTAATCGCTTATGTCATTAATAAGCAAATAAGTCTGGAGCTGTGACAAACACCTTGTGCACAGCTATGGCATATGACACAGCATTGCCCATATGACTAGGGGTCGACCGATATGTGTTTTTCAGGGCCGATACCGATTATTACAGATCAAGTAGACCGATAACCGATATTTTGAACCGATATACGTGTCTGGTGTAAAAATGAATGCCAAAATTAATAACAAGAGCTCTGACAAAAAAAACGTTCTTTAAATGCTTTTAAACATGTCTTTAATTCTGAAAACTGTTAATAACAACTACATTAAATAAACAGTAATATTAATAATAACATAAGTACAGAGATCACCCAGAAGCATTCTGTAAACATTTTGTAAAACTTAAAGTAAACGTATTTAGCGTATTGTGTGATTATTCTCAACAAAAGTTATAATAATTGTTGTAGTTGTATTACGTATACAGTAATATATTCGGCTAAACCGAACTTATATTTTGACAGGTTGCCATGAGGACCTTTTAAGTTTCTGTAGCCTATGTATATATGATATGACGATCGTTTTACTCAAATGAAACGGTCAAATGCTCACATGAAGTGACTCTTCGAGCAGTTCTGGGATGTTGTTCATGTATTTATGTCCTCATTTAGTGAGACGGCAGACGCTGAAGTCACCGCGAGCATCACACGCTTCAGTATGTGTGTGTGCAGTAAATGAAACCGCACGTCTGTGTCATTCATTAACAGAGATGCAGAACATGCAGGATTCATATTTAAATAGTGTTTTTGCGGCTTAATATTTATAGATACTAGTCCATAGCGCGAGTCGATTTAAGTGTACTGACCTACTTTTGATTAATTAATCCAAACTTCGACACATTCCGTGACATTCCGCGTTATACGGTAAATTCCATTATATGACTGCATTCCGCGATTCCGCCCGCATTTTCCGCATCGCGGACATCATGAGTTATATTGAGGTGTTTTGCAACTTCAGCAACGTCTGCTGCTGCTTTACCTTTGAGAGACAACTGATGCGTGATCACTGAGGCAGCTCCAGTTAGCATGTGCTTTCGGTGTGAGACTGCCTTCAGTTTTCCGCGTTGATTGGTCGGACTCGTGACTCTCTACATATCAGATGAGCGGTGGGCGGAGATTGCTCTCAGAGATTGAGAGATCGCCTCACTCTCACAGAGTGTTGAGCTCAGACAGGCTGCATCGAGCCAAATAGTGCATTTAAACATTAAATAGTTTCACCTGTATTATTTATTCACCAATAAATAATGTCACCTGTAAATAGTATGTTTGTTTGCATAAAAAAAATAATAATAATAATTATCGGCAAATCTGTTTTTAAAATGGCCGATATCGATAATCGGTAAAATGCTTAATATCGGCGCCGATAATCGGTCGACCCCTACATATGACTATTGCTCCTAAAACAGCTTATTTTTAATCAGTTCTTTTGTCTTTGGGTCATTATATTCCTCACAGATTTCTGCTCGTTCTAAATCAGATACAGATAAGTAACACAATAAAGATTTAATTTATATGAATGAATGCATTAGTGAGAGCGATTGCGTGTGAATTAATTCTACCTAGTAGCGTCTCTCTACTAGTAGTGAAGTATTGGGATTTAGATAAGAAATATATGCTTGAACTTTTCAGTTTCTAAGCTATTTTATTGAGGAATCACAGAACAGTGTTGGCAATACATTTCAGCGCTGAATTATTCTGTGCGTGCGATCTGTGTGTGGTGTATTGTACGCGCTACTGTCTGTTAAGGTTGTGCAATTAATCAAATTCGATTAACATGCGCATCTCGACAGTAAAGCCGCTTTCTTGATTAGCAGTAAATCGCCATCTGTTTTCAGATGGAGCGTCAGTTAATACACAGAGCCGTAGTTCACTGTCAAGCTACGCAATATTGTATTCATAATCGAAGGTGGTTCCTCTGCGATTACAAACGCGATATGTCCTAGCTTGTCAGTGAACTACGGCTCTTACTGTCTGTAGCCTATGTGTGTGCATTACAGTGCAGCATTAGATTAGAACGCCGATTAACTTACCTGTACAACAAGCTGTTTAAAACGTGCATTCTTCCGTTCAGTTTCGAGCATCCAGTAATCACACGTCTTGTGGAGCGTTTTCAGAGTATTAATTAATTTGTAATTTAACTATTTGGAACGGAGCGTAACTGTAGATTTCTTATACTGTTTCCATGAAAAGAAATCAACAGGCTACATAAAAACTGGACTCTTTAAGAGCTGTTTGTGTGCAAAATCGAACTGCTTGATTCTGGATAAATAGATTTTTTTTTTTCAATGGAAAAAATATTAGACAACTAAACAAAATCATATGTAATTTATGAATTACTCACTCAAGATGTACTTGTTTCATTACTGGATGAATCAGCATCCTTGAACAAATCTCTTGTATGATTCAAAGACAAATAAATTTTTACAGCCACCCACTGGCATAGCAATGTAATCAATACATCTTCATTTGAAGAATCAAATTACTTTCAAAAGGAGATTTAGTCTGTTTTAATCGCTACCATACATATCAGAGATTATATCTGAAATATAAACTTTTATAACAGTGCTTCTGTAATTGTAATGTTTGTAACACAGAAATAATGATACTGTGTTGTTGAAAAGACTGTGAAGCTGTTTCATTCATATACATGACAGCTGCTGGCTTTAGGTCAGCGGCAGCGTGAATACAGGTTTAAATGTTTAAATCACACTGACTGATGTGATCGTTTGCTGCACGGCAGTGGCGGAGCCAGGATGTGTTCATAGGGGTGGCCAGGGAGGGGCCAGCAACCAGCCTGGGGTGGCAAAGAAATCTACATTATTTCTATATAAAAATGTGGTTGACTATAAAGTACTAGACTATTTTAGTGCCTAAAACACAGCAGAATACAATTCATTTCTACTTACTTGTAATTGAGATATTTGTAAATTATTATATCAAGTAATACTGAGTGAATATGACTTTTTTATTATTCCTCACCTCCAGGTATTTTAATAAAGGGGCTCACTATACCTTAATTGCTCTGTCAGTTTGGTTCTGACTCTCAAAACCCCGAAAACTTGTTCTCTAACATTACATCCTCATGGATGAGACTTGAGACATGTTAGTGATAAGAATGTGAAAAAGGCAGGAAGACAACAGCACATAAATGCCAGATTGTAAAATGTTTTGTTTTATGCATTTAAATGGTTTCATTTTCGTTTGTACTTTTAAAATGAATGAAAAATTAGTGCATGTTTTCTAGTATATGTGCACTGTGCTTACATTTACTTGTGCATTAAATTACAAATTAAAATACATATCAGCTTGCGCCTTATTGTGATCTGGAATTGCATGAGAGCATATATTTTAGTTTGTATTTCAGACGTTCTGAAATGTAATGCATACATAAATGCATGCACAGTTTGCAGCTTTAATCGACTTTATGGTAATTTCAAGACTTAACTGACGACAGAACTACGTCTTATGCTCATAGTTTCTTGTACGCTTATTTATGATGACATGATCAGAGCGTGCGCCGTGAGCACAGTGACGGCTGACAGGACAGGAAAGTTTGTTTTACTTGCATATAGCCTGACTGCATCTCATTGTTCTACTGAAGCTCATTTGGCTGGTGTACCTTTTCCGTGCCCGGAAAAGGTACACCGAGTCGTACCACGCAGTGGAAAAGCGGCATTAGATCAGTGGTGGCTACGACCACCCCCTGGCTCCGCCACTGCTGCACGGATGAACCAAGTGATCACAACATTGAGATCGCACACCTCAAAGGTTGAGGAATAAAACAGCCAAATCATTTTAATTTAGGAATAGAATCACGTTGGTGTTTGAATCATGTTCGCGATCTTTAACGATCAATAATCAATCTCAGCATGCTTTAATTTAGTGTCGCTAGTGGTTTGCGTCAATAAGCTTAAATGAAAATGTCTTTGGTCTGTGCTCTGGAAGTGTTATTTTAATTCTGCTAAACTTGAATTACTAAAACTAAAATTAAAATGCAAACTAACCTGTATAGGGTAGAAAACTGTTCACAAATAAAAACTAAACTGAAATTTATAGTGAAAATTGAAAGCAATATTAAAATAAAAGGGAATTTAAAAATGCACAATTATAATAACCCTGACGCAAACATCTTTCGTTGGAGGAAGAGGATCCGTCAAATGAGATGATCGGAGTTCGGAGGTGCCGATCCGGACCGGTTTGTTCAGATTAAGCCCTGACTACACCAGCTGTTTTGCGCTGCTCACCAGGGATTCTCCCAAATCTTCCCATGGCCAATTCAGGCTTGTACACCTAATTTGAGTTTGCAGCTTTAATAGTGGTTATTTATTATTATTTAGGCCTATTTATTTATTTTACATTGCAGTAGGGGAAAAGAATTATAATCAGAAAACCAGCCCTTGTCTGCTTTTATTTTCATGCAGTTGTATCAATAATCAAATGATCCAGTCTTTCACGTGCATCTTTAAAATCGTATTTAAGTGGGGGCGGCACGGCAGGGTTTTGCCTAGAGCGGCAGTTAAGTTTGTGTCCGGAGGCAGCCTCTGGAGCGAGCGAGTAAAAAGACCTGCAAATTATACATTTTTGTGACGATGCAACGATGACCCGATTAAGCAAGTTACAATTCTGTCAACTGTCCCGAGATGCAAGGAAGAAGTCTTGGATCAGCGACAGCGTGCAGCAGCTTGTTGTAATGCAGATGAGATGCGCTGATGTGAAGCTGCTTTGAGAGAGTGAAAGAGAGAAGATGCGGTCCAGCTGAATCACTCATGTGTTTTCAGATGACTGATTTAATCTGCTAGTTTGTGTGGATTTATTTACTCATCTAACCTACATGCTATGTTCAATAAATGTTTGCAGGAATTTTCCTCATAAACTTGAAAGCTGCGGGAATGAGTAAAACTATATGCAATATACAGACAATCCCCCACAAAATTCTGGACAGGATTAATTATAACTCCATTATAGAGATTTGGGAAATAAAATTCCATTATTTATTTTTTTCCGCAGGCCTGGAAATTGCGGTTTCAAAATGTCATTGCTTTTTCATGTACTAACCCTAATGAAAGCAACCGATGCACGCTGTTAATCACTTAAAATGGCCCACCAATGTGATCACGCGAATGCTCCCTTACCTCTCCCTCTTCTAATCACATGCCGGATCCGTCACCCTGCTTTGTTCGTGGGACCTCGAAAATGACAAATTAAGCACTGGGGCTACCAAAATGTATCACCGCACTGTCAGACAGGCTACTTTAAAATACAGAGCTCCCGCAGGTCCTTAAATTTGATACAACTGAATTGAAGCGTTTTTAAGGCCTTAAAAATTTTAAAAATGTTAAATGGTATAAGAAAAGTCTTAATTATAATTTCAAGAGGTCTTACAGATGGGGGTGGAGAGGCAAGAATTGCCATACAGCTGGATTAAACTTCAAAAAACAATTATTTCATTGAATAAATATGAGCGCTGCATGTTTTAAAGTCAAAACACGGCACGGATGTCTTTGTGAATGTATCTCTAAAGGTAACCGACTGTCCTCCGAAACGTGTCGCTAGCATTTATTTAATCTTGCCTATAATGCCTGATAGAACAGCGTTTATGAGCCAGGTGCTGCTGTGTGTACAGCTGTAACCGGGGGAACCGCATTATTTCAGCCACTCTTAAAGCGCCACCTCGTGGTAGAAAATTAATTTGCTTTTCCAAAAAGCCCATCTTGTACTGAACAAAATTATAAACAACACTTTTATTTTTGCCCCCATTTTTCATGAGCTAAACTCAAAGATCGAATACTTTTTATGTACACAAAAGGCCTATTCACATTAAGCCATAAAGTAACCAATTAAGCCATAAAATTACATGATTTACAATTCAGATACAGGTTTTCACAGAATCTTATAAAATGGTATTTCAGCCTTTAAATAATTTTTATGAAAAGGGATAAGTCAAACATTAAGTATTATATTAATTTAAAACATAAGCTGAACTCAAAGATCTAAGACTTTTTCTATGTTAACAAAATGCCTATTTATCTCAAATATTACTATATTACTTATCTAAACTATACTAAATCGGTTTTAGTTAACACTTCTCCTTTGCCGAGATAATCCATCCACCTCACAGGTGTGGCATATCAAGATGCTGATGAGACAGCATGATTAATGCACGGGTGTGCCTTAGGCTGGCCACAATAAAAGGCCACTCTAAAATTGGCAGTTTTACTGTATTGGGGGGTCCGAAAACCAGTGAGTATCTGGTGTGACCACCATTTGCCTCACATCTCCTTCGCATAGAGTTGATTAAGTTGTTGATTGTGGCCAGTGGAATTTTGGCTGTGCGAAGTTGCTGGATATTGACAGGAACTGGAACACGCTGTCGTATACGCCGATCCAGAGCATCCCAAACATGCTCAATGGGTGACATGTCCGGTGAGTATGCTGGCCACGCAAGAACTGGGATGTTTTCAGTTTCCAGGAATTGTGTAGAGATCCTTGCAACATGGGGCCGTGCATTATCATGCTGCAACATGAGGTGATGGTCGTGGATGAATGGCACAACAATGGGTTGTGGGATCTCGTCACGGTATATTCAAAATGCCATCAATAAAATGCACCTGTGTTCGTTGTCCATAACATACGCCTGCTCATACCATAACCCCACCGCCATCATGGGCCACTCGATCCACAACGTTGACATCAGCAAACCGCTCACCCACACGACACCATACACGCTGTCTGCCATCTGCCCTGTACAGTGAAAACCAGGATTCATCCGTGAAGAAAACACCTCTCCAAAGTGCCAGACGCCATTGAATGTGAGCATTTGCCCACTCAAGTCGGTTACAACAACGAACTGCAGTCAGGTCAAGACCCTGATGAGGACAACAAGTATGCAAATGAGCTTCCCTGAGATGGTTTATGACAGTTTGTGCAGAAATAATTTTGTTATGCAAACCGATTGTTGCAGCAGCTGTCCGGGTGTCTAGTCTCAGACGATCTTGGAGGTGATGATGCTGGATGTGGAGGTCCTGGGCTGGTGTGGTTACAAATGGTCGGGAGGCCGGTTGGATGTACTGCCAAATTCTCTGAAACGCCTTTGGAGACGGCTTATGGTAGAGAAATGAACATTCAATTTATGGGCAACAGCTCTGGTGGACATTCCTGCAGTCAGCATGCCAATTGCACGCTCCCTCAAAACTTTCAACATCGGTGTCATTGTGCTGTGTGATAAAACTGCACATTTTAGAGTGGCCTTTTATTTTGGCCAGCCTGAGACACACCTGTGCAATAATCATGCTGTCTAATCAGCATCTTGATATGCCACACCTGTGAGGTAGATGATTACCTCGGCAAAGTTGAAGTGCTCACTAACACGGATTTAGACAGATTTGTGAACGATATTTGAGATAAATAGGCCTTTTGTGTACATAGAAAAAGTCTTAGATCTTTGAGTTCAGCTTATGTTTTAAATTAATATAATAATTAATGTTTGACTTATCCCTTTTCATTAAAATAATTTAAAGGCTGAAATACAATTTTATAAGATTTTTTTTGTAAAAACCTGTATCTGAATTGTAAATCATGTCATTTTATGGTTTAATATGTTACTATATCTATTGTACAACCCCACTCATACGGTGTTCATTTTACTTGTGCAGTAGGGCTGTGCAATTAATCGCATGCGATTTTCATGCTCATCTTGTCAGGAAAGCCGGTTCTGTAATTGGCAGTAAATCTCCATCACCTGCTTTTAAATTGAGCTGCAGTTTATACACAGTGCCGTAGTTCACTGACAAGCTAGGCAATATCAATTCAGCTGCGATTATGAACGTGATATTGCCTAGCTTGTCAGAGAACTACGGCACTGTGTATAAACTGCAGCTCCATTTGAAAACAGGTGATGGAGATTTACTGCCAATTACTGTTTGGTTACCGGCATTATTCAAAATACTCTCTTTTGTGTTAAACAGAAGAAACTCATACTGGTTTGGAGCAACATGATGGTCTGTAAATAATGACAGATGTTTTATTTTTGGGTCCCTTTTATCTCTTTAATACATTGTTTCAAAGTTGGAATTCAATTGAAATTCTATTTTCTAAATGCATGTTATTGATTTTATTGTACACCTCTCTCTGTTGACTTGTTAGATTATATTTTGTCTGCATAAACCTTACTCCTTTCTCAAACTCCAAGTTCGCACTCTGATCTATCTGCATCCAATCAACAAGTGAAGTTCCGCCCTATATTTGTTTCTTTTTGGATAGTTTCGCTCAGATGCACATCCCAAATATGGAAGCAATGAAGATGTTATTTCCATTTTTGTCATGGATTTAAGAATACCAAACCACTTATTTAAATGCAGAAATGTTAGCAATGTTGTCTGTTCTCTGAATTACGATGGTGTATAATATCACTCCATTTTTAAATCCCACGTGATACCATGAAATGCCTAGGGTGAGAGGAATAAAGACCAGTCTGGCACAGTGCATGACTCTCCGGAAGCAATGCTTAAATGTGCCGCTCCTTTCAATCCCATTTTGTACACTTGAAATGTTGTGCCTTGTCAGGACTGTTATAAATAACGGTAAAGTCAAGTGTGTCTTGTCATTGGCCTACTAGTTTGAAGTTCTCACAGCTTGACGTTCTTCATGCCTGCTTCCTTGCAGGAAGTGCACCTGGTATTTTATAATTTAGTGCACATTTCTTTTGTAGCTTGTGCTGTTCCATTTCCTGTTCCAGTGTCCTTGGTTCTCGACTTAGCTGAGCCCAGCGGGAGCAGTGCTTCCCATTTTAACCACCATACAGGCAGAAGGTTACATGCTCTTGTGTACCAGGACTAGGGGAAATTATTTGCTCTGTATAAATGGCGAGATAAATGTTTGGTGGTGTTGTATATGAATGAGTTAAAGTTTGTTGACTGTACACTAAATTGGATAGTTGTTGATTTGATGTGATTTGTTTGACCTCTTGCAGGCTCTGGAGAACTTTTCTGATGCCCCGATGACACCCAAACAGATTCTGCATGTCATCCAAACAAAGGGGCTCAAAGAAATGAGGTATAGTATAAAATATTCATGAATATTAATGTACTTTTGTGTTTGACAATATTTTATGAGAATTGACAATTGTTTTTGCTAGAGATTTGTTTCTATCTTTATAAAATGCTATTTTGTTTCTCTCTTTTTGTCAAACCTTTTTCTCCCAAAATAGAAGGTAAGAGGAATTTTAATTATCTTTATATTGTATTTGACCTCTTAAACCGTTTTATCTTACTTTCTTGAGCAACACTTAGACATTTCTTCCCTACTTTCCATCCTTCCTCAGTGGCACAGCTCCACTGGCCTGCCTGGTCACCATGCTTCACTCTCAGGTCAGAGGAGACAGAGTGAAGAACAGTATTTTCTTCAAGCTTCCTGGAAGGATGAGTTTGTTTACCCTAAAGGTAGAGAGTCTATAAATCCCTCTAACTTCCTCTCGGTGCTTTACACATTTCAACTGGTTTTGCAACTGGATTATGATGCCAAAACCCACATAGAAAGAGCTACATATCCTGTGTCTGTATGTACCCACTGATGCCTACAGAAAAATGCTCTTCAATGGACAAAGAGCCCGGCTGCAAATGAGTCTGGAGATGGGACTGGCACTACAACAGCATCCACCACGTCAACAGTTGAAGGAGCAGAGCAGGAGAGTTGTGACTCCACAGAGACGGCTGCTGCTAGTGGTGAAAATGATGGTGTGTGGACTATTGATTCTTTTCATTTTTTCCCCAGAATTGATTCATTCAGCCTCTTTTTACAGTAAGTGGAACAGGCTTATAAATTAAAGAAGCGTATAAAAAAGCTGAAAAGTGGAGGCCCCATCTTATCATTTTAAGAAAAGCTTTGATTCCAAATGGTGATGAGCATTAAATACCCTGAGCTTAAGAAGCATGTAGTGCCTGAGAGACATTGATTTCTTTTTTGCTTTGGATGTGTGTGTTGCCATGGATACTGTGGCACATGACACATCCAGCAGTGACCTAGATGAGGGTGGTTTAGAACATGTATTTGTGTTGCGTGAAGGAGAATACTTGCAGAATTATGCCTGGAAATGACTATTTATCTCACATTTGCTCTATTTTCAGAATTTGTGTGAAAATCTGGGCCCATATTCATGAGAAATTTTAGTGCTAAGAGTCGCTCCTAGTAACAAAATTCTAAGAAAATTCTTAAATTTCACATTTGAAATTGAAGAAAGATCCTAGTAAAGAACAATTTATTTCAGAAAGCATCTTAACCCTTAAAAGAGGTCTTAAGGTCCAAAATTGTTAGGAGTACGAACAAGGCTTAAGAGTTTCTTTAGCAGTGGAGAAAATGGATGAAACATGAAGAGGGAGAAGAAATGCGTTTCACACAATGTATGACAGTGAGTTAATAAGACGCTACACATTAGATCGTGCAGGGATCATGTTTGTGACTAATCGGATTAGAGACACGATAACATCTCCAACACCGCACAGAAATGCCATAGCGCCAGAAATGGACGTAATCACTACATTAACGTATGTTACGTATGACAGCATGGTAAATAAAAATAAACAGTATATGTGTATATACATATACACACACATAGTGTGTGAGAGGGAGTACCGTAAAACAGGAATAATTACATATGTAATTTCAAAGTGAAGGCTTATAATAATCCCTACTCTTAAAAGTGCTCTTTTATTTCCTCCTTGGACAACAAACCAATCACAGTCTTCAAAAGACTAGGCTAGCAACGGGGTCACCCCCGCCTCCTCACTAAGATACAAGTTTTTGTCTTTTCCTTGCTCAGTTGCTCTCAGATTGGTCCTGAATCACTTAAGTTAGTTAAGACTCGTAGTTAGAAGCTAAATTAGGAGCTCTCTAAAAGGATTCTTAGAATCTTTAAGAATACGGGCCCTGGTCCCTTTTGTTCTTGATAGATGTGGAAGGATGGTATTTGAAAGGCTGATGTTTCTATACATCAGTAGTATCTATTATTTTCGTTTTAAAAATATATTCACCATAATGTAAAATGTAAAAGATTACTAGATGTCATACGCATTATAAGGCAATAACAAGTGTTACAAACTTGCATATGTTTTCTACCCCTGAATTGGGTGCTGGAACCCAGTATTTATCTTGATTTCTTTTTCCCTCTGGTTTAGAACATTTATGGAACTGAATACATGCATATTTACCGCCTATTGCAAAGTATAAATTACATACTACCTATCATTATTACTTATAAATGGTATGTGGGGAAAAAGTATACAATGATAAACATTTTGTCTTTTCAGTATCTTATCAGTCAGGAAATAGCTGCTATTCTATCGGGTTCCTGCAGGTTCTTAAAATGTTTTCAAATTAGTTTAATCAAAATCAATGGTATAATTCTTAATGATCTTTTTGAAAAGGTGTTACATTTGAGGACAGATAGACAGGAATTGTGATACTGATAATGATAATGTGATGACTACACTTTAAAAGGCTGTGATTTTAGTAAATAAATATGATCTTTGCAAGTTTTACTGGCTAACGGGTTCAGAGCAGTTCATAATGAATAAATATTGCATGTTTATAACAAATGATTGCTTATCATTAGCAACACTCAGTAGCTACCGAGAGGCTAGATAGTGGGATAACTCCTTTACAAGCACTCATACTTGCAATCAAAAGCAATATTAATGCCTTTCTTGTGCATTTTATTGTGGTGAAGCATATGAGGGCAAATGCAACACGCGTTTAGCAGAAGGTTGCCTTGCTCTCTACTCATCCCCTCCCCAATACCAAACCATCAACCTTCAATGCATAACAAAGAAAACATAAATGTTCACCTATGACCACATGTTAGAAATTACTTATATGATGATATTTATATTGTAATGTGCTGTAGATAGTTGTAAAGGTGTATATTTAATCTCATCTTTTTAATGAGCAGCTGAAATTAGAAATATTTTACAACAAAATGATAGTGAATAAATTATAATTGGTCAATATGATGGTCAGCATCATATTGTTTTTCCATTTGTGTGTGTATCAAATTAACACAGGAACAGGATTAAAATGTGATTTGCTGCAGTAATATTGTTTATGGATGTTCTACTTGTTTCCTCTTTGTTCCAGCTTCTGTGGATGAGACTTCCTCCAGTGCCTCTTGCTCCACAGAACCACAGACAAGACTCAGTCGCTCCTCACAGGTACCAGCAGTGCCTAACTTCACCTTTGCACTGAACCATCACCTTCATAACTAATTTTTATGTGCAGGACCCTCCAAGAATGGATTTCCATCTCCTCCTCATTCTTATGCACAGCACTCAACTCCTCCTCAGATCACCAGTTATGCCAGAAGGCAGTTGAAAGCATGACGTCACTATGTAAAAATTAATCATTAATGAAGTGCGAAAGTTGACGTTGTGAGTCAAATCAAGAAAACCCCACAGATAACACTGACAACATTAGTCATGACTAAGACCTTTTGCTCTCTGCACCGTCGTTTCAATTTCAGGTCGGGGATTTCTTGATTTGAATATATCATCAGGTTCTAAACAGATGATTTGCTTGGTTGATCATTTATATTAAATGCTGGAAAACATGTTGTGATTTAAACACTGAATCCACAAGAAACTCTGGCACCAATCAGCAGATTTTGAAACTTAAAGCTGCCTTCATGCTTTTCTCCTCTCATTTGCTTAATGTTGAACTTAGACGCTCGCAAGTCCCAGATCAGTCCCTCGCAAATCAGTCTCGCAATCCCCTGCCAGCCACTCAACTTCCATAGAGAATGAGCTGAAAACTGTCATCTTCAGGACACTTACACCTTGTCCTTTGCTATTATATTCTTCGTACATGCATTAATCTTAATATTTTATTGGTAAAATTTGAACATTCTCAACTTTTTCCAGGCATATGCATTTCCATTTAAATTCTCCTCTGATCTGAGCATGCTGTTATTTTCCATGTCTGTGGAGGACCTGTGTGTATGTGCTCATGATTTCTCCCATCTCTCTTACAGTCAGGGAGGCAGAGGAAGAAAGCTGTGATGATGCCCCGTGTAGTGCTCACTCCTCTCAAGGTCAACGGTGAACACGTCCCATCAGGTTACAATAGCTCTTTACTTGTTCACTTTTTTCTCCCCTTCTTTCTGTTTTCCCCCACTCTGCAGTGGTTTTGTATACCTGCTTCCTCTGACTGTGGATGCACTTTATCTGAGTGGCCTGATGGTGTTTGTAATTTTATGCACTGACACTCTCTAATCATTTATAGTGCAGTCTCCTCAAGGGCAGTTTTCCCACAGTTCCCTCCTGTTGACAGCCGCCTCTTTCTTGGTTAACTTTGCACTAAAAGCAGCATCTTTTCTAGAAGCCACTGACGTGTTTGTCACTTGAACATCCCTCAGTGTAAAAGCAGTGTTTCTGGTTTGTCCTGTCAGCCCTGCTCTGTTCCCCTTGGATATCTGCTTTGCATTTGCGCCTTAGAGATATCCATTCACCCCACTTCCTCTTTGTCTCTGTGCCTTGGGATATCCGTCCCTTTGACTTTTCGTGTTTCACGTACATGCCAAATCTTTGCCTGTCACTTTGGCCTCTTTAGTGCCACTAGCCTTCATGCCTCAGCTGCCCTACCCACACTCACTCGTTTTTAGAGAGTCTCACCAGCCTCCATCCTCCCCCACCTTTACCCTCAGGAGCAGCGGGGAGGCGCAGGGAAGGCTCTAGGGGGGGTCCAGGCCCCACTCTTCGTTCCCGCTCCGAGCTGGGCTGGAAACGCACCCAGCACTTCAAGAGCATACGTGGTCTTCGTTCAGGTACAGAGGATGAAAACCAAGGACCCCATGTATTATTTACTACTCCTAAGCTCCTTGCTTACCACTTTCCATAGAATATCAGTAATTTAATAACTCCTTTCCAGGTATTACACAGAGGGAGTGAATAGCTAACAAGTTTCAGCCAATCTAATGACAAACTATGTCCCAATCTTCATTATTTCTAACCAGCAATTAAAGTATTTCGATTGAGTTGGTGAAAATAAACAAATAACCAATTATTCAGATAGTTTTAGTTTTATTATTTGCAGTGGATTGTTGCATGCAAAAAGGTGTTTGTGGATTTTTTGCCTTGATCCTATTAAATGAAGGACATAGGTTACTATGTGTATGTTGTCATGCTAGTTTCTCAAAGTGTAAAAATTTGTTTTGACCTAACACCTCAAACACTGGTCAAAACTTTAGCCTATTGCAGAGTACCAAGCATGGTTTGTCTTTGTCATGTTTTTTTTTCTTCAATGTCAGTGTACTTTATTTTATTCTCTCAAATCTAGCTAAGACCAGCTTAGTGGAAAAAATTGTAATGTCTATTTTCATTTAAGATATGTTTTGTAGTGTGCATTATTCTTTGGTTTATTAATTGCAGCACTGGCTGATGTAATGTTCAGTTGATAATATAATGTAAAAGCTGTGTGGATTGATCAATAGCTCAGGTGGAATTAAACTGTTATTATTGCTTTACTAGTTCTGCCAGAAGACCCTCTGATTATTTAGATTAACTAGCGCTTTGAATTCATATTATCGTACACTCACAGTTTTGTGAATGTAGACCAGAGGCTGCTCTAAAGATATTACATAAATATGCCCCTGCCGTGCAAGGCTTCAGTAAGCAATTATCTTATGTACACTAAATATAAGACACTGTATTTTGCAGGTCCCATGAAAAGGAATCGAGGGGGAGTGGAGGTGGATTTTGAGACTCCAGGCTCCATCCTAGTCAACACCAACATTCGTGCTCTCATCAACACGCGCACATTTGCTGCTTTTCCTCCTCACTTCCAGCAGCAACTACTCCAGCTTTTACCAGAGGTGGACAGACAGGTATATTTCTTAAAGGCTTTTTAATTTTCACTTGTTTCAATTATATCCTTTTTTCCCTCACCAAATTTGTCAATTCTTTTAATGTGTAGGTTGGCCCTGATGGCCTTGCTCGGCTAAGCAGCTCGGCCCTCAATAATGAATTCTTTACTCATGCATCCCAGAGCTGGAAAGAGCGTCTAGCTGAGGGTAAGTCTCTTAGTATTCTGTAATATATGTAAAGAAATGACGGAAACTATCCAAGACAGGTGGCTCTAGGTAGTGCAATACAATAGTGAATAAAGTGGGAATATTTTTACTCTCTTGAAGGTGAGTTCACGCATGAGATGCAGGTTCGTTTCAGGCAAGAGATGGAAAAGGAGAAGAAAGTAGAAGCATGGAAGGAGAAGTTCTTTGAGGAGTACCATGGCCAAAGGTTCGATAGCCTTTTAAAATATTCTTAAACAGCTTAATTCCTAGAATTGATGTTGGTTTAAAATAAAATAATGTCCCATTTATTTCTTTAGGTCTGGGTTGACGAAAGAAGAGGCCTTAAAGCTCACAATGAGTGATGCTGCAGATGTTGCCAGTGCGGTTCTTGACTCTGATTCTACTACAGTGGCTACACCCAAGAGACGAAGTGTTGGAAGAAGACGGAGGGAAGGCCGTATTAGACGGCGTTCACGGGCTGACCTCAGACGCAGAGCTCGGCGAACACTTTGCAAAACTACAACTGTAGCAGTACCTTCAGCAGAGACAACAGAAAGCACTGCAACTCCAGATGTTGAACCCTCAGTTGCATCACCAGTCCCAGAAGCGACAGCAGTTCAGGGAGAGGTGGTCCTTCAAACAGACCTCGGACTGGAAGCTCCAGAAGAAAACCTTTCTGCAGAGGCAGTCCCTTCTCCTGCTCCTGTACCCACACCTCCTCCAGCTTCTTCAAGTTCAACCTGCGATGAACCAGAAGCCTCCACACACCTGTTGCCTGAATTACCTGAACCAGCTGTTGCATCCACTTCCTCTCCTTCCTCATCCTCCTCTTCAACATCATCATCGCCGTCTTCTTCTCCCTCATCTGCCTCAGAAAGACAGACTTTTGCTGCCAGCTCAGATTCCTCTTCTTCCTCTTCCTCCTCCACTGCTGCTGTTGCCACAGACCCGCTGGATGATGGGGCTCGGTCATTACCACTGGTACAGCGGGCACTGGCGCAAGCAGCCGAGAGAGCAGCCCCGCTGCCAGTCCTGCCACAACAAGTTCCAGCAATTCAGCTCAAGGAGCAGAAGAGAAGGCCAGACGAGTCCCAGGCCTTCACCAGCTTTCCCGAGAAAAGGGCGCGGATGGATGAGCGTCAGCCCTTTCGTAACACAGTTGACTGTGTGCACTCAGAAAAGCCACAACCTACAACAGAGGAGCCCAAGGTCCCGCCAATCCGGGTATGTTGGACATGTTATTTTTTCCAGATTAGTCTCTTGTACACCTCGTTGTAGTTAAAAACAGTCTTCATGTAAACCACAACTCATATGAGTTTTTCTCTTCTGCCCATTCCACTAGATACAGCTCTCCCGGATCAAACCGCCCTGGGTCAAGGGGCCGCCAACGTACCAAATCTGTCCCCGCATCGTCCCCCCCAATGAAGGGTCGCGGCGCTCTGGGACAGGGGCGCGCACCCTGGCGGACATCAAGGCCCGTGCACAGCAAGCCCGTGCCCAGCGGGAAGCCGCTGCTGCTGTTGCAGCCTCTGGGGATGGGGGAGGGCCTGGGGGGTGCGGCCCGGGGGGTGGTACTGGGATACCGGATCGCTCCAGTGGGAGGCGTTCGAGAGAGCACCCAGGTCCCGTTGAACCTGGAGGAGGAGGAGAAAGACGAGGAGGAAGAGTTGATTTGGAGGAGCAGGAATCACCTGCGAGCTCTCATTCGTCTGGAGCACAACTACAGCTGTCCAGTAGACTCGCCAGACAGGCCTCAAACCTCCACCCCACTTACCGAACCATCTCCTTCCTCTGTGTCTTCAAACCCATCTCTGCCATCATCAGAGTCTCCGAAAACACTCACGCTATCGCCACCTGCAACTGACAGCCCTGCTTCCCAGGATCAGGTGGAGGAGATTTGTGGAGTGGAAGAGGTGACTGCGTGCCCAAGTGATAAAGCCTCAGAGCAGACCTTAGACACACCAGTGCTTACGCCAAGTGAACCGGAGTCTTTTTGCAGTCACCAAGAGGGGAGAGGTGAGGAGGCAGAGTCAAGTGAGAGCAGAACAACTACCCCTGTTTGCACCACAGCATCCAATGATGCCATTTCTTTAGTGCCCACCTCTATACCAGACTCGCTGCCAAGATTTGGTTCCCAGGGTGTGGATGTCATCAGGACCTTGGCAGCAGCTTCTCAACCCTGGGACGGTGAAAATAATGGTGGTGAGCATCACCCAGGGACAACTGGAGTTATCCAGCATGGCTCAGACTTGAAAATGCCCAAAGAGACACTTGTTACAGCCCAAAATGGATGGGTAGAAAGTAGTGAAGATTATTCCATGAGAGAGGAGATGCTACAAGAGCATAGGAATGGTGGAAGTGATGCTGATGGCAAATATGAATCGGCCTCTCTGCCTTGTCTACCAAGTAATGCTGGCGAGGAAGACACTGGAGCACACAGTGATTCTACGGAGACAGCATCTGACTTTGAAAATGAAGCTCAAGAGGATGAAACACTGGACTGGCATGGAACCCAGATGGATAGTAATGGCTTGCAAGCTCTGAATACAAAGTCGCAGAATCAACCTGTCATTCAGACCTCAAGTCGCCTCACTTCAATGTTGAAACCTCCTCAGCACCAGCAACCAGTCATTCAAGCCCATGTATCTAACCCCAACCATACTCAAACAGTCATTCAGGCTCGCTTCCCTAATGGTGTGCTAAACCAGCCTGTCATTCATCCCCACAAGCAGCATCCGATTCATAGCCATGCTATAAACTATGCTCAGGAGCAGATTGACACTGCACCCTCACAAGCCCAAGT
Organism: Gymnocypris eckloni scoliostomus; assembly: GCA_027564155.1. Classification (NCBI taxonomy): domain Eukaryota; kingdom Metazoa; phylum Chordata; class Actinopteri; order Cypriniformes; family Cyprinidae; genus Gymnocypris; species Gymnocypris eckloni. The sequence goes on along the minus strand of CM050412.1, from coordinate 50,066,715 downwards.
GCAAGCTTACCTGACACAGGCAGAGAGGGAACAAAGTAGAAATCGACGACTGAATGATAATGGCAATGGAGTGAAGCTGTTTGTCTCAACAGAGGATAACACCAAACCTCTTGGCAGAGGGCCTGGAGAAGATTTTGCTTTAAAGATTTCTGCAGTTCCTCCCATTGGCAGAAGAGTCCAAGGTTCATCTCGACTAGTTTCCTCTGTAGAGGCCAACAACCCTCTTGTCACCCAACTTCTTCAAGGCAGCCTACCCTTAGAGAAGGTCTTACCCCAGCCTCACTCAGTCAGCAAGCTGGAAATTAATCGCCTTTTAGGTGCCCCTGCCGGTAACTCAACCAGTCGCCAACCTCCGAGAAATCTGGGACCCCGTTTTAGAGGCCCGTCTGAGTCAGGAGGACCTATAGAAACTGGTGGATCTGACTTCCAGCACAAAGCCCCATCCACCCGAGTGTCTCCTGGGCCAGGTCGGAACTTTGATTCTTCACCACCAGGTTCTACTCCATCTCGAATGGCATGCTTGTTTGAGGAAGCTAGCCCAAGATCCACAAATGTTCAGTTCACTTCTCAACAACCCGGAGGTGCAGTGCCCCCCGGAGCAGTACCTGTCATAACATCCCTCCCTTCAAACTCCTCTGCTAGAACCTCAATGGATGTGAACTCTCAGAATGCTCCAGTTTATGAATCAGCTGTCATTAAAGAGCACCCTGGACCTCTTCCTACAAGGGGTGAAACTCCAGAGAGGCCAGCTGGCTTTCAACAGCATCCTAACAATCTCTCCCAGTCTGTGTGTAGAACCACACCCGATGCTCCCTCACCTCCACATGGCGACCTTTGTCCATCGGAGGTTGTACCCACTGTTAAGATTAACTGGCGCCCATGCAAACCCCAACCACCTCAGTATCAGACGTATCATCAACAGCTGTCTCCTGTAGCTACAGTAAAGAATGAAGTCTCCTCACGCCCTTCGTGCCAACAAGCTCTGACCAAAAACTTGGCTGCTCCAAACAGTGGCAATACTTCTGTTGTAATAACCAAAAAGGAGCCTCTGGACATTTTTTATGGAGGTAGTGGAGCTATGGAAGGACTGCTAAACATGGAAATGTCTCTTGTTAGAATGGCCAAGAAGGAACAAGTTAAAAATCCATATCCCCGCCAAGCAGACACCTCCGCTTCTCCTGTCTCCTCCTCCCCTTCCTCATCGGCCTCCAGTCTCCCTTACCAGCTATATGGTACCAAAACTACAGCAGAGTGGGGGCAACGGAGGGTCCTCATCCAGCTTCAGTTACACAGCTAATTTGTCTGTGGTGGACGGTAGCGGGTTCTCCCACAGTTTAGCCGATGGTGTGCTGCAGCTAAGGCCACGTGTGAGCGTCAGCAACAGTGGAGGCCAGAACGCTACACTTAGCATTCAGGCATTTGCAGACAGTGCTGCAGAAGAAGTGGCTCTCAAGTGTTCCTGCCGACTTAAGGCTATGATCATGTGCCAGGGCTGTGGCGCTTTCTGCCATGACGATTGCATTGGCCCCTCGAAACTGTGTGTGTCATGTCTGGTTGTCAGATAGTTTGTTGCAGCTCCTCCAAACTGAGCCAGTTGGTCAGAGCAAATGCATTGACCACTCCAGACAATTCTAGCCCTTTGCCTGTGGTTGGATACCACTTGAAGCCTTGGACTCTTTTGAGCAAAGAATGAGGCAGGACACTGCATTGTTTAAATGGGACTTTTTTTTTTGATGGGCCAGGCAATACAATAGGGCTGGAAGATTACTTGTAAGATAAAAAAAATCAGTCTGTATTTTTGTTGCATATTTTTTCTATTGATGTTATGGTGTTATTATTATTAATATTATTATGATTACAATAATAATTATATTATTGTTGTTGTTGTTATTATTGGTATTATTACATGAATTTACATGGCACGGTTGATTGTAAATTGTGCCTTTTTTTCCCCCAACAAAACATTTACCTCATCTTCTTGACACGTCATCAGTTCAGTGTGAAAATGGTGGCGTTTCTGTTTTCTTCTCTTGAATTCCTCTGTGAAGAGAGCTTTAGGAGAATTTTGTGTGTAATGTCTTGCAAAGATTATTTTTTTAATCATTAAATAATAAAATACATTTTTGTTATTTTGTAAGTGCTTTCACTCTTTTTGTTTCCATTTTTATTTTCTTATCCAATGTGAAGTCCAGTCTGTACTTGGCGGTTAAGCACAGTATTCAAATCTAATAAAGCTGAAAGTGAGTGTATTTTCTCTTTGATCTTTTTTAACTGAGGGTGAAGTGGGCCAAAGTTGTGTTTGGGGGAAAAAGGTATCATTGTTTCACAGTGATACAGTGGCATCATTGTATTTGTTTCCACAGCATGTGCAGATATTTATTTTAATGTCACCAATTTAGGAAGTATTTATTGTGTTCAGCCCTCATAATAATGCATAAAATTATGGTCCGCACTCAAATATAAATGATGCGTTTAATCAATTAATCTGTCTCATATGAGCCCAATGTTTATCAGTGTTTAGACTTTATTTAATTTGACATTAAATGGTTGCAGAGACAATGGTCTGAGTGTTTCAAAATACATTCATAATACTTTTGTTTGTGTTCTCCAAAAACTAAATTGATTTACAAGTCAATTTGGACCCTCTAGTCTTTGCTACATTTGGCAACCTCATTGTTAATTGTATGTCACATGCACACTTTCATTTGCATAATGAAAATAATATCATTTTAATTGTGAAGAATTTTAGTCATGATATAGATCAGGGGTGGCGAACATCGGTCCTGGAGAGCCGCAGCCCTGCAGAGTTTTGCTTCAACCCTAATCAAACACACCTGATCAAGCTAATCAAGGTCTTAAGAGTTTCAAGAAAGCTACAAGCAGGTGAGTTTTAATTAGGGCTGGAGCTGAACTCTGCAGGGCTGCGGCTCTCCAGGACCAGAGTTCGCCACCCCTGATATAGATGATAAAATGTTTCATTCAAAACTGTTTTTCTTTTTTCAATCAGTGCATTCTACATCACTGGACAAAGTGCACATCAGAACATTACCACAATTCAGAGCACCATTTCATAACTTGTTACACAACTATAGACTATACCTTTTATACTTTTATATAGCAAATTGGCAAAAAACCTCAGATAATCAGTCTTTCTTCTTGAAATCCCTGAAATTGTACGACACTCATTATGTTGGACGATCACATTTTTAAACGTGTCATTTTCACACAATATAATTGTAATTCAGCACAATTAGACATTTCTTTTACAAATCCATACACCAGAAGAATATTTAGATTTTCACTTTTCATAGTAAATCTATGAGCTGAAACTAGATGTTACATAACTCACAAAACAGATAATACACTGCATTTATGATTCAGTAAACTGTTAGCCACTAATGTCTGTTTGAAAATGTCACTGCACAAATAACATGAAACGTAGATTAATAAATCAGTTTTCAATGTTTCTTGATTCCATGGTTAAGGGTTAGCCTTCTAGAACATGAATCCAGATCCAGCATTAAATCAAATGAGAATTTTCCTTTATAGATAAATAAAATTGAGTATCTCCGCCATCTGACTTGGCAGAACAACGAGTGGTGAAATTCTAAAATAAATGTTATCAGGATAATGCAAAAAGTGCATTCTTGATGTGACCGTGCTAGGTAGTTTAGAATAGACTATTCACTGGAAGGAGAAATCTACTTCTCTCTGTAGTAAAGAAGATACATCTTGAGAGGCTCTGGCAAAGGCAGGCTAAGGATCCTCTCTCTTAAGAGGTTTACTGGAGTCTCTATCACTAAAACACTTCCCTCATTCCTTCTCTCATTCTCTTCTAGTTGTTCACAAACCCTTCTGCAGTCTTCATCTTCATCCTCATTGTCTGTGGATGACTGATTGTTGTTGTTGTCCATGGGTCCGGGAATCAAGCGACTCATGAACAAATAACTATTGGTCAGAATATGAGTGTCACGGTGCTCTCGTCTCTGTTTAAGGTGATTTCTTCGTTTCAATCCAGTTCTCTGTGGTAGCGGCAAGGATCCAGACCCAGATTTCTTTAGAATGTGACGGATGGAGATGCGGGCCAGATCCTGAAGACTCCGCACCTCGAACATGGCAGCTGGACAGCATGAAACATGGGGGGTTTGACTGCATTTAAGTATACACACCAATCATATTATCATTATACTCAATATACACTACAGTTCAGAAGTTGGGTTGGTATTTTTTTTATGTAGTATTTGTATTATTGTTATTATTATTTCTCTATTTTGTATCTCACCAAGGCAGCATTTATTTGATTAAAATGCTGTAAAAACAGTAATATTGTGAAATATTATTACAATTTAAAATAGCTTGTTTTCTGTTTTAAAATGTCATTCATTCCTGTGACGGCAGAGCTGAATTTTCAGCAGCTATGACTCCAGTTTTCAGTGTCATGACAACATGATCCTTCTGAAATCATGTAGAAAACAGATTAATCTCTTCAGCATTCTAACATATATGAAGTATAACAATGTAATTTCTTTGTAACAATGTAAGTTTTTTATGACACTTTTTATCCTTACTAAATTTAAATACTTTTGAACCATTGTGTACAGTGCTGTTCAAATGTCCAATAGAAGTGAAAATGCTTCTATTTAGTATTTTTCTAATTGAATATACTAAAATAAAGAAAAGGCCACAATAATCTAATTTAATAAAACAGTTTAAAATACAGCAGGTGACTTACGTAGAGACACTGCTCTCGGTTTGCCATTTTCTCTGTGTTTAGGGAGCACAAGTGGTGCGAAGGACACAGCAATTATCTTTCTCGTGTCCCAAGTGTTATATCCTGTCCGAGTAATTTTGGTGAGCTAGAACAAATTAGAAATGCATAGACATATATACATGTCACACACAATCTCTCCTGGATTACCTGAAACAAGTAAAACTGTAAAATTGCTTTGCCTTTCAATTATTCACCTTTTCTTCCAGAGGCAGTACTAAAACGCCCCCAACCTTCAACAGCTTCTTCATGTAGTCTTCATGTTCTCTCTGGACCCCTGCGCCACAGTAAACCCTGTCATACTGCCTGCTTTCCGGGGCAATCTCCAGACAGTTGCCCACCACAAAGGAAGGCTCACAGAACTCAAACCTAGACCAAAAATATGAACAATATCAGTCACTTTGCACGTTACACTTTACAAAAGAGAATGAGTTTTTAATATGAAAGTAAACACACAAAAGTTACTACACCTGTCAAAACTATCATTTGTCTTGATGAAGAAGTCCAGCTTCTGATAAGCATATTCTACAACATCTTCATGTAATTCCACACCATGATTCACACCAAAAGATCCTGGAAATATGACAGGAAAAGTCAGTGATCCCATATTATGTCATGTGAAGAAAATGCACTGAGAGAAAAAACAGGGTTCAATGTTAACTCAAACGTGATTTAAAAAAAAAATCAATTCTGTCATCACCTACTCACCTTATGTCATTCCAAAGCTGTATAATTTGTTTTATTTTCTTGAACACAATTTTGAAGTATGATGGTAACCAAACAGGTTAGGTTCTCATTGATATACACTATATGAAAAAAACAGTGGAAGTCAATGAAAATGGAAACTGTTTAGTATTACCATTCTTCGAAATAACTTTGTGTTCTCCAGAAGAAAGAAAGTCATACAGGTTTCCAATGACACAGGGGGAGTAAATGATGGCCTTTATATTCTCTATGAACTCACCCAGTATAAGTCCCACCATGGTGCTGAGGTAGCCTGTGCCACTGCCCAGGTTTAGAAAGGACAAGCCAGGCTGCAGGTCTAGAGCCTCCATCACCTCAGAGTAGATACAGGGTGCAGAGAGGTGGATGTTTCCGTGTCTCCAGGCCAGATCCTTGTAGGCACTGTCACGGAATTCTTCCAGATAATAGTCAGCACGATCAATGGCCCTGAAGGCATGTTCAACCAGATCTGAGCGAATGTACTGAGCCTCCTTCAGGTTGTCAATTAACTCGTCATTGTCCTCCCCAGCGCTGACTGCACCTCCCATTTTAGCTCTTTGTTAGGGGCAAAACAGAAGAGAATAAAATAAAAGACGCAAGTATGCACGTAAACAAAGATGAAAACCTGGAAACATACTTCATGTTGATTCGGGCCTTTAAAAAAGTTGAACTGATAAATAACCACTTTCATTAGTTTCTTGCTATAACAGTGGATCTGATTTTGCTTCAGAAAAGTGGCACCCCAACAAAGTACCAGGACTGAGTAACATATAAAAGTGAAATGTATTAATATTACCATGCAATAGACCAAATAATATGCTAAATTATTAACTTGACATAGGCTGAATAGGAAAATAAAAAAATAAGTTTCTTAATTTAATTGTTTTACACTACCATTCAAAAGTGGGGTTGTAATAGTTTTTAATGTTCTTAAAAATCTTTTATGCTCACCAAGGCTAAATTATTTAGATAAAAACTACAGTAAAACAGTAATTAAATATTATTAAAAACAATTTCACAGAAAGCTGAACACCTCTGGTGTGACTTTAAATGCAGACCTTGAGCCAAAAATTCATCAGTGCAGTCATTTCATACACTTCAAAACTGTTGCAACAGAGGTGGAAATACATTTTTTAAGTACATTAATTATTTTTTCCATCTTTGTTGCCACAGTTTGAAAGTGCCTTTTTCTCTTCTAAAGAAGGGGGTGTCCCAGTACTTTTGTCCATACAATGAATGTACAAGTCATTGGTGTTTGGTGATGAATTGTTGTCTCAAGGTCTGCATTTAAAGTCACACCAGAGGTGTTCAGCTGGGAATAGGCCTTGTCTTTCAGCAGACCTGTCAAGTTCTTCCACACTGACTGAATCATCATTTCTCTTTGATATTTGCCTTATACACAGAGACACTGTCATGTTAGGATAGAAAAGAGTCTTGTCCAAAATCATTATATGCTTAAACATTAAGATTTGTACTCTTGGAAATTGCTAAAATAGTCAAACCTGTTCATTAAAAGGGGGTGACCCAATATTTTGGTAATATAGTGTGTATATATATATATATATATATATATATATACCTACTGCCCCCAAAGATTTTCTTAAGTTTACTTACATTTTGGTGGTTCCTTGCTCTTGGCAGCCTTAACGATGCACATTAGTTTAATTTATTCGTTTTTATTCATTTTTTTATAAAATGCATTTAATGGATTGCTGTTCCAGACATCAATTTAGATTGCGGCCCACCTGCGGAACCACTTCTCTAAAAGATGAAGGATTGCATATCTGCTTATACATCTGGGCATTTAACTATTGTCAAGCAGAATTCGTCCAAATACATTTAGTAATCAATCGGAAAACTCGGTTCACAAGTTCCTAAGACTTATTTTTGAGGAGCATTTTACTTAAGAAGTGTGTTAGTGTTGTATTTCTTTAAATGCCACAGTATTTAATATGTTCCTCTCTAATGCAATAACATACGTATGTCTTGGGGCTACTGGACATGTTTTGGGCCTTACAAAACAGCATTTTTGTCCAGTTAACGGATGGTGGCGCTGGGCTGCGCTGCTAGCTTCCCCAGAGACGCTGTGTGGAAACTGCAGATGTGAGGACTGTTCCACCAATCACCGCGCGCTCAAATGCAGCTGCGCCATTCGCTAACAAACGCATATTGTGCAGTGTTTTGTTGAACATCCGGGTAATTACCCAAATACAGTTATATATTAAATAACATAAATTAGCCCTTTATTTCTAATCATCACGACCTGCCGTTCATTCTGCACGCTAAACAACCGGTTAGGCTCAGATAAAATGCACTAACCAAGAGTTTATTATTATATTATTTCCACTCCAAAATTACACTAGATAACAGCGAGCACGACTCATATAATGCGCTTACCTGCAAAAAGTAGACGCAAATGAAGACAAAGACAGGAAAAATAGGGATGGAGGTGTTTTGGGTAGAAAGTCGACACGGGAAACACCCCCGACGACTTCACAGTCGACCGAGCTGAATCGTCTGACACCCTGAAACACTCTGATTATGGTCTGTTGATGCTGTTCATTCGACTAAATGTCTCCTGTTGTTTCTATCTCTCGGTTTCTTCCCATAAATGTTCACGGCGAGCAGCGCTGGATGTAAACATTGGCCAGCTGACTCCGTGACGTCACGCACACAAACAAAATATGGGCCATGGAGCACATGGGTCCTGCACTACATTATTTTATGACATATTCATAAACAGAGCAGTCTCTGGTGTTGATAATGATAGGGTAAAAAAATGGAAACAGTTAAAACATTACTGGAGAATAACTCTCAAGGTGGTTATTTATTTTTAATTATTGTATGGGCACATGTATATTTTAGATATATAGGGCCTAGATTGAACATTTTCACCGTTATTGCACAAAATAAAACATTGCTGGCCAGTAGCAAGGTATGATGTCCCACCTATGGGGTGAGAATGGGATACGTTGTCACAAAGGAGCCTGGCATTAAATAGCCTATTAATGGTTTTCAGCGACATTTAGACAGTAAAATAAATATTTAACTTTTAAAAGATGTGACAGCTAGTTCTGGTCTCCTTTAAAATTTGACCATTTCAAATCTAAAGGAAATAATCTCTATGCACACTTTCAACATGTTGTTTTACAATATTTTTTAAACAATATTTGGGGTTTATTATCAACCATTTTATCAATATTGGTCTTAAAATTAATCTTGACAAATATACGTTTTTATGTGCCAGACTTAATCAGAAATCATGACTGGATAATTTTGTTTCCAGCAGATGTCAGCCAAGTATCCTACCGAGAGAGTGTTTGGTTCGTATTTTATTGAGGCTGACCAATGTCTCACAAAATATCACTGTTGGATCAAGGGCAAATTCAGGCTTGTAAATATGCATTCACAATAACTCAATAGAAACCATCAGCATTAAATATGACATCCTTTCTGTTGGTGATAGAATTCCCATTTATTTTATCAACAACATGGGTAAAGACTATCCATATGCAGCAACCACTAACACAGAGACATTTACAAAATAAATATGCAACAAGATCTCCATTCAATTTGTTCTTAAATACTAAATAAATAACAATAAATACATCATATCTGTTCAACCCACTTCACTCTGGAGGGTGTCAAAATACTTTTATGGAAAACAGAACTCATTAAATAAAGAAGAATATTAAAAAAACAATATAAAATTGTTAGGTAGAAAATATTTGCACTTAAAAAAAGAGATTATAAATCTCTGTTTTTAAAATAAATAGGAAGGTTTATAAAACAATTTGCTGTTTGATATTCTTAAAATATTGCCTCTTTCACAACGCAGAAGGCAACGTCTCTCCTCTTAATAACTGTTTAAAAGCTGTGTATAGAATTTTGCTTTGTGAAATAAATTAAGTCCATAAATAGACACTGATTAATAAATAAATAAATAAAAGAATCCTTAACATGAATAAATAATAAATTAAACTTACATTTCAAGGACCCAATTTAAATAGCCATAATAATAATCATAATAATTACAACAATAACATGACGATGGATCTACAAACTATTAATGGAAGTGCAATATCTATGTTCTCAAATACGATCAATATTACTGAATGAAACAGGAGAGCATTTACACCAAATATGAGACAACATTATCATACAGGGATCAAATGTAGCAGTGCTGCATACTAATCATATTTTTTTTCAAGGGAGGTCATTAATTGTGAATTCACCTTCGGACATTACACATAAAACACTCTGTTACACATACACACATAGCCTCTCCTCCACAGACACACGACAATCTCACAACGTATTGTTCACGGCAACCTCCATGCACTGAGGGAAGTAAAAGGCAGATCAGTGTCGGTGAGAGTTGCTCTAGAAAACAGTAACAAATGGTTTGCTCCAAAAGATACCTCAAAACAAGAAGAGCCAGCTTGGTTTAAGAGGCAAAGGATATTGTATCTCATCAAAATTGCTAAGCAGCATAATTTTGAATTGGAATTTGGTCCTTTTCTCTGACTTCCACGGGTCTCGCAACGTTCCACGTTTACGGAGGGTGCCACATACAAAACCTGAATGTCCTTAAACAGTATTTTTATGTTGTTAGTCTGGTTATTTAACCCACAGTGTCTTGCAGCTGCCGCTCCTCTGCTCACACCTCAATGCCTTTGACGGCTTGATTGATCGACTCGAGTAGGGCTCGGTTCTCTGGGTTCTGATAGCACTCCTTATCGGTGAACATGTGGGTCAGGGTGTCCACGTAGGTGTCAAAATTTTGTTCAGTGATGGGCTCTTGCTGTGGTAAACAACAGATTACAGTGTGTTAAACGCAAGCTACATAAAAGTATAATGTACAATGCTTGTTGGGCGTAGTCATAAAAGGTAGATAGCAAGCAGACTGACCATCTGTGGTAGACGGATGTTGGTAAGGCTGCGGATAAGAGCCTGGCTCAGGCCTGACAGTTCCATGAACAGAGCCTCATTCTTCTCCTCTATGAGTTTATTCTCTTCCTCCATGCTCTTGAGGTTCTTCTCCATGGATGAGATCTATTGAGGGATAGAATTGCATGAATAAACAAAGCAGCTGCGAGGTCAAGCTGTGTATTCTATCTTTCTGATGATAAAATACTGTAATTTGAAATACTGTATTTAAAGTACTGTAAATATTATCATTATCAATATATTTCTTATAGAAAGAAGTCACCAAAAATCCTATTCTCAGTTACGGGATTTTCACTGATGAACAATGAGAGCCTCAAAAAGCGTGTGAAGCTTGTGAAAACCACTTGTGAAGTGCCTAGTGCTATATGCTCAGATCACATTTCAGACATATATAGAGTGAATCTGATTGATATCTGTCTTTATTACAGGTTCTGATACGTGAACTGTTTAAAAGTTTGGGGTCAGTAAGATTTTTAATTCTGAAGAAATCAATTATTTTATTTGGCAAGGATGCAATTAACTGATCAAGAGTGACAGTAAAGACTTTAATTTTACATTACAAAAAAAAAATCTAATACATGCTGCTCTTTTGAGCTTTCTATTAATTAAATAATCCTGAACAAAATATCATAGTAGCCGCAAAAATATCGTAGTAAAGCCTGCTATAAATTCAGCTTTGCGATCACAGGTATAAGTTATTTTTTAAATATATACAAACAAATTTTTACAATGCTAAAAATATTTCACACTATTACTGTTTTTGTTGTATTCTTGATCAAATAAATGCAGCTTTGGATACTTCTTTCAAAAACATAAAAAAAACTTTTGAATAGTAATGTATGCATTTAATAAAAGCAGACCTGTGTATGGAGGTTGGCCATGTCTGCTTCCATTTCACAGTTCGACTCATTCAGCTCATTGATCTCTTTGTTCAGCTGTTTTATGTCTTCATCATTGTCAAGAACTGAGGGGATAGAAAAACAATGCATATGTAAATGAAGAGCACAAAATGAACATAATGGGGACGAAAGAAGAGAAGCAAAATATATTTGATCTTACCATCACTTGCCCTGAATTTCTTGCTGATGTAATCATCTCCTGGGAACCTGGCTCTCTTCTTGTTTGCAGAAGCTCTAGGGCAACCTGATAGACTGTAGAAACACATTATGATTACGGGATATGAAAAAATGTATGGTCTTAGATTTATTGTTTTTATCACACCATTCTTTGATAACCCCAGAAAGCCAAAAACAGGGATTTCTAAAATTGTAAAACATTTCCAAGACAATTAGTTTTATTATATATTTAGCATATACAGCCGTTTCAATTCACTCACAGCTTGTCGTTTATCAGGAATATTTAATACCATAATACTAATATTTATCTGTAAATTTTACTAGGTCCCATCTGTACCTGCGATGAGTGAGGAAGCTGCCGTTGGCATGTCCTGATCCATCACATCCTGGTGTAGGGCAGGTAGGGCCCTCAGACTTGAAGGCCTTCCAGGAGAATGGTGTGCCATTTAACATGCCCTCCTTCTGCTGGCGTGCTGCCAGCGGGCACCCATAGGCACTGCGGTGGGTGGCATATTTCCCACTGATATGCCCCAGACTGTCACAACCTGGCACCGGGCACCTATAGAGAGGTAAGTGATGAACTGGCAGTCAGTTTTAGCATTCTCTAAAGATACAGGCTGTGCTCAATAAATCCACTGTTTTCGTACAGCAAAAGTTGAAATTGTTTTGTAAAAACATACTTTTGGAGCTCAGAATCTTCCTTGTCATCCTTAGTCGGGGTGATTTTGATTCCTCCCTTCTTGGCACGTGGACATCCAGACAGACTGCAATAGAGAAAATCTGAATGTTATTTTTTTCTTTTTTTTACACCCGCCATTTAATATGTTTGACTAGTTGCAAAGCTTGACGCTGAATCCAAAAGTAGGTACAGTAATTGTAATATCTCTTAATTAAGATACCTTCTATGGGAAGCATAGTTTCCAGTGATGTGTCCTGATCCATCACATCCTGGGGTAGGGCATCTGGAGGTCACAAAGAGAAAGAGAGGTTAGCATGAACAGAGCATTGCTTTAGAAAGATACAATTCAAATAGCACACATACAATCATACTGGAAATCTAAATAAACATTTGGGCTTCAGCCTGGATGCTTAATGTGTTTCAGCTGGTTTGATGCATCTCTAGGACCAAGGAAATTATATTTTTGGCCATTGAAAATATAAAGCGATTACTAGTTCAAGAGTATAAGAATAGCCAGCAAAGGGACAGTAAACAGTGTTTTGCAGTAACAGCTGTATTCAATAGTCAAGTAAAAGCAGAAATTGATAAAGGATTCATTAGAGGAAAAAATAGAGCACAGACATACTTGAGTTCAGCAGTGTGGGCAGCCATGAGGGTCCGAAGACTTTTATCAGCAAGGGGACAACCAGAGAGACTGAAGAACAGTAGAAAAACACCAGGAAGAAAGAATAGAAGGAGGAAGATTTAACTGAAGATGGAAGAGATACATATTTTGTAGCATGTCACTGATTTGTCAATTATATGTATGTATTTTAGTAAATATATACATACTAAGAGACATGAATAAATTAGTTGCCCAAATGCATTAAAGAGACATATAGCATTTGTCTGCAGTCAATATAAAGGTTTATGCTATAGAGAGCTGAAGCAGTTAGGGTTCAACAAAGAGGAAACAGATAAAAAAGAAGAAGGGTAAAAAGAAGTAGGGCTTGTGTTGAAATACTGTGTCAGCTTCTGGCATACCTGCGGTGTGATGCATAGTTCCCAGTTATATGTCCACTACCATCACAACCTGGGGTGGGACATCTGGAGGGAGATGAAGAGAGTATTACATCTCTGTGGAATCATTCTGGTAATTTATTAACCTTTGCAAGACACTAAATTTACAGACTACATTTATTGGCTCAGCAGATGTTTTTGTCTTTAAATAAGGCTGTTGTTGCAGCAGACACTTACAGCAAGATCTCTTTCTTGCTGTCCTTGGGCTGGAATTTGACTTTGAAGCTGGAGGTTGTGACCTCACCGGGGTACTTCCTGTCCTCCATGCTCTCCTGAGTGGCATCATCATCGTCTCCATCAGAGGAGGCGTATGAGTGTGTGGTGTATTCAACCTGGACACAACAGACAAACAACAGTCAAACAGGTGCAAAACTTTTTTTTTATTAACCATGAAGTGAGACTATGTGAATATAACTCAAATTGATATGCATTTACCTCCTCTGGCTCCTCCTCTTTCTGTCGGTTTGACTTGGTGTAGTCCAAAGGCCCCTCCCACTCCTGTTGTTTGAAGGTGTGGCTGGAGTGGGGTGAGGTGACGCCATGGTGTTGAGAAGATGATGACGAGGATGAAGATGGGTCTGGTGACCTGACTCCTTCACTCTTGGGTTTCTTCATGCTGAGATCCAGTGTGCCATTCTCATCCACCTCAATGTCCATGTCCTAGATTGTAGAAAACATTAATTATAATCTAGGGTATATAATTGCATGTTATGGAACTCAACTTTCCAGATACAGAGAGAGAGGAACTCACTTTGCTGGCCTGATCTGGCTGACTGGTGCTGAGGTTTTCAGGCCTCTCCCAGCAGCGGGTGGACAGGTTGAGAATGGCAGTGGCAGCCATGTGTGCGGCTTCGGCATCATGGGTATAATCGTACCCACTCGAGGTGGAAGAGGAGCTGCTTTTGGTGTAGCCTCCTGACAGGCTGTGGCTGGGGGATGAGGCTTTGGGGAATGGTTTGACTGTTCATTATAATAGCAATAATAATAATATATGTTTCAGTATGCTGTTAATAATTCATTATCTATTAATGTATGTTGTATTTTTAACTGTTATTTTAAAGGAAATGAGGAGGTGCTTACATTTGAAGGCTTTAGGTGAGGTTTCGCTGGTGGGCATCTTGGGTGCAAGCAAGCGCTTGCCGAACACTTGTACATCAAAGCTTGCATAGTCGAAGGACACCTTAGAATACTTCTCCAGCTCCTTAGCCAGGTTGGCACGAGGAGTGGCTGGCATGGCATTGGGCCTGTAGCTACCATACTGAGGGATGTCCAGCTGTTTCACAAAACACATCGGCCTGTAGAGGAAAGAGTCTTTAGTCACAAGGTTTACCTATCAGGCTCTTTTGTCTGTTAAAGATCTAGCTGAGATGTTGAGAAGAGGAGGAAAACACTCACCTGAGAACTCTGTCAGAGTTTGAGCCTCCGCTAACAGGATCACTGACAGAGGTCTGCGGCTGTGGCTGCTTTTCAAGGCTTTTTTGTTTCCCTGCAGCAGCAAGAGGGCAGCCAGAGAGACTAAAAGTATAAAACGTAAGAAAAACACAAGATTTTAGGGAAAACTGATGTGAACTGAAATTGACGCCTGAAAAGTTTAAAATAGTTCAGGAGCAGTACCTGCGATGTGTGCTGCGGTTGCTGTTCACATGTCCCTGTCCAGTGCATCCAGGTGTTGGACACTTTAGTACGTTCTCGTGCATTGCCAAGACTAGTGCCAAAAAACACATTAGCTTATAGAATAGTTCAACTACTGTTCAAATGTTGTTGTTGTTGTTTTTTTAAGAAATTAATATTTATATTGTGCAAGGATTGATGCATTAAAATGACCAAAACTGACAATAAAGACATTTATAATATTAAAAAGAAAACTTTTGAAATAAATGTTAATTTGAATTTTCTGTTATTCAAAGAAAATTGAAAATAATTCATGGTTTACACAAAATATTAAGTAGCACAAGTTCACTTGAACATCGATAATAATGGAAAAAAATAATGTTTCTTGAGCACTATATCAACATATTAGCATGATTTCTGAAGGATCACTAAAGACTGCTGAAAATTCAGCTTTGCCATCACAGGAACAAAATATATTTAAAAAATATATAAAAATAGAAAACTGTTATTTTAAATTGTGATTAAATGTGTGTTTCTACTGTATTTTAATCAAATAACTGCAGCAAAATACTTATTGTTTTAAGTTAGTAATATACATACATTTTTAAATTGTATATAAAATATGTACACATTTTATAATTTTTAATAAAAATGTTTACAAATGAATGTATATAAATATAAATGTGTTTTAAATTTGTATTAATATATTTTATATTGTGTGTGTGTGTGCGTGCGTGCCTGCGCGTGTGCGTGCGTGCGTGCGTGTGTGTATCACATATTATAATAATAGTGCAACACAATGCTTACTCTCTGGAGGGATTCTGTCCTTGTGTGGGCACCCAGAAAGGCTGCGGTGGTGTGGGTATAATCCAGTCACATGACCTGAGCCATCACATCCTGGAGTAGGGCACTTTATTTCCTTCTTCTCTGATCTAGAACCTTCTGTGCCCAAGAGTGAGGAGGCAAAAACAAATTAAACTCCACACACACACACACTGTACCTGCATGATAATGTTATCTCAATTGAATTGGGGTCATAACAGGTAGGCAGCAATTTCCTGTCACCTTTGCCATAGTACGCTCTGCGAGCTGTGATGTCCATTGTCTTACTCATCCTCTCCTCTGAGCTGTGGTAGCACTGCTGCTCAGGAGAGTAGCTCTCTTCAGAACTGCAGCCGGTTTGTTTGGCTTTCAGTGCAATGGCCTGTTCCAGAAGTCCCAGGTTCCCCCGTGTCATGTCGTACGTCTCTGAGTCATCTGTGACCTCTGACCTCTGTGACATGCTGTCCAACTCGTCATCCTCCGCTTCATCTGCCTCCTCGTCTTCTCCGTCATCTTCCTCTTCCTCTTCTTCCTCTTCCTCTCCCTCTGAACCTAGCTCGATGACTACAGTGGGCGAGTCTTTATCCGAAGCATCATCTCTTTCTTCTTCATCCTCCTCCTCCTCCTCATCTTCACCAAGAGGGTGGTTTAGATTGATGTTGCTGTGCGTCATCACGTCTAATTCCTGAGCTGAAGCAGCGTGGACAGGGGAAATTAAAGAGGAAGGCTCTACCTGGGATTGGATCTCCTCCTCATCTTCTTCCTCATCCTCATCATCTTCACTGTCCTTCTCTGTCTCCCCAATCTCTTTGGTTTGGATTTTACCAAAGTCTCCACTGAAGTATTGGTGGTCCGAGTTGTTCTTCTGGTTCAAACATTGTGTTTCCTCTTCCCCTCTTCCTCTTCCTCCTCCTCCTCCTCTTCTTCATCAACTGTTGTTACAGGCTCGTCTGTCTCTTTCAGCTGCTGGGTCACTCGCTCTTCTTCTGTAATCTCTTCTGCTTCCTCCTCTACCTCTTCCTCTCGAGCCTGAATCTCTTCGACGACCTGTAGCCCCTCCTCTGCCTCAGCATCCATGGTGAGTTGTTGGATGGACGTAGCCTCAATACTGGCTTCTTCCTTCTCAATTTCGCTCTCTGGCACTGGAGTTGATGTTTCTCTGACAGGTGTCTTTTTCTCTTCTGAATCCATTTGTGAAATTTCTTCTAAATGACAAAAAGGGCAATCATAAAGTAAATTATTTTTTATGTTTCTTGAAAAGTTTGGGTGATATAATAAAGAACATATTATGTGCACCGCATGGTACATAACTTTAAAAATAATAAACCTTTTGTAGTTAATAGGTTATTAACCCACCTGTCATTGCTTCTGATGAAGGTGTTTTTTCTTTCGCTTCCATCTCTTTATCAGCAGTGTCCTCTTCAGACTCCACTGCCTCATCTTTTGTTTCTGTTTCACTGTTTGTGTCACTGTCTGCATTGAACCCATCATCCATGGCCAGCTTTAGGGCGTTGGGCTTCTTTTTGGGGGCTGGCTGATTCTCCTCGGCATCCTGGAGTTTTCGTTTCTTAGCCAATGGGCAGCCCAATGCACTGGAACAGACGAAAAGATTTGACTAAAAACTCAATTGCTCACTTTTTGTCTTTTTTTATTGGCAGCTATAAGACACTGAATTCTTACTACCTACCTTCTGTGTCGTGCATACTTTCCACTGACATGGCCTAAGCCGTCACATCCTGGTGTGGGGCAGCTGCAAAACAGGGGTTTTGATTAGCTATATTCATTAACCTACTAAACTAAACATGATGAGTAACACTACAAAAGCATTAAAGCTCTCACCTGTACTCTTGTCCGACGAGCTCAAGAGGAACTGCTATAAGGAGCGAGATATAAGCTCTGTCAGTCATTAAATTCACTGAAATGGACAAAACATATTTTTCAAGTTTTAAGAGGTTCTCACCTCTGATTCCTTTTGAGCGTGTCCTTGTCCGCTTCTCATCTGCGTCTTGGCTCATCTGGAACACAAACACACGAGTGGTTATGAGATTATAATAAGTATTTATTCATATCTTTAGATATTTACACTCTATGTTTCTCTAATGTGTTTCTAGAATCATATTAAAAAGTACAATATCACTGTTCTCTGGCTCTTATACTGTCAGACTGTGATTTTTGTCTTCAGATCTGATCAGGTCTGATTTCACAGACACCAGTGAAGCCTCCAATCCTCTTAAATGCTTGTAAAGAGCTCAATCAATAATACACATCCAATAAGTTCTTTCAAATGCACATCCCTCCCAATCCTTAGTGGAAGCGAAGTGAAATATAAGAAAGAAATGAGACCCTCCCATACTGAGAACGATATCAGAGCTTCGGAAAGGGATATGTACTTTTATATTTTTTGGTTTTGTGATACAGCATAATACAAGAGATAATCAATGAAAATGAAGCTACTCTGACACAGAATGTCTCACTTTTAGTCTCCTACTGCTCTTGTTCTCACAGCTGCTGACTCTGTCCCCTCGTGTCCACCTCTGGCTCAGCAGCTGCCCTCTGAACTCATTCTCTGTTGGACAGAAAGGACAGGACAACAATTTCAGTCCGACATGTTCAAATATTAAAAGATGCATACTTATGTATTACACAACTTATTAAAAGTGACACTAAAGCAGGTCTTGACAGTGGATTCACATTTTTGGTGTTTGAGTAATCAAACGATTTATTTGAAATATGCAATAAAACTAAAATACCAAGAAAGCACACATATTCTTTGCGAGCAATTGAGCCTCTAAGATCAGAAAGTAACCAAATGCAGTAATGCTGATTCATATGCACCTATTGTGATGTCATTTTCCACAGGATGATTATAAAAGATGAACACCCGTAATCCAGAAACAAAACATTAAAAAGCCCCCAGAGGACCCATGCACTTTGGTCACTGAATGGGCTTTCAGCAGTACATTATGGTCTGCGTGCCTTCATGGCTCTGGTGTTGATTATTCTTCCTGGGTGACGAGAGATTCGGCCGTGACCCAGCTGTTTTTATCAGGGCGTCATTACATGTGGTCTGATTACGTTTTAAGCAGCACCTGGTGCTCAGTCACGTCACACATGTAACAGGGGAGGGAATTCCCTTGAGAACCGCAACAATTACGGCACTTGCCGCATATGATGCAATATGCAATGCAAACCTTTCTTAGAACTCAGCGTCCCGTGTCTGCTCGCATGGAAACCAATTAAACTGATTTTGTTGCATTTGCTGAAAACTTTCTATAAACGTAAGATGAAAACAAAAGAGAGAAACTTAAATATCTTTGAACATAATGTTTCCTATTTGCCAACACATTAGGAGTAATAAATACACATAAATTCTTCAAAATATTGCTTTCAAAGACACTTCCAAAGACAATTGCATGTAAAAGATAAAGAAAATTTGCATGGCGATATGTTATTTCTAGATGAAAATGGTGAGGTGATGAAAGTAGTCACTTGTCCTAAATAGTTTCAGTCATCCCTTCTAAAGTTTTTCTAAAAAATAGGGCCCATTCTCTTAAATGACTGTATCTCCCAGCATACAAAAACATTGTTTGACTCCTTATATAGGAGGTCTATGTATGAAATGTACCAATGGGATTGCATGTTAGAGACCAAATTGCTATTACGTTTTAGAATAGACTAATATTAGTATTTCTTTTGTCGCATCGGGCCATTGACTGGCACCATGATACTGCTGCGCATAACCTCTTATAGCACACCACGCCTTTCAATTACTATCAGCCAAACCCTCCGCCTTTAAAACACTGTCACTTTCCTGGAGGAGAAACGATATCTAGCAGAACATGTTTACTAGACCTGCTGCGACTGTATTATTAGAGCAATCACGTTAAAGTCCAACCTACAGAGGTCCTAAAACAAGAATAAGCGATGAATAAAGAGCAATTAAAATTTAAAAAGAAAGAAAGGCGATGATCTAATAAACGAATAGTGTATTATGTAGGCCTAGCCTGAAGTAAACAGATGGCTCGTTCGCATTGTTTTGCTTCTCGTGAATAACGCACGCACACAAGACGAAACATATGCTGCTTTTGCGTTGCTTAAGGGTTTCTAATGACTATTTGTCCACTCCCATAAAATACATTGTGTTTGTACATGTATCTCTGACTTAGTCTGAATCGACAAACTTCAATGAATATACCATTTGGCTTTAAACTATCACATTTTCGAGTCGACTATACATATTTTTTTTAAAAGCTCAACACTAAGAATGCAATATGAGAGTCTGGATATTGTGTTATTGATGCAATAGAGCCCCTTTTAAGTTCTTGGGTTTCTTGAAAATAAAGTAGCGATGTAACTGCAAATACATTTATCCAAAATCATTGTAGAATCGTTCTTTTTACACAACGTAATTCTGGCGTATAGTAGCCTACGCAAGCGAAAATAAGACAAAATGTGCAAGAATGTAAACACGGTGGAATGGCACTTCTTCTTTAAGAGATTACAAGTCCAGCGTCCATTTGGCTTCAACAGTAACGTAAATCCAAACCAGCAAACCTTTCCAAACATAGTAAATTTAAAAATACCACAAGCAAACGACGTTTTTTCAAGGAGATGCGATCGGCCTCTTGCTCTTTGTAGGCTCTGTGTGTTAACTTCAGTGTTGTACTCCTCCCCTTCAGAATGAGTCTCGTGCCGCAACCGTTAAAAACCTCGAATAATTCGCTCAGGACCGGTCCAAAACCTCTTCATGTTGTAAGCAAGACGCATATATCCATTAATCGACAGGTAATGTCAGCACAAATGCTGCCAAAATAATTTCTCCACACGCTTTGTCGAACGATTCTGACTTACCTTTTGCTCACAGGCCCATTGTCCACCCCTCCTCTACCCTGCGCCGTGACATCATCATCATCATAGGAAACCGTGTACAACACAAGATGGAGAGTGGGCCGCTATTGACCCCCACCCACCCGATATGAAATACTCACACGCAAGTTTGACATTTAACTTACAATCTAAACGAATTTGTTCAGTATTTTGGAAAAGCTCTACGTTTAGAAGCAGAGCTCAGCTGAAGATCAGGACCCAGAACAGCGCTGTTTCAGTACCATGGACAAGAGCGCGTTCAGTGGCAGGTGTCTAGTAAGAACACACTGTTTTCAATGAGTATATAGCAGTTTAACTGTGAATACACGGAATATTACATTTAAAAAATAAATTACTCAGAATAGATTAATTTAAATATCAAATAAAAGCATTTGTTGTATGTTTAAAAGACTATGCCCGATTGCCATACATGATACTATTCGGTGTTTGACAAGAAAGAGAATACATTTTAGAAAAACATTTTTGTTTAATATGGATCTATTTTTCTTGCGCAATGACACATTTACCTTGCTTCAAAAGCGTTGAACTACTTTTCGTTTATGTTTTTCTAGAAGCCTAACAACGTGACCTAGTTTTGTGGAAAACTATCGAATTAACTTCATCTGTCTAAGTAAACGGTTGAATAACTGTGATTTCTTCCGAGGTTGCAGACTGTAAATTGTCGAATAAAAGTTTATGTTTATTTTATGATGTCAAAGTGATTTTAAGTGTTAAAAATATCACTTTTCTACCCGAGTAATGAACATAAAAATAAAAAAAAAGTTAATTTCACTTTTCGAAAATAAAACGTAAAAAATATATATGTTGTTAATATTATTACTTAAATAATTTTACAGTGCAGTAAACCAACTAAACACAGTGCAGTTGCAAAGTTCAATTAATGGTCAAATATAATATAATATATATATATATATAATAAATATAAAATATCAATCTATAAATAATAATAGCTATATTATAATAAGGTTACATGTAGTGGAAAGAGATGTAAATTAAAACGGAAAATGTATTTTCTCTATAATAAAGGGGAACTATTTACTAAACTTCAAAAAAGTTTCTCATCATATTTGAAGCTTGCAAAAGCCTTTGAGAGTTTTGCATATTTAATGACACCGAAGTTCTTCGGTTACCAGCTGGAACTTTGCTCACCCCTGATCCTAAAGTTTCTTATACAGATGGATAGCCCAGCATACAATTAAAGCCCCAGTCTGTTCCCACTGGCCAGACACTGTGTATAAATATTACATAGGATGCCAGCTGAGCGAATGAGAAGCACAACACCCGGAATCCCCCACAGCCAGATGGACTGATCCCTCCCGAACACAAAAGTTGTAATACGCCAGAAGTCCGACGGCCTCTGAGTTTAAAGCACAACTCCCTCTGGGAGACAAAAGTTCCCTTTGTTTAAAAACGGCCAGGACAGGGATTTCATTGCGCAAACTTTTGAAAGATACAAAACAAAATCAGGGATCTGGGTCGTTACTATGCGTTCGGCAATAGAATTAGATGTTAACACGTAATCCAAGTCTATTCAATCAACATTTTATATTAATACTTAAAATGAAAGTAAACAAAGAAGGAAACAACATAAACGGTGTCTGTCGGTAGGTTTATAATCAGTATAATCAGTTCGTATAATTATATCACTCGTGTTTTAATTACAATAGAATAATAAACGTATTGTGAATAGTTATTGTTAATAAAAGGTCAATCAAATCCCAAAACACCGGCTTTCAACAAAACCACGGCGCACAAGACTAAATCTAAGTTTGAGCAAAAAACTAAAGTAAGATAAAAGTAAGAAGTCCAGCACTCACCGAGAAAAGATTTACACAACTTCATCTTCGCGGTGATTTCTTCGCCTTTGACACCGCAAAACTACTAAACTTCATAACAGGGAAAGTTACTTTAAAGAAAACTTACAGACAGAGGTGGGCGGTGTTATTTAGTAGAAGTTTGCATCCGCCAATCAGCGCCGGCGGGGGTAGTTTTTGTTCATCTCAACAAGCCAATGAGAGCGCGCCTCACTGCCTGTGTCTCTTACACAATGACCTCTAAAATGAAAACAAAAGCTTGTCTTGTACGCCTCGAGCTCGAGCCATGTGTCAGGACTTTGAAGTCTCTCTGTAAAACTTTTTACTGAAAAATCTTTTTTTTGCATTACCTCAAAAATATATTTTAAACACTTTTAAACAAGGTAAGAGCACAACCTGAAACGATTGTTCCTTGTTTAGAGACAACTTTTCTAAAAAGACAAAAGAGACAAAGAGTTTTATGCTGTGTGTCTCAAACTGGTCGGCTATGACATTGATATTATTTTAGACATTTTAGACACAAGTTTATGTGGATGTTCAAATTAAACATTAACATGATCCTAAATTATAAAGCAAATTTTATATAATATTGTTTATGTATATTTCATCCCTGTGATTTCTGTTTGGTTTAACTGATGTTCACCCCAATAATTTAAAAACTTTTCTTAGAATTTCTTTATAAATATTTAGAAGTTTTCTTAACAAATGTTTAGTAAATGTATTATTTTTGTAAGACTTTTAGTCTATAAATTCTATAAATCAGTTAATCAATCAATCAATGAAAACTCATGCCCTCAGATCAGGCCTTCTCATTCTTTCCCAAACCCAATCTGTGCACTGGTGTACCTCTCTTCCCTCTCTTCTCCCCCACCCTTTCCCCTGTCAGGCCAGTGAGAAGGCATATGTGCTGGGCTGCTGCTGGAACCTATGTAGGCCTCTTTACATGATCTGAAGTATTACCCCCTATGACAGATGGGCCCGCTGATAATGATGAGAACCCCCTTGCTGTTGCCATGGTGAGTAAGGAGGGGGACCATGGGACGTGTAGCGGGGCCAAGGGGTGCTTATTAAGGCATTTACACTTAGTGGACACCAGGCTTGTAGAAAGTGTGAAAAGCTTTTAGAGGTTTATTTGAAAGGACTCATATGAACATATGAGTGCTTGGAGTCTGTCAGCAGTGGCTTTTATGTGTTTAGATTGTCTCATGTTAGTGAATATTGATAATAAAGGGTTTTATGATGTCTGTTTTGGTTCTGTTTCTTTGAGATAGTGTTGATTAATTATTTACACATTTGCCTCATACATAATGGTTGATGATGACTGTTCATTATTATTTGACATGTTGAAGAGGTTTTTGTAATCATCTTCAACTTGAATGAAAACTCAGGAAAACTTCTGTAGTTCCTATGTGGAATATGCCTACGGGGAGGGAAGAAGTCTAAACCCATTCACTTCTTCATACACATGCACACGGCCTCATTACAATAACAATGGCTAACCACACTTTAGGGCGGAGCTTAGAGTGTGATTTCCAGGCCACTGAGCCAGGCTCCATAAATGAGCTTTGTGTGTGTGTGTGTGTGTGTGTGTGTGGTGAAGGGCTTTTTGGCACAGCTGTCACCCTGGAGGGTGATATCAGGCAAGCCCAGCTAGGTTGCTTTTTTCAAGAATCTTGTGAGAAAAAATTGGGGAAGGGACTGAGAAGGGAAACAGCTAAAGTTTAGATGAGATAACAGCAACCAAATTATGACTGAACAATGAGTGATATTAGACACTGCACAACATAAATCTACAGAACAAATGGCAAAACAAGCATTTTACTGTCTTGATATTTATGAGTTTATGTTTGAAAAACTTTCCTTGTAGTGTAAATTAAATATCCTATCTATTTTAATTTAAAAACTTTTTTTAGTTTTTTATTTAAAGTTTCGAATTAAAAGAATATTGTATATCTTATTGTATATTATATAATGATATAAATAAAATATGAATAAAATAAATAAAAACGTACACACACACACACATATAAAGTAATTTTAAAACACGTTTCCATGGCCAGACAAAATATTAAACCTATACATTACTTGTCTTAATTTGCTAAATGTAAGCTTATATTTTAAGTCTGTTTCGTCTGACTGTGCAATATTGTTGTATTGTGAAAACACAAAGGCCTCAATTGCCTGTGAACTAAAACCTCAAAAGCTCAATAAGAAGTTTCAGGTTTTGGGAAACTTTGCTGACTACTAACACCTCAAAGACAATGGCCTGCGTTATGTGTTCAGTTCTTTGACAACAGATATGCAGCTTGTTTCTGGGAAAATCAGCTTAGCAGCTGTCCTAAAGTATAGGTTTCTTGTCTTAGTGAGAGAATAAGACAAAAGTAGCTGAAAGAACGGGAGACAAGCTCTTTTCACACCATCCCTCCTGCTCTCTCTCTCTCTCTCTCTCTCTCTCTCTCTCTCTCTCTCTCTCTCTCTCTCTCTCTCACACACACACTACTGAGACAATCTCCCCTCATCCAGAGTCTCTGCTCCACCTGTTCCCATGCCCCACAATTCCCCTCACTAATTATTCACATTCTGGACACAAAAGTCTAGATTGGCGATCTTGACTCATTTATGATGGATACCCTCATATCTGAGAGCAGAAGTCCCCCAAACGTTGCTCTATTTAAATTTGAGCTTAGCCATTATGTAATTATGTGTCATCAGGCCCTTAAATTTAATGATCCAAGTGGTGCTGATGGTATTTTGAGAGGGTCTGCTCAATTAGTGATCCAATACAAATGGCCTTCATCCTTTCTCACAAAAATATCCATGGTAATTAAGATGCCACCTGTGCCCAGTGATCGAAACACAGTAGCATGGTGCTATAAAGTATACTTGGAAATTATGGGCTAGTCAGCAACTCTTGCCTTGTTGCCAGGACTGCAGCCCTCCCTCCCTTTCAGGCCCAAAGTGGGGCTGACTAGACATCTGTATGCAAATAAACTAAATAGTATAGAAAGTACATACATCAGAAGGGGGGTGAGACTGCTTTCCCCAGCACTACAAAGACTAAATTGGTGGATATTGTGAGCATGCACAGCTGACTGGCTGGCTTGGAAATTCCTATTCAAATATCCATACTCAGTCGCCATCTGCAACTTTTCATATAATAGTGATTCAAAGTAATCACTGGGTAGGCTAATCACAAAAGGTTAAGAGGAAATTATACATTTATATTTTTCAATCTTACAATGCCCTCCACTAATATTGGCACCCTTGGTAAATATGAGCAAAGGTGGTTGGGAAAATAAATCAGCATTGTTTATCCTTTTTATTAAAAAATGCACAACATTCCAACCTATCATGGAAGTAAAACAATTGAAAGTGGGGGGGGATCTCATTGTGAATTAAATGCTTTCTCTAGTTAATGCTGGCCACAATTATTATTGACACCCAATTATTGCAACGTCCTTTTCCCAGGGTAACAGCTCTGAGTTTTCTCCTAAAATGCCTGAAGAGTTTGGAGAACACCTGATAAGAGATCAGAGACCATTTTCTTCATACAGAATCTCTCCAGATCCTTCAGATTCACAGCTCCATGTTAGTACTTCTCTTCAGTTTACCCCACTATTTTTCTGTAGGGTTCAGGTCAGAGGACAGGGACAGCCATGGTAAAAGATTCATTTTGTAATCAGTGACCCGTTTTTGTGTTTATTTTGATGTTTGTTTTGGATTGTTGTCCTGGTGGAAGATCCAAGCACGGCCCATTATAAGATTTCTAACAGAGTCAGTCAGGTTTTGATGTTTTTATCTGTTGGTATTTGAGAAAATCCATGATGCCATGCATCTGAACAAGATGTCCAGGACCTCTGGCAGAAAAACAGGCCCACAACATTAAATATCCAGCAGTATATTTCATCGTGGACATGGGGTACTGTTTGTACTAAACTCATCTGGTGGGTTTGCTGCCAAAGAGCTCTTTTTTCAGTTTCATCTGAAGATAGAAGCCAGTGCCATTTGAAGTTCCAGTCATGTCTGAAAACTGAATTTGCTGGGTTTGTTTTTTGGAGGAGTGAGGTGAATTTTCCTTGAAACCCTCCTGAACAACATGTTATGATGTGGGGGATGTTTGATAGGTTTCTGACCCCAAGACTCAACTAATCTCTACAATTCTCCAGCTGTGATCCTTGGAGAGTTTTTGGCCACTCAAACACTCCTTCTCATCGTGCATTAGGATGATATAGACACACGTTCTCATCCAGGCAGATTTTTAACATCTTTAATTGATAGGAACCTCTTAGTTATTACCCTGATGGTGATAAAACAAACACATTTTTAAAAAAAGAGTAAAAAAGTAATTCAAAAAAATACCCATTCAAACAAATATATAATTAATGGTAGTGTACATGTACAAAGTTTCTTCCACAAATTAATTTCTATGATGATATGATAAGACCTTTATTTAAATATTTTTACATAATTTTATCAGAAGCACACTTTAATAGCAAAAGTCCGAAACGAATAACCAGAATCTTCCGAATGCTTCCGGGTCCATTACAATTGGATGCAGTGAATCAGAGTCACTTTGGGACAGCCACACCGGTCAATGCTTGACCTCTGACCCACAGAGGTGTTTTATACACAGGGGTTGTGACCTTTGTTGATCTCTTTATTTTAGAGAGCAGGTGCTGTAGGAGAGATGACCCTAGAGAATGCCAGGACAGGGTCACTGAGGGTCACTTCTTATTTACTAGTTGTGATATGGCACACGTGCCACTTTCCCAAGAGAACGAGAAATTAAGTCGGCACTGTTGACAATTCTCCTCACGCTCACAAGCTGTACCTCCAAATTGAGATAAGCAATGCATCGATTTGTGTTCATCCTTTCTTTTCTCTGCACAATGGATGCTGGGATGACAGTCATAATGGACTCCATAGAGAGGAGCAGTGTTTATATGCGCTTTGTTTTATGCTGACATTCCTCACAGATTAATTGAAAGAAGATTAAATATTGAAAACCGAATAATGCTTGATGTCTTTGAGAGAAACTCTCTGTCCTTTATTGTGCTTTGAGGTATCAGATAACCTCTCTTGATACGATCCCATTGGAATCGTTGATGCGTGGTCGTGGATGACATTTCATCACAACATGCATTGACAGAACCGCAGAGCCAGGCATAGTTCACTGTGTGTCACGCATCTACACACATATAATGATCAAATAAATATTCTACCATTCACTATAACCAAGTTAGGACCAAATATAATGAGAGAAGTTATATTGTGTTAAATACAATTAAGTTACACTACACTGTGTTTGATAAAAAAATGAAAAAATTGCAGAGACAATCATGTTACATCTCTCTCGCTGCTTGTACTAATGAGCAGACTGCTGCCAGGCAATATGCAAAATACATTGACTGATCTGTATGATGCAAACATGTTTATATAGATATATAATCTATGTAATAGATGCACACACACACACACACACACACACACACACACACACACAGATATTAGTAATATCAGTATCACTGCAAAACTACTATCTAGATTTTTTCCCTAATATGTTAAATAGTTTTTATACCATTTTATTACTTTTTAAGCAATAAAACGTTAAACTAAATGAAAATGAGAATGTTGCCTTGGGAAATATCTGAAATAAAATGTTTAAACATTTTTATATGTTACTTTAGATAAAGCTCAAGTAGAAAAAGTTTATTTCATTATTTTAGTTGTTGATTTAGTTAACTGTAATAACCCTGACTAAATATATTAAAGGAGAAAGCACACAATTTTTAACAGTTGATCGTCCAAAAATACTGGCTTGAGTTGGTTTGAAGACTTTGAACTAATTTATGTGGCGTGTTTTCTCTCGATGTAAGATTTCTCTTTGACGTGACATTCCTTTCACCTTCCAGACACAGTTTGCGGAGGTCATGTGTATCAGCTCAATAAAAGCTGTGAGCTCTGTCCCTTCCCCACAAGGTTAATGAGTGTTTGGTCCAGATGAGTAATGCTTCAATGGCATCACTGAATCACATTATCTAGGCTGCAAGTCATTTGATTCTACTATACAGTTTGTACTTTCTAATTTGCATCTTTTATAGATATTGTTTATATTTGTATCTCTTTTTAATGTAAATGTCATTGTAATTTAATAAAACGGCTTATAATATACAAGCAATGTAGTGCATCTCAATTAGTGTATGAACATTTCCATTTATTTAGCAAGAGTGTCAGCTGTTCTAGTGCATTTGAATGATTATGTCAAATGAACAAACCGAGAGACAGAAAGAGTTTATGCACTTTGCAGTTCTCTACAAAGTGTGTACATTACTCATAAAATAACCTCATTAAAAATAATGGTAACGGGACCAATTCTCTGCTTTTAAGCTTGCCTATTATTAACATTTTGGCTGATTATTAGTACTAATAAAGCACATATTCTGCATGACCATTCCACATCCCTATTTCTGTGTTAATAGCGAGAATTGGACCTTAAAATAAAGTGTGACCAAAATAATAATTTTCTCAAAGTCATTAAAATAAAATAAAATGTTAACTGAAAAAATGATATATATGTAGTTTCCAAGGCAAGGCGTAACATCTTCTTTTCATTTAAAATGTACTAAAATAACTAAAACTTAAATAAAACAGAATAAAACTAAACTAGATGTACAAAAACAGAACAAAATGACTAAAACTAAATTACTTTAAAAATAAAAATGAAAATTGAAAATCAAAAAATTAAGAATAATTCAAAATATTAATACATCTATAATAATATATTACTTGCATTATACACTCGCTGGCCACTTTATTAGGTACACCTTGCTAGTACCGGGTTGGACTTCAGCAAGTCGTCTTCACCACATCTAGATGCCTAAATGCATTGAGTTGCTGTCATGTGATGTGAATGTGATTGGCTGATTAGCAATTTGTGTCACCAAGCAATTGAAAAGGTGTACCTAATAAAGTGGCCGGTCAGTGTAGATGTACAGTGGGATCTTAAATCTAAAACGTGTAAATAAATTAAATTCAAAGAAAAAAAAAGAAACGTTGTGAAGTAAAAGGAATCAAATATTCTCGTTTAAATGCACAGTGTATAGAAGCTTAGTTAGCTGAACACGGCTCTCTAGCGCCACCTCGTGGTACGCCGAGACTCCGCTTTATTAGTATTCTGCCCCTCTCTGGAGAAATGAGACTGTCAGTAAAAGTCTGTCAAAGGGCTTGTAAATCAGGTTTCAACTCGAGTATGTAAATCTGTGTTTGAATTCGCTTCATGTTTTGACATGCACTTTGGTGAAAGCCAGTCTCTTCTATGTATTGACCTGAGCTACCCCCGTTTCGCATCTTTTAAATCCTTTCAATATTGAGAGAGGGAAAAACACTCTGTCCTCATTAGATTGAACTTTTATTCTCCTCTCTCACTCATATTTATTTCCTCTTCTGTGTGATGCCTTTCATCTTATCGACGGTCTGAAATTCTGCGACAGACTGTGTTTCTCGTTATTTGTCCAATGATTTGTCTAGTGTCATCCTCGGTCATTGTTCACATTCTGTTTAGAGGTATCTCTGCTTCCTTTGTTCCCTGAATGCTGGCAGACCAGTCTATTGCCTCTGCCAGCCTGAAATAAACAACAACAGAATACAGACAACAATGGTTTTGATTCTTGTGGACAGAACTCTTCTGCATTTAGCTGAGAAAAGGTAGCAATAACATCAGGGATTAGAAAGGATGATGCATCTCTATTATTTCTCAGTCTTTGTTATTGTTCATCAATAAGAATGTTGTGAGCAGAGCTTGTTCCCCAGGCAACAGACTGAATGGAAATATTTTTCTTCATTAGTTCAGAGGCCAAGAACTTTTCAAGATTACATTCATTATGCAAAGAACATGCTAAACACTGACTTTCATCTGGGAAAATGAATGGCTACAATTGTGTTCATTTGGTTGTGAATTCCAGGACCCTGTGACCACAACCACTCTGAATGTGCTTTAAGAGGCTTCGTGCTACAGAGATGATTAACATCGTCATTCATGCATAGAAACATCATAAGCAACTTTAAATTCAACACTTATTATAGAGATCTTATTGCTATATCGCTCTCAATTGTGAACATTGTCCTACTTCAGAAAATTGTTCATCATTCTGTTTGTGTGAAAGCATTTGCATTCAGCCATATTTATTTGTTACTTTGTCATTTAGCTTTTATGATTTAGGAATTTATAGCTCACTGACAAATCATGTGATACATCTGGAGAGGATCTTTATTTTTGATCTATATTTAGATACAGTATCATGTTAAAATATTACAGTATACAGAAAACAGAAAACAAAGCATATAAATGAAAAGACCCATTAAGAAATGAAACGCAAAGCTAAAATAGAAACAAATGGTTTGATTTGAATATAAGAATTAATGATGCTAAATAAACTTTTGATTCACATTACTATTATTTATTAATTTTTGCACAGTTACTGTACATTAATTTATCTTACTCCTTTTCCACTTTCATCATATCAAAACTTTCTGAAGTATATTCATATTTAGGATTATCACATATGTAGTTACACATTTTTGAGTCAAGGAAACACCGATTGATTGATTCATTCACTGAGATTTTCTCTTTGAGTGCTAGATTTAAGAATAATAGGAGGGAGAAAATCATCAGATGTGTTGCTTTCAAATAATGTACTGCATAGCATATGAAGTTTTGTCTGTGAGTTTATGCTTTATTTATTTTTGTATGATCTTTTTTTAAAGTCTTTTTTGGATCTTATATTATTATATAATTAATATAACTAAAGCTATAATATCAGCAGTTGTGATTTGATTGTTTTTTGAACAATGGTGTTTCTTTATAAAATATTATGAATGCAATTGTGGCTATTTACAGGTGCATCTCAATAAATTAGAATGTCGTGGAAAAGTTAATTTATTTCAGTAATTCAACTCAAATTGTTAAACTCGTGTATTAAATAAATTCAATGCACACAGACTGATGTAGTTTAAGTCTTTGGTTCTTTTAATTGTGATGATTTTGGCTCACATTTAACAAAAATCCAACAATTCACTATCTCAACAAA
This sequence comes from Gymnocypris eckloni scoliostomus, assembly GCA_027564155.1. NCBI lineage: Eukaryota > Metazoa > Chordata > Actinopteri > Cypriniformes > Cyprinidae > Gymnocypris > Gymnocypris eckloni. Next base: position 50,035,240 of record CM050412.1, on the reverse strand, counting down.
TTAGAATACTTCATAAGACCAATAAAAAAAAAATTTTTAGTGAATTTTTGGCCTTCTTGAAAGTATGTTAATTTACTGTATATGTACTCAATACTTGGTAGGGGCTCCTTTTGCTTTAATTACTGCCTCAATTCAGCGTGGCATGGAGATGATCAGCCAAATCCTGCTGGAAAAGGAAATCAGCATCTCCATAAAGCTTGTCAGCAGAAGGAAGCATGAAGTGCTCTAATATTTCCTGGTAGATGGCTGCGTTGACTGTGCCTCAGTAAACACAGTGGACCAACACCACAGATGACATGGCAGCCCAAATCATCACTGACTGTGGACTTCACACTGGACTTCAAGCAACATGTTTTCTGTTCCTCCAGACTCTGGGACCTTGATTTCCAAATGAAATGCTAAATTTACTTTCATCTCAAAAGAGGACTTTGGACCACTGAACAACAGTCCAGTTCTTTTTCTCCTTAGCCCTGGTAAGATGCTTCTGATGATGTTTCTGTTTCAGAAGTGGCTTGGTAGCCCTTTTCCTGAAGATGTCTGAGCGTGGTGACTCTTGATGACTTCAGCTTCAGTTCACTCCTTGTGAAGCTCTCCCAAGTCTTTGAATCGGTTTTAATTGACAGTATTCTCAAGCTTGCAGTCATCCCTGTTGCTTGTGCACATTTTCCTACCCAATGTCTTCCTTCCAGTCAACTTTGTATTTAATATGCTTTGATACAGCACTCCTTGAACAGCCCCCCCTTTCAGTAATGACCCTCTGTGACTTACTCTCTTTGTGAAGGGTGTCAATGATCATCTTCTGGACCATTGCCAAGTCAGCAGTGTTCCCTATTATTGTGGTTTCAAAGAACAAGTGATATACCCAGAATTTATACTGTATGGATGGTCATTTATTTAAACTCAAATGTAAATATTCTAATATTTTGAGATAATGATTTTTTACTTTAATGAGCTGTAAACTCTAATCCTCAAAATTAAAACATTTTTTAAAATGTTTTACTTTACATGTAATGAATCTAAATATATGAAAGTTTCACTTTTTCACCGTATTCTAATTTATTGAGATGCACCTGTATTATTATGGTAACTATAATCAGAAAATGTTAGGTTTATTGTTATTTTTAGATTTCAGCCAATACTTTTGGCACTGCAGGGAGTCCATTAAAGGAAATAAGCTTTTGCAAACATTATTAAATTCATGAATCAGCAAGGGCTGTTGATCCGGAAGATTTTATGAATAGGGGGCCTTATGATTTGAGATTGTTAGCAGTATCTTTTTGGACAAAGGGAGAAAACCCCTGAACCAATTCCATTTTATGTGTCCTTAAAGGCAAGTTCTGGCCCTGTGCACTCTGTAATAACACTTAAAATTTGAAGATTCCTCCATCTTTACTCCATAATGTCCTAAACCGCAAACACACAGGCACCCAAGTGTAAAACTAACATGTCCACATAATAATGCGCGGACACTCAATACATCATTGAACCCTACAGCCTGCTGGAAAACATCTGCACATAATAAATGTGCTAATTGGAGTACCAATGTTATTAATCCACGGGGCCTGTTTATAGAGCGAGAGTACAGACTGCCGCTGTTAAAGAAATAAGGAGAAAATAAGAGAGTACATTTTAATGCATTCACTTCCTGCCATTACTGAAAATTGGCTCAGCACCACTCATTTATGCATTAACAAAGAGGTGCTAACACGCTGTTTTTTGTTGGCTGGAAATGATTTCAAGGCCCACGGGGTGGAAAGATGAGTTTACCAAAAATGAAAATAGATGAAAAAAGCCTTAAAGAGCCTTATTTGATAAATCATCCCTGAAATAAGAGGAATCTTGATTAAAGATTTGTAAAAAGCTTTGGCCACCAAGGGCCAGTGAACAGGACTGAAAAGAAAGCATCAAAAATGTAAAGCTGCTTGAGTCCCGCAGGGTTCCAGTCATAGAGTAATAAAGATATAAAATTATGCCGAAAAAGCAGATATTCTATTTTTTTATGAAACCATACAAAACACAATGTAGCTAAAAATAGTGTTCTATTTCAGATCTAAGGATTATAACTTAGTAAACATTTTATTTATTTATTTATTTTTCCATTTGCCTGTGCTTGCTGTTTTGAGTCACCAAATTGGTCTAAATCTGCGTTATAATCTTGCTTCTAATGCAAATCAATAGAGCAGAGAGATGTCTCTTTGAGTCTGAATCTAATAAACGTACATGTATCATCTGAACATCTTAACATTTGTATGTTTAATGTCTGTTTTCATATTTCTTGCTTTAATATAAGACCAGTAGAGGCTGATAAAACATAAATGAATTTAATACGTTTTAGCTGTGGTTATAAATACACAGATCCTGTGTGGAATTCAGGATGTGATGAGACACACCTTAACCTGGCGTTCTCAAATTCCAGCATGGAGTATATGATGGAGCTGTCTGGCCCTGCATCACTCAGCCTACATTTCTTTTGTGCTGTGGTTTTCCCCTGTCCTTGAAAAGGACACTGTCCTATTTTGCAAGTGCGTCTTTTTGGACAATGACATTTGCCTTTACCACTCTGAAGGTTTTGCAACTTTTTTATACACTCTTGAAAATCAAGGTTCCAAAAGCATGTTTTTGCTGTGAAGAACCTACATAAGACATAAGACAAATTCAAATCAGACACCATATAGAAATGTGCAGGGTGAGTGTAGATGAATGAGGGAATATTTAACATAGATCAAAGCTCTTCTGACTGACACCACAGAGAATATCACATATATAAAGAGCACAGTCATTACAAGCATTTCTGTTTACCTGACTGAGGAGAGATGGTGAGAAAAAGAGAGAAGGTGAGGTGGGTGACGAGGTGTTTTGTTCTATTACACAGTGTTCCTGATGCTCCGTTTGTACTTTGCTTTTGTTTATTCTGCTTTAATTCACGTTTAATGTAAATGAAATACAATAGCTTATTTCAAAGCAAAGGGCCTTTTAGTGCGATTAATGCCCTTGATGCCACTTTTCAAAACAGTCGTTTTAAAATGGTTTTGGTACACAAAATGTAAGTAAAATAGCAGGGTCCATGCCACTTCAGCAAAAGGCAGAAGAATTGAATTGGCTAATCAATGCATGCAAGGCAGAATATAACATGGGCTCACTCTAATGTTTTTAAATGTGATGGATCAGTTTGCACACGTGGGATTTACAGCTTTTTACAATCATTTTTGCACTAATAACAGAACCTTCATGACAAAACATATTTTTTAAAACTCTTGACACATAATTCACAACTGAAGATCAAAATGCAATTTTTTCAAAACACTTAAAACTTTTTCCAAGTGCTTGGATACAATACACACGAGCCAAAGATCTTTTGTTCATTGAAATAAAATCACAGGTTCAAAATAACACAACTTAACATCAAAGTATTACTATTTCAAAATGCAGCTCACACATTAAATCTGAATTGAGTGTCTATTCATTTCATTATAATGATCTAACTATCAATTGATACAACTGCTCAAAATGCTATGTAACGGCTGCATTACTCTTGAAGCATAGTTTTGTGGAAAATTATGAACAACATTATGAAAGTGAAGCAACTGTGGACTGAGTATGTTCAGTTTCAAGATGCCTGTTGTTGGGAGAGAAAAATCCCAAAATTCTATATCAGTGTTATCAGTATTTGTTTTTCCTACAGTAAATGTATTTTTAGAGGGTGATAGAGCTGGAAGCTGATGAAAACTATTCATATTTTTGGATGAGGCAGGCCAAGAGACGGAGGAGAGGTTGAGAGCCCAGCAGTTGAGAGGGACCCAGAGCCATGTTCTCTGGGATGCCTGACCACCCCACTGAATGTGATTTTGAGGGACCCATAGCAAAATCAGTTCAATGGGAATCAGAATTCCTACCAACAGCACTGAGAGCAATCACGGTTCCAGGCCCATCTACAGTTTATCACCTTGTGTTTACCCCATACTCCTCTTTCCTTACTGTAGCCCGACTGAAATGATTTTCTCCACATGGAGGTGGAAGGTTTTCAATAGGCTTCTCACAAACAAGTCCCTCCTCTCCAGGCCATAGATGATGCCTGCAATGTCCAATGTCAGGCCTGTATTTGCCATACCAGAAGAATGTTTCCAAGATCTTTAGCTTGAAATCCATTATCCATTATGATGTAGATGAGAACCTGTGGCCAAACCCACAAGACAGGGTTAAAACAAACATAGAAGTGCAGTGAGGGACACTCTAGTTGATGTTTTACTATAGGCCTACTGTAGTTTGATCTTTTTAAACTGTTGATTATTATTGATTATTTAATTAATAATTTTCCAATTTTGATTACAGTAATGATTCCAGTTTCTGTACTTTTTCTCTCTAGTCTATCACAATAATGTATGAATGTGTAGAACAGTAATAAAAGTTGTATTATATGTTTTGAACAACTATTATTTAATGATTGTACTAACAACTAAACAGTGAACCTATGGGTATATTGTGTGTGGGTGATCTAAAGTAATGTTCCTATGATATTTCATAATAAATTAGTATTTTGAACCAATTCTTCTGCAAATGCAAGGCTTCTCTAAAGATATGAACGCAATATGCAAAGTTTTGAACATTGGGAAGCCTGTGTTACAAATAATGACTGTTTTGAGTTTTGTGTCTAGAGTTTTGAAAAATGACATGAAGGTTATGTTATTAGTGCAAAATTATTGTAAAAACTGTAATTGATAGAACTAGTATGAAAATGAGCCACAGGTACTCTTTTGATTTGGCATTTTGAGTAATGAACTGGTCTAGGCCAGCATTTGTAATATTATTTTGGTGTTTCGAATAGATAATTAATGTCAGACGATAACAGAAACAAACTGTCGTGCATAAGCAATTATCATTGTATTAGTTTTATGCAGCTGCTAACACTGCATGTGTTTAATAACCTGCAGTGTTGAATAAATGTTTGTTATGTCTTGATTACTGTATCGGTATACTTGGTTTTGATTATTAGATTCAGAATCTGGAGAAAGAGGACATTTCCTCCACTTATCTGACAACATTTTTCAGTGATTGCTTTTTTTTCATTTTATTTGTTTTATTGTAAAATAATGTCCTGTTACACAAAACAACCTACACTTAATGTACAAACTCTAATAAAATAATAGCTGTAGTTTCCATAGTTTGAATAAGAGAACTTAATAACTTAAGCTTTAAAATGGTGATCAATTACTCTTCCCCCATGCATCTCTGAAACTTCACCAACACACACTTCTAAGCCGAATCAATCTTCTTCAAGTCGGGAGTCATGACAATCTGTTTTCCGCATTGGCAACCTTTCCCAGTCGATCCATCATCCTAGACTCCATTTCCTTCTTTTGGCCTTATCATATAATTTCAAAGTGCTCACTGTGTTCGGCATCTATTTCACTCCTACTAATTTACTTTTTTTTTTTGCATTTAAGGTAGAAACTAAGTCTTTCTGAGGCATGTGTTGCTATGACATTACTAGTGCACTTTTCTTTTTTGTGTGTTACCTTGATTGATCATTTGTCATGGCCAAAGCAGAACATATATGCATCCACTCAGGGCAGAACATTATGGCCTCTGATTTACGGTGTGAAAGCTACTTTAAATCACACATCTTGAGTGCTTTTATTTAATTTTATACAACGAACTTGAAAATGACACTACACATGTGTGCTACTATACATAAAACATAAGTGATTTCTCAAGGCCCCATATGAGAATACAAGAAGACAGTATTATTTTCACCGACAGACACTTTACCTTGACAACTGCAAATATATTGTGTGAGTACTGACGTCAGCAGTGATGCTTGATGTACTGCCACAGTTCATTTCTCAATTTTAAATAATCTAAAATGAACTCCAGATAGATACTGAATGCTTCTTATCTGGCTAAAAATACTGTTGTATGCCTCTAATTTCATTATATATTCAGAAAACCTGATGCAGAAAATTAGAGTAATTCATTATCTCAAAGTAAAAATAGCATTGCAAGAAAATTATAAAATTATAAAAAATGTAATTATGTCCCTATACATCACCAGCAGGTGTCTGCATACATAATATCCTGACATTTAAAGCTCCAGCAGGGTAACATAACTATGTTAGAGAACAATATATTTAAATGAATCCCTGAAGTGTGTAGTCATTGGCATAGGAGGTTTGTAAGAGAGAAAAAAGTTGACGTATAAATCACTATGGCAACAACTATGTTAAAAATAGCTTTAAAATAAGGCTTGAACATGCAGACATGTCAGCCCCTACAGGAAAAAGGCTGCTGGCATCCTGGCTTTACAAGTACCAATCTACATAACTATACTTCTCTTAACTTATGCACTCACATATATCAAAATAGCAAAGGTCAGTACTTTTTTTTTTTTTTATGAACAAAATAGAATAAATCCACTTTGACCACTTGTAAGTATTGATTTGTTAATTTAGCCTATTTTGTGTATTATGAAATTTAAATTATATTTGCATTTATTTTATTATATTTCTTTACTTATTTTTAGGTTCTGACAGGTGTTTTACTTTTTTGACTCATACGAAGAACAATGTTCATTCTGCTACAATACAGTCATTTATTTAGACTAAGTGGGTAATTTGCAGGTTATGAGACTTACTGTATTTCCTGTTGGACAATACAAGATGAAAATGGTATAAGAGACTGGTGGAGGGTCTGTCTTACATCATACGTGCGTGAAATCGAGCGCGTAAAAGCGCTGCGCTCTGCCATTTACCACAAAGTGTCCATTGAATACCAATAGAGCAGATCAGCAGAAGATCCTGTATGTCTGGATGTGTCCGGTAAGATGACTAACTCTCAACGTTTTTACTTTTATGTTGGCTTCAATTAATGTTCATCTTCGTGAAATTAAACACACTATTACATTTCAAACGCTTATGTGTTTAAAAGATTTAAATGCATAAAAAAGGTAAACTAGAATAACTGTACTGTATAACTGCAAACAAATATTTTAGTTAAAATGTACTTATAAACAATCACTGAAATAATAACAATATTTGACTTCTCTGCAGAAAACATGCACAAATTACATGTAGTTTTTCTTCTGTAGTAAACTTTTACTTTATCTAATTTTAATAGAATTCAAAGGCATAATGGATAATAAAACAATGCAATCTTCATGCAACCTGACCAGTCCAGATTACAACCAAACCAACTGCACGTCTCCAGCGTGGATGCTCTACCCTGACTTCTACATCTGGTTACCGGTTATATACTCAATCATCTGCGCGGTGGGACTCACGGGCAACACCGCTGTTATTTACGTGATTTTGAAGGCGCCTAAAATGAAAACCGTCACCAACTTATTCATTTTGAATTTGGCCATCGCCGACGACCTTTTCACATTGGTCTTGCCCATCAACATAGCCGAACACCTGTTAAACTACTGGCCGTTTGGAGAGATTTTATGCAAAGTGATTCTGTCCATAGACCACTACAACATCTTCTCCAGTATCTTCTTCTTGACTGTGATGAGTGTGGACCGCTATCTGGTCGTGGTGTCCACGTTGCGCTCCAAACGGATGCCCCACCGGACCTACAGGTTAGCCAAAACGGTCAGCCTGAGCGTTTGGGCTCTGGTCATTCTCATCGTGATGCCCTTCACCGTTTTCGCCGGTGTCTATGTGAGTCCCGACGACGCGGAGTACCGGAAGAGCTGCGTTTTGAGTTTCCCAAGCCCTGAGAGTTTCTGGTTCAAAGCCAGTCGGATCTACACGCTGGTCCTCGGTTTTGTCATCCCAGTTTCAACCATATGCATCCTCTATAGCGTGATGCTCTACAAGCTGAGACGCACGCGTCTCAACTCGAATGGAAAGGCTCTGGACAAAGCCAAGAAACGAGTCACAATGATGGTCTTCGTCGTGCTTGCCGTTTGTTTGTTTTGTTGGACACCCTTCCACCTGAGTACGGTGGTCGCCCTCACCTCAGACTTGCCCACCACTCCTCTGGTTATAGGTATTTCTTATTTTATCACGGGACTGAGTTATGCCAACTCGTGTCTCAACCCGTTCCTTTACGCGTTCTTAGACGATAGTTTCAGGAAGGCGTTTAAGAAAATGCTGGAGTGCTGAACCGTTTTGTATCAACCAATAACGTTCAAGTTCCCATTCAGCAACATCAAATCATGAAAGTGTTGTTTAAACGCACGTTAAAGTCACTTTAAAACAATCAACTTGACTCAGCAAGTAGCTAATTTTCTGCACTGTAAATCATTTTATTATCTACTTTCAACATAATTTTCCTCATCAGTATTTAAATGTGCAGTCCCACTGTTGGGTGTAACTTTAGTACCACTTTGATTTTAACACAATTAAACTTTTGCTTTACAGTATGCTACAAATTTCATTAACACTCATACATTAACAAATGTATAAATCTTGGGTAACCCTTTATTTTAAGGTGTCCTTGTTATACATGTTACATGTACTTACTATTATAATAATAATAAATTATGCATAATTACATGCAAGTAACCAATCCATCCCTAACCATATAGTAAGTACATGTAGTTAATTAATATTACTCAGTACTTAAATGTAGAATAAAACTGTAACAAGGACACCTTAAAATAAAGTGAAAACAAATCTTGTTTTAAAGTGTAAATTTATGTACAATACATGAATACTAATATGTGTAAATATATGACTATATGTTATGCGATGTAGTTTGAGACTGCTTGGCTTCTAAGCTTAAAGGCTTGAAAGTGAAACTCTGTCGCATCCTGCGGCATAAAATGCTGTTGTTGTGTTGTGTTCAGTGTTGATAATTAATAAATGTGCATGAAGAGTTTTTTTTCCATAAGTAGCCAATGTTTTTCGCGCGAATGAAGTTGAAATGATAATGCTTCAAACTGAATGTAAGAAAATAAAATCCCTTAAATCAGGGTTCCTCAAATCCTGCCCTGGAGGGCCAATGCACTGCAGAGTTGAGCTCCAACCCTGATCAAACTTACCTGCCTGTGATTTCCTAATGATTCTGAAGACAATGACTAGCATGCTCAGGGTTAGAGCTAATCTCTGCAGGATCTCGTGGGCCAGATTTGAGGATCCCTGACTTTAATGAACAAGTGGACCAGCGACAGAACAGATCATTGTAAACTGCTGTTCCGTAATAACTAATATCACCAGAAGAGGGCAGGATGATGTCGTGTTGTAATTTAAACTTTTTCATTACGTTAACATATTCATCAGAAAAATACTGGTGTAATTTTAAAAGCTCTACAAATATATTAAATTACTCGAAATATTTATTAATTAATCATGTTAATTTATTTTAAGGTAAAAAAAAAAAAAAAAAACAAGGCCACTTTTTTACATTCACAAAAAAACATTATTAATTAGGTATAAATCTAAAGACTGCTACCTTCGGTTAAAATGATCTAGCAGCCATCACATTTTTTTTAATCTATTACAGTTTTTTATATTGCTAACAAGTGTTTACCAAGTACTTAAAGTACTTTTTCTAAACTCTTAACACAGCAACACACCGACATCACACAATTTGCCAAATAGTAAATGTTCTGGCCAAAACCACATTTTATTAATTAAACAAATAGAAACTCTACATTTCAAAATGCTGAATACCTTTTTCTACAAATACTAACTCTTATCAAAACACAGCACACCCGATTCAAAATCGAGTCATTCGGTAAAAACATTAGCACTAGTTTCTATCCAACAGAAACATATAGTCCATCATAGTGCATAGACTGTCAAAATGATAACAATTAATGGCATTACAAAAACTGCATTACTTGTCATGTCTCAGTTCTACCTGCAATAGACAATATAAAATATAATAGAATAGACAATATAAACAATATAAAAGACAATATAAAAATCCAAGGTTTTTGTAATTTAGCCTTCAGTTTACCTTCAACTGACTTCTATGTTGGCATTTCAAGTTTACATCTTTCAGACTTTATCAGAAATGTGAGATACATTAAATTCACAAATGCAAGAAAACTACAATTCTGAGATAAAGTCACAATTACCCTTTACCCTTAATATTCCATGGCAGAAATACGCTTTCATGGGTTCCACTTGTGTAAGGTTAAAAACAAACACACATAAAAAACGCACAGTCCAACACACATTCTCACTCCTTTCTCTTACCTCTTCTTAAAACTATTTTCTAATTCTGTGTTGTTTTGCATCCACAAAACCAATTCAAAGAGGTATTTTCTCTCTATGTTGTTGATGTAATGGAAAGAGCTTCAACACCTGACTATTCCTCCAACTGAGACTGGAATCAGTTATTTCTAAATATTTCAGTGATCTGTTACTTAAAAATGCTTATCGGTTGTTACAATATTTTATGTAGAGAGATTTTTTCAATACGTTTGAGCTGCTGTTGCAGCAGAAGTAAGCTTTATACTATATTTAAGGTTTGGAACATTGGGTCTCCATTTCTGACATGCTGTGTTTAAGCATTTGTAAATATGACTAAAAAGATCCATGAGTTTTGGGTAAACTTGTAGGAAAGAAAATATAAGCATTTTAGAAACATGGTAATCGACTGTATGTTGTGTGAAAACAACACAAATTGTGCTAATGGTATGGACACAACAGACGGATGTTGTGCTAATTGTGTATAGAGTTTTGAAAATGTGAATACAGATTAGACAAAAGGATGTTAGCAACTGACAAAAACTGTAATAAACATTCAAATAATAAGAATAAAAATCTGCATTGCCGCTGACAAGCAAGAAGCTCATTGATCTCATTCAGGTTAACTTCAGACCAGTTGCATGAAAAAAGTAGATTAAAAACTGATTTCAGGGATCTTAAAGACACTTGAGTGAAACACTTTCTCTGACAGATTAATGGGCATGATATGCTGATTAAGTTTAATCATTACTTCTCATTTGACTTATTGAGCGTGATACAATTTCCCTCTATTCTCCTCTCCGTAAACCTATAATGATTGCTACATTCCACGGGGAATTCTTAAGAACATGGTTTTATTGAGCATCCAGGTCACTGGCATTGTGAATTTCATTATCTCATACTTTCTAAGTGTTTCTATTAGCCATTACTCCTCATTGAATTGCACTGGAGGGCGTTTAATTGTGATGTAATGGTGATTCTCATACACATGGGTAATTATGTGTTTTTCTAATCGTATATACCAAATCTCTTTTGAGAGAGAAAGTAATTTATCCAGTATGCTTTTTCTCTGCCTATACACACATGCTTTGAGGCACATAGGCCTATAGCCTATATATATATATATAAACTGGCTTGGTGAGGAAGAGCATGTCAAATGAACAATACGCGCTGTCCATTTCATATTACTTGTTTTTATACCTTTTGTTTCTCCCCCACCTGTCACCACATTGTCTCTCGCCTGTCACCGCTATCATCTCCGGTTCCTCTCAGCTCATTGGCTCACTTTCTCTCTGGCACTGCTCTGAGTTTTCCAACCTCTGCTTTTCAGAGCTGCTGTTTTGTGAGTGCAGGTCGAAAATTGATTGCCTCACATTTCAGTGAGTGTTCTCCACCGGGATACAAAATATCCCCTCATTTATCTCCACCACGAACTGCAGTAGTGCTAGCCGTGTGTGCTGCCTTATAAACACTCTGCAGCCCACAGCACAGCACAACATAACTATAAATATTCTCCAGCTTCACGTCTCTCTCTCTCTCTCTCTCTCTCTCTGTCATACTGCATCACCAACAGCCATGAGTAAAGGCTTTCACAGTAAATAAGATGGCACTGGCAAAGGCATTGTAAATTTTCCTCTCAAGGTTAAATGTGAGTATTTTATCTAGCTCTGTGCGTTATATACTGAGCAGCATGTCGGTAAGTAAAGCATTTTAAAGTATAAAGCTACCATATCATGCACTGTGATTTTGAAAGCATTATTATTTTCGAATCCTCATTATATTTCTGTGCAATTTAATTGTTTAAATAACTAGTCTCATAGGAAGACACATGGCCTAATGGCCTTTAACTGCATCCCCATCATTTTCCTCAGAATATCTCTGTCTCAGTCAGTGATGCATCCAAATCTCTCTGTTTCAACAATATTATCTGCCTACTGTTTTTGTTCAGAATTAATTGTTCTGAAACAGTCATACGATATATTTCACTTGTGATCTGGAGGGCAGCATGGTGAATTCCACAGCAAAAAAAAGGTTGCAGCTTCAAATCTTGTGCAATGCCCTTCAGCAGAGGGCAGTCTCCCTCTGTATAAAGCAATGGACACTGTTTATAAATGTTCCTTTAGCCAGGATTACTAGCCTTTAGCTTTCTTTGTTATGCAGAAGATATACAGCTCTATATTTCTTCTTTACCAGATTAAATTTGTTTTCCAAGATTGCGGATTACATCAAGGGTACCTTAAATGTCAAGTAATTTTCTTTTGCTAAAATAATTTATATGGAATCTTTCTACCTATTCCAGACACTGAAAAGTTAGGTCATCCTTTCATAATTTTAAAACTCAATTACAGTAATTCACTTTTGGCTGGAAGTCTTAGTGTCTCCATATAGGCTAAAGCTTATTTAACACTGTCCAATCTTGACATTGCTATATTACATTTGAAAGAACCTTCTACTTTGCTCCTCGCTACCACCATATATTGAGGAGCAAAATAAAATCTTAAGTCTTTTTAGTGATAATTTAAATATTTGTATAAATTGTTTTATTATTAGTAGTATTGTTGTTTATAATTATCAAATTTTTATTTGATTCTTTACCATTTTTAAAGATTGTGAATATCGTTAAGAAAATAATCTAGGCCAATTATAAAGCAAATATTTCTGGCATTACATTTGCTTGTTTTTCACCCAAGGGCCAAGATTTATTTTGTACCTGGCTAGGTTATGTCAATGTTTGTTCCACCAGAGATATTCAACAAGGAATGAATAGTGTAGCAACCAACCCTGGAGCTAAACTTGTATACACACACACATACACACACACACGCGCACGCGCAATGTTTGATTACTGTAACGATGTGCTCGAAGTGAACGTCGGACTCTACGGTGAGGAGATTCGTCTCGCTGAACATGAACTCTTAAGCGGTAAAGAGTCTCGTTTTTCTTGGTTTAAGACGGACCCGTGTCTCTTTAGTTTCACCGGAGAGCGTCACACACTTCAAGCTTGATCTGCACTTTAATGATGTAAGTACTTTACAATACTACTCCCTCAGAGAGGATTTAAATATATTAAAGGGTGTAGGCGTCGTTTAAACCCTACTTGCTTCTTCTTTTCACTTGCTTGTTGTGAGACGTACATAAGTTTTTGTTAGTTTCTTATCTTCTCCTCAACAGCTGTGGGTGCTTTCTTCACGATGGAGTTGCTCGAGTTGTCCGACGTCCAACAGATGTTCAACGACTCGCGTTTTCAGGGGAATTTGAGTGAGCTAGATGATGTAGACGAGCCTTTACCTAAGGGCGCAAAGATCACTGTCGTTGTGGTCTACTTGATAGTGTGCGTGGTGGGGCTCGTGGGGAACTGCCTGGTCATGTATGTAATTATCAGGTGAGGAATAAGTGTTCGGGTCATCACTATAGACATATAGATAGTGTGTGTGTGCTAGACTGAAGAAACAGCTCGATATACTGATGTATAGAGGAAGACAACCAGTTCAATGCACGTGAGGTGTGTAGAGTTACAAAGTTAACCATGTAGCCTGACATAATTTTTTTTTTAATGGAATATATTTGATACATCAGGCTTCTATGGCCCATATATTATAATATCGCAAAAATAAGGAACTCGCACTCAAAGAGGAGAAAAACACCTGCATTTTATTTAGACACCCAAACAATTTCAGCATTGCTGATGTTGTTATTTATATGGCCTAATAGATTCAATTCTTATCACTTCTAATGTAAATCAGTCAGATTTTATATAGCACGCTTCCTACGTAAATGCATATACATGTCAGTTGTTATTTTGTCTTCCAATAATGTCTTAGCAAGATGACATTTAAATGCTTAGTTTACGATCAAAGCTCTGTAGTTTTAATTGTGAGAGGCTAAACTTATAATGCAATCTAAAACTGTGATTACTGAGAGATGATTAAGAAGCTTGTTGTGTTATTTTGTTATACTTACATTATAATATGATTTTCTAGTGATGCATGGATAATAAAGTAAACCCAAGTTGCTTCAATCCAGCAAATTCATCTTGGAATTTTTGGGTTTACTTTACAAAAATCATTCAAGATTTTACAGCAATAAAGACGTGTACCATGAATTTGGAAATAACAATAAAACCCTGTTTACTTGGTAAAAATACTGAACTATTAAACGGAGATCAGAAGACATATAGAAGATTCTGCACAATAGTTTTTCAGTAAAGGTTCGAGCATGTTGATCCTTTAGAGGCCTTAGAAATGCATCTATCAAATATGATAGATAGGGTTAAAAAAACAACATTATACAGTATTTTCATCTTGCTGCAACATTGTTTCATCATCATGTTTTTATTAATTGGGGTCATTATTTTAAAATGCTTCTTATGATTTACATTTTTGACAAGAGCAGAACAGTTCCCTAATGCTAATGTATGGCTCCTATTTGGATATTTTCAGGAGAACCAATTCAGTCCTGGGAATGGTTATTGGTTTTATTGTATGTTACATAGTTCTCAGCTGGTTTCGAGTAGCTTTCATGCTCACACAGAACAAATTTGGTTATCATAAACAAAAATGCACTTAAAACAATGTATAAATATTTGAATTTGTTTCTGCAACCTGTCCATGTTTAAAATCTAAAATACAAAACAGCTTAATTGGATGGGACAAAAGATATGAGAAGTGTTTTCTCCTAAATGGTTTTCTTTTGTTTAATATTTCTTTTGATATTTGAACAATGCATGATTACATTACTATGTTATCACCAGAACAGACATGCAATTCATTTCTGGGTTGTTTTGCCCTGTCCTTGAAGCTGTACATAAACACAGTGAAATATTAGCTTGAAGTGACACTTTTCTGGCGCTAGCTAATCCATCGTAGCACTTGTTCTGCCAGCGTCGTGTCTCAAGCCTGCTTGTTCATTACATTGCTAAATAAACATTTGGTTCTTGTCCAAACCTCCATGTCATGAAACAGCTGTAGACGGGGGCCAAGACATAGCTTTTCGATCAACACAGCAAGAGTTCGTATCAGCAGAATACACAATGAGCTTTATAATCATTAAACATCGTTTCAGCCATTCCTGAGGTTTAATTCAGAGAAAGAGGAATTCATATAGGTTCGATTGTGAAGAGACAATGCTAAATGTCCCTCTGATTTGCCAACTTGCTCTCTTCGCCTGGTCGTTCTCTTTAACATGACAAGCATGGCCATGTAGTAATTTTGTCTCGCCCTCTCATGCTTGTATTTTGTTGAAGGTATAATTATGAAGGAATTCCATGCTGATATAATGTACAAGGAAAACTGCCTCGTAATTAGGAGTCAGAAAATAGATTTGCTCCATCACCTCATGATTTTTAAGGGAAAACATCCTTAAAGGTAGTTGTACATGCTTGTGGTTTGTGTATACAGGGAAAGACAATGAGTCTTTGTCTTTAGTGTTATAACGTGTGTGTTCATGTATTCTCTTAAAATATGGTCATTACTCAGACGTTCTGATATATAGTCCTATGGGCCTATTTTAAAACCAGTTGCTAGGCTGGTTACCAAGCACCGCCTGCAATGTCTTTACCTTCGAAGATCACCGCCTGTCTCTGAGGTTCACTGAATTTAGAATGAAAAGTGTCAGTCTACCTCTTGAGGATTTTTAACAAGGTTTTCACAACATCACTGGCATAGTCTTTCTTTTATATCCAGAAAGAAACAGTCTATGCTTACATTTGATAATATTCGAAGATGAGCAAGGCTGCTTATAATTCAGATTGAATTTTCATCAAAGGTGCAGTTCACCCAAAAATTCTAATGTGCTGAAAATGTACTCACCCGCTTGTCATTTGAGACGTAGATGAGTTTTTCTTCATCAGAACTGATTTGAAGAATCTGTCCCCTGTTGTCCTCTTATATTAAAATTAGTGGTGGGCCGTTATCGGCGTTAACGTGCTGCGTTAACGTGAGACTCTTATCGGCGATAAAAAAAATATCGCCGTTAATCTATTCTCAAAGTTGGGTTGGGAGCTGGGTCTATACTACGCAAGCTATGATGACTTTCACCCTGATATTTTAGCGCGGATGTATACCTGGCGAATTGCACTGTAGGGGCGAGAGAGTCTTGAACTAGAGGCTCAGTCCGTGATGGACAGATTGTTAACGGCTGGTCTGTGTGGTAATACAATCGGGCAGGACATCCAAACTCTTACCTATCATTCATCAACCTCAAATATGGCTTTTCATCTGAAAGATGTATGTAGTAACAACTTTACATGGCCGCTCAATATGATGTTAACCTAGAGAAATGTGCGCTATTGAAGTGTTTGTGTGGAAGCGCGTTTGCTGCAGGACAGGCTCCGTGCGCTCACTTGCTCTTAAAATCTCCGTCATTTTGGTCATACAGATAAAAGTAGCCTAATACATCTTTCGAATCTGTAAAGACTCTACGTTTGTTGTGTGCACTCAGAATAACAACGAAACGTTGCGCTTTTAAGCAAACAGGATGCGCTTTAGGTCTCATGTGAACTTGAGCGAGAAACTTCGAAACTCCGTCTTTGAAAAATATATCTATAGAGTGAAATGTCTAAAAAATAAAAATAGAAGACGTGTGTGTTAGCATGGATGATTTACATGAAATTTAATCTGTGCAACACTGTGCATAATAAGATGGCTTTCAGTTCAATATAATAACAAAAAACGACATTTTGGGTTTTTATTCAACTAATAAGGTGGGCACGCTGTGATCTGTACTATATTTTTACTGTAATTGACAGTTATCGGCAAAAACCCAAAAACAACAACACGGGAGTGGGAGGGAATGGGAGTCATTCTTCCGGGAGTGGAACAGGATTTTCCTCCAGTTTTTTCGTGGGATTGGGACGGGAAGAGATTAAAGTTTGTGATGCATTTTGGAAACAGGAGATGAGCCCCTGGTCTAATGCGCCACCTGGCTTGAGAAACCCGTTCTCAAAGACTTACTTTTAGTCATTATTTGGGTAGCACACATATTCTGAATGCCTTCGGCAGAATTCAAATGAGCCATTTTAATCTAGATTAATCTAGATTAATTCCAAAATTAATCTAGATTAATCTAGATTAAAAAAATTAATCTATGCCCACCTCTAATTAAAATCCACCGACATATTTGCTTAGAACTGTTTTGGACTGTTTTCGCTTGTAAGCGGTGCTTGATCTGTGCATATTCCTCTCCTGATCCAGACAAGATCAAGAATCAGATTCAGAATTAGCTTTATTTCCAGGTATGTTTACACATACGAGGAATTTGTTTTGGTGACAGAAGCTCCACAGTGCGACAGAATGACAGTGACATGACAAAAATAATAATATACAAATATTCAAAATAGACAATGTGCAAAATAGCACAAACACAATAGACAATTTTGTATATACATGTATGTTAGGTGCAAATTTGAAATGTAATAAGTATTTATGTTAAATAAAAATGTAAAAGTCATATTAGAGGACTTCTATTTTCGTTAGAAGCAATGATTTAAGGTTAAAAATATCTTGATGGATGCAGCTTTTCACAAGACAATAATTAATAGACTGGAATTGTGTGGCATACTTGTGGTATCAGCTGTTTGAACTCTATTTGTGACGGCACCCATTCACTGCAGAGGATCCATTGGTTATCAAGTGATGTAAAGTTATCTAAATTTCTCCAAATCTTTTCCGATGAAAAATCTCATCTTTATCTTGGATGCCATAATTTGTAGGCGAACTATGGATTTAACCCTAATCCTAATATACTGAAGATCCATCTGTAGTTATTGTCATTTGCTTTTTGAATGGTGCTCTTGTTTGTCCTTGTCTTTGTCAATAGGTCATGTCATCTAGCAGGGCATTACAACCAATGGCAGGCGATCAATATATGATAATACTGTGTTTTGCATGCGTGCATCTCCTCCAAGAATTACTAAGACTACAAACATACAAAGCTAAAACTATGTCCTATTAAATATAATGTGAAATTGTGAACAGAAATTTCCCTTGAAATTTGGTTTCCACGGAAAACATTTCTGATTTCTGTACATTAAATAACTAACATGTACCCTAAATATCAACCCCTTTGTATAAGTGTATGTATAAATAGCATTCCTGTTGCACAAATAGTTAAACATGACACTAACAATGCCAAGGTCATGAGAGATGTAATAATAATTATAAAAGCAAAGTTTTTAATTAGTAATTTAAACAGGAGTGTGTATTTTTGGTTAAAATACTTTATTCTAGTGTATTATGCTATGTTCATTAATATACATGAACTTACATTAATAATTATATAAATTTTATTAAATAAAATGTGTTAATTAAAGCTATCTGAACAGTGATATTTGTACCTGCTTCAGGTACACAAAGATGAAAACGGCCACCAACATTTACATCTTTAACCTGGCCTTGGCTGATGCACTTGTGCTGGCGACTCTTCCTTTCCAAGGCACGGATGTCATCCTTGGTTTCTGGCCCTTCGGTCTGGCTCTGTGCAAAGCTGTGGTGGCCATTGACTATTACAACATGTTCACAAGTGTTTTCACCCTGACCATAATGAGTGTGGATCGCTACATAGCCGTCTGCCACCCTGTTCGCTCCCTGACCGTTCGTACCCCGCTCCGGGCCAAGCGGATCAACGTGGCTGTGTGGGTGCTGGCGTCAGCCGTAGGACTGCCTGTTATGATCATGGGCCATGTGGAGGAGGAGAAGGATGTTTACGGTAGGATGTCAACCTGTCACTCCGAAGCATGTTTGTTCATTACGCCACGAAAATGTGAACCAGTCTTTGTCATTTTGATGTTGTCATGTTGATGTTCCATCGTATACTTAGTTGTACCCAAATTGATTATATGTGTGGTTTTATTCAGAGCCGCGTTATCCTAATGGTCAACGTGAGCTGCAGCCTAGGGCCCCGAACACCAGAGGGCCCCCGAGTCAATTTTCTTTTGAATCTTAGACATGTTTGCCAACCGTTCCGTATAATAAGGAATCGTCCCGTATTTAAGGCATAAATTTGTCCTGTATTTGTACCGTATGACCATACAAATAACAAATACATTTGTCTTTTTCCAAATCATTGTTAGAATTGTGAACATAGCCACTCAAGGAAGGCTTTAAGACCAAGCGGAATCCTCTGCTCGCTCCCCGGTGTTTTTACAGCGAGCGAGACTTGTCACCTGTGTTCATTAAATCAGTTTGGTGGAATGCAAAGACGTGATTATTGATCGTAAGCACAACAACCAGCTAGAAAACATACTATAATCTAGGCTACCTTTTACTTGCAGTAGTTGGACCGAGGCTATGGAATAAACTTCCTTTGTGTGAAAGCATCAAATTTAAAAATAAAAACAGAGTTTAAAAATAAATGTAAATCTTATTTTCTTACCTTGGCTTTTTAAACTTTGTTAAATTATCTTTTGAGTTTACTGAGGTTATTCTTATATTAATACAAATACAAAGGTCTTTCTCTATTGTACGTTAATGTTGTTAAATAGAGAAACAAAATTATACATTTTTTAATGTTTATAACTTCGAGCGCATTATAAGAAGAGCAGGAAGAAGCCCTTTTAGTGGTGAGCGATATTTAATTGCATTTGCTGGGCTGTTGCTGATTTGTAAGATTATTAGGCTACTTGATAATATTGTTCAATTTATGTACATACTTTTTATTTAGCCTCTTATGGGATTATGACGTGCGCATTGTGTTTGTTTATTTTTATTTCACTAGTAGGTAGCCTATATCGAGTGCGTCTTTAGGCCACTGTGTTTGATCGCATTTTTTCATTTTGATTGTTTAAAGGGGGGGGGGGGGCTGTTTATTAAAATTGCACTAATTAAGTTTGTGTTGCATTGACCAGCCTGCAAGGGGTGTCAATTTCTGTTAGATATTTGTTGGATAATTTTCATATAGAAAACAAAAACGCACACCTTTTGAGGTTCAAGTTAAAGGAGCAAGCTTAATGAAGAAAAAATGTAACTGTGCACTTAAAATGTGATTAACGATAAATCATGCTTATACGAGTGTGTGCAGTAATAATTTTTCTTCGGGATCATTTTTATATAAAATAAAATCACACATTAAACAAAAAATTCTATATTAAAAATCAACCAAATTGGCATTTGAATTCAAATATATGACTTTGTGTACATGATCAATGATTACTGCAACAGGAAGTACCAGAATAAAATAGCTTTTTCCTTTGAAACAGTCTGAGAAAGTTTTGGGCCAGTAAGATAAAAAAAAAAAACATGCAACTTAATGTTCTTATTCAGTAAGCATGCATTAAATTACTAAACATTACTATTTCAAATTAAATTGTCTGTTGATCCAGAAAAAAAATCCACAAAAATATTAAGCAACAAAACTAACAGTATTTCACAATATTACTGTTTTCGTGTATATTTGATCAAATAAATGCAGCCTTTGTGAGCATAAGAGACCTATTTCAAAAACATTGTTCAGACCCCAAACTTTTGAATGGTACTGTATTTTTAAAACGTCCTGTCCAGAAGATCTTTTTAAGAAAAAAATACTCTTCCTTTTTATGATTTGTTCACTTTTAAATAGTAGGATAAATAGGCATCTATTTCATCCCTATTCTCTGTTTTGATAGATTTAGCTTTCCGCTCATGATTCATTGTAAATCATCGCACTACTTTAAATCAGCTTTATCAATTCATTCCCTGACTTTATTTCTGTGCAGGTGCCGAGTGCATACTGAACTTGCCTAAACCAAGAGAACACTGGGGGCCTGTGTTTGTGATCTGTGTGTTCCTCTTCTCTTTCTTGATTCCTGTGGTGATCATAAGTGTCTGCTACGGGT
The DNA here is from genome assembly GCA_027564155.1 of Gymnocypris eckloni scoliostomus. Taxonomy (NCBI): domain Eukaryota; kingdom Metazoa; phylum Chordata; class Actinopteri; order Cypriniformes; family Cyprinidae; genus Gymnocypris; species Gymnocypris eckloni. The sequence goes on along the minus strand of CM050412.1, from coordinate 50,014,294 downwards.
TGATGGTACGACGTCTGCACAGTGTCCGTCTCCTGTCTGGTTCTAGAGAGAAGGACCGGAATCTGAGGAGAATCACCTATATGGTATTGTCTGTGGTCGCTGCTTTTGTGTTGTGCTGGATGCCGGTGCAGGTCTTGGCTTTGATCCAGGCCTTGGGTCATGTGGCTCTTGGAACCAGCCAGTCCTCGATGGCAGCCATGCATTTCTGCATTGCTCTGGGCTATGCTAACAGTTGCTTAAACCCTGTCCTCTATGCCTTCTTGGATGAAAACTTCAAGAGGTGTTTCCATGAGTTCTGTACCCCGGCCAACTCCAGTTTATTCCTAGAAGAGCAGCGCAAGAGGTCACTGAGGCAGGAGAGAGAATGTGCTGAGGAGGAAGAAAAAGAGGTGGTTATTGATGAAGGTGCCATTCCAGTGTGTGCGGAGTAGAGCTTTTCTAAGTGACCGTATTCTTAGACGGCAAGAGACTTAACTAACAATACAGTAAAGTTGTGTAAACACTGCTGCTTTTGTCTGGTTTGAAGTTTTTGAATTATCTTTAGCTGACAGATTATTTGTGATGATTCAGAATTATAAGTATGTATACAAGACCATTGTTTCACATGGGACAAAAGGGCTTTTTTTCCTTTTAAAATCTTATAGTGTATAGTATACAATCTTTACATTGTTTGTTGTAGTCCTTATATAATTAAATTACTCATTTATATATTATACTGTATTATATTATTAATAAATGATGCTAAATGATCAAATTAATACAACTGCATTTTTGTAAATGTACTGCTTTTGTTATAAAATAATTATATTGGGATTGCATATGCAAAATATTTATTAGTTTGTTTCAACTGCTGTACAACAATGTTTGTATATATACTTTATATATTTGTATACAACAAATATACACTAGTGTTCAAAAGTTTGGGGTCAGTAATATATATATATATATATATAGTTTATATATAGAACACTTTTATTCTGCAAGGATGAAATAAATTGATCAAAATAAGAGCTGTTTTTTTTTTACGTTTTATTTATCAGAGTATGAATCCCAGCACAACTATTTTAGCATCGATAATAATAAGATACAGATTTGCCATCACATGAATAAATGACATTTTTAAATATATTCAAATAGAAAAGTTGTTTTAATTTGCAAAAGTATTTCACAATATTAGTGGTTTACTGAATTTTGATCAAATAAATGCAGCCTTGGTGAACCAAACTTTTGTTTACTGACACCAAACTTTTGTTTGTAGTTTATATTACAGATACTAAAAAGAATGCAGTATTTAAAGATATTGATATTTAACGACTGAGAAATCGCACAGACAATGAATCTGTATCTAATAATAAGCTTGAAAGTATTTATTTTCAATTGAATATTTTGAGAGTGATTCAGAATGACAAGTTAGTGCTAATGAAGACAAGACTCTTCCCAAAAATCACATCTGTTTGACATCTGTACAAAGTTGTACAGACATTAGGGAAGAGCAGGGGAGTGGAAGAAACTGTGGTTCCCTTCCGAAGGGAACTCTACACTGCGTCCTCTTTCGAGGTTCGCTTTGGGAACGCCTCCAGCGTGACCGGTTACCTGAAGCATGATTAAAAACACCCAATGCACCTGGCATTGGCAGGTGGACGCCTATGACGCAAGCTAATGAGCGTCTGCGAGCACCCCCCCCCCCCCCCACACACACATGCTTAACAGCGGACCCTGTGGTTGGACCAATGATGAGAAACAAGTCTGATGGTCTGATACCGGGCTATACTGACGGAAAGTCATCTGGATCGAGTGTTGCTAGGCTTCCTCTCATTAAGAGAGTCATTCGGCCGAAGCCTCCGCTCTCCAAGAGCTCTGCTTACACCGCACTATTGGTGTGTAGCCTCTATTGTGAGCCTTGCTAGCTTTCTCTAGCGCTGAGTGTAGTCAGGTCTCCTCTCACTGGAGAGTCGCTATACTGAGACCTCCACTCTTAAGAGCTCCGGAACCAGGATCGAGTGTTACTAGGCTTTCTACTGAAGCCCCAGCTCTCCAGAGCTCCGCTTAAACTGCACTACTAGTATGTAGGCTCTATTGTGAGCCTCCCTAGCTGTCGCTAGCACTGAGCGAAGTCAGGTCTCCTCTCGCCTAGAGAGTCGTTATGCTGAGACTTCCACTCGTAAGGGTTCCCATACCTGGAGTGAGTGTTTTTAGGCTTCATCTCGCTAAGAGAGTCATATCTCCGAAGCCTCCGCTCGCCAGAGCTCCGCTTAGTCTACACGGTTGGTATGGAGGCCCTATTGTGGGCCTCGCTAGCTATACCTAGCGTGAGACTTCCACTCGTAGGGATCCCCCTACCTGGATTAAGCGCTGCTAGGCTTCCTCTCGTTTAAGAGAGTCACTTTGCTGAAGCTCCGTTCTCTAGAGCTCCGCTTAGACTGCACTATGAGTATGTAGGCCCTATTGTGAGTCTCGCTAGCTGTCTCTAGCGATGAGTGTAGTCAGGTCTCCTCTCGCTAGAGAGTCGTTATGCTCAGACCGCCACTCTTAAGAGCCCCCCAACTAGGGTTGAGTGTTGTTAGGCTTCCTCTCGTTTAGAGAGTCGTCCTGCTGAGGCCTCCACTCTTCAGAGCTCCGTCACTGGCAGTAATAGGAGAATATGGGCTCTGTTTAAGCATCACTAACTGCCTCTGGCGTTGAGTGTAGCCAGGTCTCCTCTCAATTAGAGAGTCGTTATGCTGAGACCTCCACTCTTAGGAGTTCCCCTACCTGGATCAAGTGTTAGGCTTCCTCTCGTTTAAGAGAGTCATTCTACTGAAGCCTCTGCTCTCCAGAGCTCCGCTTAGGCAGCACCATTAGTACGTAGTCTCTATTGTGAGCTTCGCTAGCTGTCTTCAGCGCTGAGTGTAGTTAGGTCTCCTCTCGTCAGAGAGTCATTCTGCTGAAGCCTCCACTCTTAAGAGCCTCCCAACTAGGGTTGAGTGTTGCTAGGCTTCCTCTTGTTAGAGAGTCATTCTGCTGAAGCCTCTACTCTCTAGAGCTCCGCTTAGGCAGTACTATGCACAGGCTCTTTCTTGAGCCTCACTAACTGCCTTCGGCGTTGAGTGTAGCCAGGTCTCCTCTCACTTAGAGAGTCATTATGCTGAGACCTCCACTCTGAGAGTTCCCCTACCTGGATCGAGTTTTAGGCTTCCTCTCATTTAAGAGAGTCATTCTACTGAAAGCCTCTGCTCTCCAGAGCTCCGTTTAGGCAGCACCTTAGTACGTAGTGTCTATTGTGAGCCTCGCTAGCTGTCTTTAGCGCTGAGTGTAGTCAGGTCTCCTCTCGCTTAGAGGGTCGATATGCTGAGAACTCCACTCTTAAGAGCCCCCCAACTAGGGTTGAGTGTTGCTAGGCTTCCTCTCGTTTAGAGAGTCATTCTGCTGAAGCCTCCACTGTCTAGAGCTCCGGTTAGGCAGTACTTTGCACAGGCTCTTTCTTGAGCCTCACTAACTGCCTCTGGCGTTGAGTGTAGCCAGGTCTCCTCTCACTTAGAGAGTCATTATGCCGAGACCTCCACTCTTAGGAGTTCCCCTACCTGGATCGAGTGTGCCAGGTGTTCTCTCGTTTAGAGAGTCATTCTGCCTAAGCCTCCACTCTCCAGAGCTCCGCTTAGGCAGTACTATGTGCATGCTCCGTCCTGAGCCTCACTAGCTGTTCATAGCGTCGAGTGTAGAAGTCTCCTCTCAATTTAGAGAGTCGCTTTCTGAGACTTCCACTCCGAGAGCCATACTCTCGTGAGCTAGTCTATGATGGCGAGCTTTGAGCTGGCCTGAAGAAGGGTTTCTTTTGACCCTAGTTCTGCTGAGCAGGGATGGTGTTCCTCAAGTCTGTGACTTAGGAATCCAGCTTTTGGACACTTTTCCCTCAGCATGGCGGCGTTGGCATAGCGTTCCCAAAGCGAACCTCGAAAGAGGACGCAGTGTAGAGGTTACGTACTGTATGTAACCATAGTTCCCTGAGAATGGGAACGAGACACTGCGTCTCTTGGCCATGCTTCGGGCATTCCTGTCGGTCTCCCTTGGAAAAAAAGAGGATGATGTGTTCCACAGGTGCCCCTTTATGCTCGCAGACGCTCATTAGCTTGCGTCATAGGTGTCCACCTGCCAATGCCAGGTGCATTGGGTGTTTTTAATCATGCTTCAGGTAACCGGTCACGCTGGAGGCGTTCCCAAAGCGAACCTCGAAAGAGGACGCAGTGTCTCGTTCCCATTCTCAGGGAACTATGGTTACATACGTAACCTGAGACGATTTCTGGGTTTCATCAGTTTGTTTTGTGATGGCATTGAAAGCATTTATTCTTGATCGTGGCTAGCTTACAAAGAACACGCTGGAGTGAAGGATCTTAGAAACATCTGTTTTTGTCTATGTGGTGTGAAGTGCTTGTCAGATGTGTTCTAATGCTCGATATATGCTCCTTATGCCATCTCGTCCCACTTCAGCTTTTAAAATATATGTTTATTAACATCTTGACTGAAGGGATACAAATAAAATAAAGAATGCATAAATTAACTTCTTGTTCTTCTATGCAGGTTGATTAGGTGGGAAAAAGAGTGTTACATTTTAAAATGTGTACAGAACAATGTATTGTCTTATTATTTTTGTGCTGTGGGTTTGATTTCCAGGGACTGCATGAATAGAGTCAAAATGTGTTCTTTGAATGCAATGTAAGTGTGTTTGGATAAAAGTGTCTGCTAAATGCATAAATGTAAATGTATCATAAATAATGAAGTGGTCTATATATTAGGTATTATAAAAACATGACTGAATAAAAAAGATTAACAGTTTTGTTATTAAAAATTATTTGAAATTGTAGCCTGCAAATAATTTTCGTCTTTTTTTTTTTTAAATCCTTCATTAACCATGTTGTTATTGATTGGTTTTGACTAGCTAGTTGAGGACATTTAGTTTTTGTAAACAAGGCCACCAGAAGACCCTGAATTAAAAAAGATGTGTTCTGTCCATGGTTTATTATGTCTCAGCCTGTCAAGGTTTGACAACTAAAATCATGTTACTCTACACCCAGACCGTGTTTTCAGTATCTAAGCATTCAGCTTTGTTACTGTAATCATCAGAAGGTCCTTAGCTTTTATAATTATGTTCACAAACCTTCACAAGATCACAATCTTGTTCAACCAGCATTAATAAATCATGTCCATCATTGGGAACTATTGATTTGGGGGGATTTTAAACATTAAAGTCTGTAAATAATTGAAAGCAACCTGTGCTTTCTAAGAGGTTGTTTGTCAAAATATGGATAAATATTTATGAACAATAATAAACCACATATTTGTAACCATCTGGCCCTTGGTATTTTCTGAAAACATAAGCACAGTATTTTTCAAATGGTCATATATTTCTGTTCAGTGATAATGGTCTGTTTTAGTAATGATGACTGCACCTGTGTTTGGCTAATTGGCTTGGATGTAAATAGTTTATTTTCACTGTTAAGGATTAGGTACTCATAGTGTACATTTTTAAAGGTTTTCTGTAGTATTTTGTTCTTGATCAAAGGCTAAATGAAACTACCACACTGCCCCTCTGTGGTTGGTTAAGGACTTGGTTTTGTTAATGTAGATTTGCTTGGTTTAGAAACATTTAGCCTAATATGTACTCTCAGAATATTATTGACAAAAATACAAAATATGAACACCCCTACTATGAATCATCATGTACGTTTTATCTTAAAACTTAGATAAATAAGCAACCTGCTGTACTGCGGTATGATTTTGTAAAAGCTTTTGATTTGAAGGTATAGGTTATCTTTTTCAACTACTACACCTACAAACTGCATTAAAAAAGTTTGATATGCCAACATCTCAACCTTCTCGTGATATTGCTTGTCAGATGGGTTAGGACACCAGCCCATCTCATTTAAAACCTTGCAGAACCAGAGATGAACTGGTTTGATGCTTTTGTCTTCGTTTGCAGTGAAGTGACCATTAATGTGATTTTCATTATTTTTTTAAGCCTGTCAATCACGTCCCTGCCAAACAGCTGTCAGAGCTGAGTGTACGTATTATTAGCAGTAGGTGGCAGCACTAGCACAGAAACGCTTGTAACTGTATAGTGTCAGTCTGTCACTGAAGCGTCCGGTGGCTCTCCAGGCTCACTCAGAAAAAGTCTTCGACCTCGGGAGGAAAGAGAGCAGCACTGTAAAATGCATTATTTCCTATTGCCAAACTTGATTTAGGTGTAGTGAAAAGTTATTATGCAAGTGAATATAACCACAAAATATAATCACAAAATCACAGTATACGTTTAAGCTTGAAACGTTTGAAATCTGATTAGTACGGTGGCCGAGAGAGCTCAACGCGCTGCAACTTCAGAAAACACACCCAAATAGAAAAAGCACCAGTAAATCAAGAAAATATTTTCATCATTTTGACAGCAGATGGTGAAAATGCTCACTACACAAACAAATAAAGAAACACACTGCAAATGCTCACAACACAACCAAATAAATTTTATTTTGCAGTGCATTTCTTTTTTTGGTTGTGTTGTGAGCATTTGCAGTGTGTGTTGTCAAATTGTAGAAAGTGTTTTCTTAATTTGCAGGTGTTTTTTTCTATTTGCAGTGGTTTCTTTTTTTGGTTGTGTTGTGATCATTTGCAGCGTGTGCATTGTAAAATTGAGGAAGTTGTTTCCTTAATTTGCAGGTGTTTGCAGCGCGTTGAGCTCTCTCGACCACCGTAGATTATTGTCATTTTATTTACTTACTAAAATACAGCATTTCACTAATGTTATCAATATCTACAAAGATCAAATATCTACAAAGAATTGACATTACATTTTTGGTCTTTTTTCGCATTCTTATCAACACCACTTTGTATGTTAATGTGTGCTGACTCTGGTGGTGGTGGGAGCTGTTTTAAATGAGTGCATTTGCACTTCAAGGGGAGATTATGACTTCATAGCTTCTATACCCACGAGGGGTATGCCGCTGTTTACAAGGCAACGAGACTCTGAAGAGTCAGAAGCACTTTTAAACGCCATAGCTTTGTATCTTAGGTACATGTATAGGCTACATGTGTTTATTTAGAAAAATACAAAAAAAGCATAATATATTATATCCTAATACACACACAAAACCAACTGAATTTACATTGATCTTGCAATTTTATTAAAGAACTATTAAATAACTAACATTAACTAACATGATTTTACTGGGTGGTGATTTGTTTCCATAAGAGTAGGAATAAAGCGTGGTCATATTTTTGTGTAACAATTTGGGTCTGAACAAATTAATATAACTTTATAATACTTACATAAACTGATCTAGCTTGAGCCAACGGAAATACATGTGCTAAATTGAATCTGAATTAGGACTGCAGATGTACCTTTCCTCTCAGGCCATGATATAGTATATCATCTACATATCGCTGTATGATTCATTCTATATCACATTATTGGCTTTTGAATAAAAATGACACGCATGCCTGCACGCCTACTGTCGGCGACTGCCGTGATAAATTGCTTTACGGTGAAAAATCAGGAGCTAGATGTTCAAGCAGGAATAACGAGAAGCGGTTTTTGTCCCAGCCCTCTTTTCTCCCTCCCACACAGACACACGACCCCCTCCCTCCCATCATCCCGTCTCCCTTTTCCATCTACTCTCTTTTCTACAACAAACATGGCCGCGAAATCAGACGGTACAGCCGTTTCTTTGCAGAATGACATTCCGCCGCCGTGCCTCCCTGGGCTGGAGAAGCGTCCGTCGGGAAGGAGTATTCGCTCCTGGACTGCTGCTGGACCCTCTGCGCCCTCTTGGTCTATTTCTCGGACGGGGCTTCAGACCTGTGGCTGGCTGCCGAATACTATCTCAGGCAGGACTACAGGTGGTTCGCTCTGACACTCGTTTTTATCATCATTCCGTCTGTGGTGGTGCAGGTGCTCAGCTTCCGATGGTTCGCATACGATTACTCCGACGCCAACGGGAGCGGCACGGCTGCGGCTGCCATGGTAGCGGCATCCAATGCAGAGAGCCACTTCAGCACCAAGGACAGCGATCAGCGGGGCGCTGGCCGCTCCGCTGCGGTCACCGGATCCCGGAGCAGCGCTGAGAGCTGCTGCAGAGTCTGCGTGTGGCTCTTCCAAAGCGTCGTGCACGTTCTTCAGCTGGCACAGGTCTGGAGGTACGTGAGTGCTTAGAACTCAGTTTAATGAGATACACATCTATAGTGCATTTCTTTAAGGTATCACCTCAGCAGTTCATTCATATTGTTCTGTCATCATCCCTTGGCGTGCAACTAATCCACACCCACGTCTAGGGGTATTCAGGGCAATATGATTAAACTACTAAGATGGCAAGTTTTATGCTAAGAACAACTTTTTACGCAGTCAATATTTATCTATTTTGGCACAAATTGATTGGATTTAATATTTGAAAGCGCATATATTTCAGCAGGCCAAATATAGGATGGTAATTTAAGAATCATACATTCAATAAGTAGTGGTGTCAATGATGGGAAAATGACAATACAAATGATGCAAGATATCACAGTACTCAACCTCACTGCTGTTAGTTTGCATCGCCTGTGACTTTCCTGCAGTCATAATGAGGAAATGGGATCCTCCTTGTATTTCCTGTCGTCCCATGCCAGTTCATCATTATCTCCAAGCCGTTTGGTTTGGCTCCTCCTCCTCTTCCTCCTCCAGTCAATAATCTCCCGGAGAGACTCCTCCACTCATCCACTCATTCAATCTGTCCACCAGAAATCGCCTTATGCCCACTCCGAAAATCCCTTTGTCTTCAGAGCAGTGCAAAATATATATTTGTATGTTGCTTATGCCATTGGTTTCATTTCAAACATAGCTGTGATGAATTATAATTTTGTTAGAGGTTTTTTTCTATCATTTTATTTTTCTGTGTAAAGGAATAGTTCACCCATGAATGAAAATATGCAGAAAACAGACTCACTCTCAGGCCATTCCAAGATGTAGATGAGTTTCTTTCTTCACTGGAACAGATTTGGAGAAATTTAGCATCACATCACTTGCTCAACAATGGATCCTCTGCAGTGAATGGGTGCCGTCATAATGAGAGTCTGAGCAGCTGATAAAAACATTACAATAATCTACAAGTAAACCACACAGCTCCAGTCCATAAATTAGTTTAATTAATTAAATGAATGAAGTGAAAAGTAGCATGTTTGTAAGAAACAAATCCATCATTAAGAGTTTTTAACTTCAAACGGTTAAAATATGAGTCATCTATCCATAATATTGCTTTTTCTATTGAAAACACTATCTCGTCTGAATCAGAAGAGAAATATTCACAGATCAAACAAACAAAAATTCTAATTCATGTCAGTGGTTTTTGATGTGAGACAACAAAAGGGAAATAACTTATGTTATTGGGATTATAAACTTGCATGATGGTTTATAGTTATAACACATTAATAATGGCATCTTTTCACTTCACAAGATGTTAATTGTGATGGACTGGAGTCGTCTACATTTTGGTTGGTAATAAATGTATATTTTTGTGTGAACTACTCCTTTAATGGAACCTGAGCTGTTTATATGAACCAGATTTTACCTAAGATTTGCCATAAAGACATAAAGATGGTTATTTTTTTTCTTTCTGAACTGAGCTCAAGAAACTGTGACATTCGATTTTGCTTCCTCGCACTATTTTCACTCAGTGTGGTTGCCATGAGCAGAATGTGCAAGTGTCTATCAAATGCTCAGCATCTTGGTTGCTGACAGACAACGCTCTGCAACGCACAATGCAATTTCCATAATAATGCTGGGGGAAAAAATGTGCAGCCCACGATCACAGCCAAAAGTTTAATCCACTCACATGCAAATCAATAGGAACACACCCACACAAATTAGAGGCATGTGTAGGGAGTTGTGGTTGTAAACACAGAGGCGGTGATGCGCTTGTCTTGCCTGTGTTGATCAGCAGTGACAGGCCGAGCTTCTGTGTGACTGGACACTGCTGCTGGCTGACCCGCAGGGGAACACAGGGTCAGTGATGTTTCTGCCAGTGATATCATACAGCTGCTGGTCATTTCGTTCAAGCTTCATTTTTGCTGCTGTCATAACACGTGTGCTGTGCTTCTCATGCTATCTATGTCAGTCTGTTACTCAGATTTTCATTAGACCTCTGCTCCTGACCTTTTTAATAGAAGATCCATCCCCTCTTCTTTTTTATACCAAATTTACCATAATTGGTGCTGGGCGGTATGACTAAAAATCTTTATCAATGTATTTTTTCTTTGACTGGACCATTATATGGGTTTATTGTGGCTCATTTTTATTGTGGGTTTATTGTTTATTGTGGTCAGGAGCACACAGAATATAAAAATGTAATATCAAATACAAATGTACCATTAATTGAATTCATCTTTTAAAATGAAATACAATTACTAAATATAAGCAAATTAAAAAGGATTCCATTCCTTTCAATTTAATTCCTTTTTCATTTTAATTATTTGGACCATATTTACGGTTTAAAATTAAATATGGACAAAATGCTGCTTTATTCCTTAAAACTTATGTATTAAAAATGTATATTATTATTATCATTATTAAGAAGTACATTCTCCTGTGCAACAGTAATATATTCTTGTCATAATTTATTTTATTACCAAACTTTTATTGACGGGTTATAATGAGGACCTTTGCGTTTCTGTGTGTTAAATAAACTGTATTATTATTAGTAATAAGTTTATTCTATAAGTACATTCTACAGTGTAATAGTAATATATTTTTGTTATAATTCTTCAAGGTAAACCAGATGTTTGTGATTTTTTTGACAGGTTGTAATGATGACCTTTGATTTTCTGTGTGTATATGATATGATGATAATTTGTATTAAATGAAATGGTGAAATGCTGGTGAAGTGACTCTCAGAGCAGCTCTGGAGATGAAGTTCATGTGTTCATGTAATGAGACGGCAGACGCTTTTCAGAAAGAGAATATCTGCAATTCAAAACAAACCAGCCAGCATGCAAATAAGGCACAATTGGGAAATCATTTTCATCTCATTTGAATAAATCGAACCATTATCCCTTTTTATTCACAAATTAGCCTTGAGACTTTTAGCATAAGCCCTTCTGAGCTAAGTTCCCATGAATATATAATTAACTCAAAATATTTAAAAAATATATAAAAATCTCGTTCTATCAGTATAGCTAAGAATAGCACCTTTAAGGAAAACATTTAGCTATTTTCATGTTACCTCTGTTTGACCTGCAATGGATTTCTTTCTGTTCTTCACCTCTCACTAGTAGCCTACTCTCTGACTGAGTCTTTGCTTAAAAGCTTCCGAGCAGATCTTCCCAGGCTCTCTGTCTTTGTTTGATTGGAATTAGCAGTAATGCCATTAAAGCTGCCACCAGCACTGAGTTTGAAACATCTCTGCGTTACAGGGATTATAGCTGTAGAGTTTATATGTCCTTACCTGCAGCAGACAGCCAGAGATTAAGAGAGTGCTGAGCTGCTGCAAAGAAGGACAGGTGAGGAATGATAGGTGAAGAGTAAATGTGAAAATAATTCCACATTTTAGGGTTGAGATGCATGCTTGAGAAAAGGATTGAAAGGGAGAATATGTCAAAACTGGGTGGTAGCCATTCCCCTCACGGCTTGTAATTACATCAGACATAAAATAATGAGACAACTAAGTGGTGCCCAATAAAATATTCTCTTTCTTGCATTTTGGTTTAACCAAAGACTTCACTGAGCATTTTGAGTGAGCCCTATTCAAGAGTCCCCTCTGGGTACTCTGACCTGGTTCACTGCACATGTTCAAAGACAGTTTTCAATTCCATGTGTCCTGCAGCATCAGATGAGCAGGATCAATCAGGATCAGTCACCACCCTCGAAGGTGAAAAGACACCTTTACACAGAAATCATTTTGTAGAATGTACAAAATGAAGGCAATAGTTTAAATTGGTTTACATATTCATTTAGTCTTATTTAAGTATTTTAATAAACATCTTGACTAACATTTAGTATCATAAAACAATTTTTTTTAACAAAATCCCATCACTGAATGCAATGATATTTTTGACACAATGGCTTCAGCATGTCTTTCTGAATGATTCATAAAACAATAAATCATTGGTTTGTGAACTACACTGGTTTCGCGGTTGGTTTTTGATTCACTAAAAATGATCGGTTCATAAGAGTCAGTTGTTTGTTTAAGGTGTGGTGTCCTTTTGAGCATGCTAAAAGTGTGTTTAAATCCATGTTTTTCTTTTTTAGTTTTTTCTTTTCTTTTCAAAATATATATAAATACACAGATTCAGACCTAAAGTGTGAGTGAGCATGAGTGAAGGCGAAAAAACACTAGTTTTAAAAACAGTCTCTTCTGTGACAATGAGATAATTTGCAAGCATTGTGTGATTGATTCTCTCCTCCGGATACCAAAGTAAAACTCTACCGAGGAGAAGTAAAGACACCTTCTAGAGGAGAGATAGGGGATGTCTGTTGCTGCTGGACAAACAGCTTAATTCCTATTTGAGACACATTCCTGAGAGAGGGTGCACTGGGATTAACTGTGACAAGAAAGGAACCTAATAAAACTAAAGCTGTGGTTACTGTGTGTTTGATAAACGGAGGGAAGCTGTAGGCAGTGTGTGTTTTAGTGTGATTTAGGTTTGTGCTTGTTTGAAGGTATGTCTGGTTGAGCACTGATGGGATGAATTAAATACATGTAAAATACAGAAATCTGAATATGTTTATGAATAAAGTATTGTTTGATGCTAATTCAAGAAATACAATTTTAAATGTCTAAATTCTGTCTAGTATGCTCAAGAGGCGAAATATCAAGCTCTAATTAATTCATCACATTACTATGTCTGAACTGACTTTCGTACTCAACATTTTTTTTTTACTGAGAAAGACAATAATCTGGAAATGAAGGAACCCTCATCCATTTGTCAGCGGAAGCATGTTGTGCATATTCTAAATATTATGTGTTATTTGAATGCATTAAATGATTCAGTTACTGAATGTTTGTAAAGCAATATAAAGATAGTTATAGATTATTCCATCCTAAATTGATTGTACAGATGAAGGAAAATGGTCTTTCGCTTTCTCCCTAGCTGTTGGATAGCAGTCCTACATTGATTTTGACTCAATATTGTGAAATAGCTTTTGAAATTTTGTTAAAGAACCTATAAAGAGTCAAAGACTTTGAGAGAGTCAAATACTCTGACCAGACTCTTGAGAAGGACAGCAAAGAATGAAAGAAACATACTGTATATGGTGACAGGAAATAGAAAGCACTTCCATTTTCCTAATTCTGTTACATGATGACATGATCCAGTGTCTCATAAACACCTCAGCAGGGCTTTACTGTTCAATAAAATAAATGACAGCCTGAGTCCAGCCAACTGGAAATCTGATCTAGAAGATTCAACATTGATTTCACGTCTTTCTTTCTTTCTTTCTTTCTTTCTTTCTTTCTTTCTTTCTTTCTTTCTTTCTTTCTTTCTTTCTGCTGTCATTCTCAAGGGAGTGATCAGTGTTGTAATTTAGCAGAGGGGGGATTGTATGTAACTGACTTACAGGAACCCTGCCAGTTAATAGTGTGTGCTAAATGAGTGCTGTTTGGCCAGCTGTACCATTTGAGTAACCAAATGGGTCGATTGGTCATTCTGAATATTGCTGAATTCTAATGTTGTTTAATAGCATGTGAACAGCCACATAATCAGTGTGGTAAACCTCTTCTGACCTGTCTTTATGATAGAAAGTCCTTTTCAGAGGAAGCCTGAGTCTTTGCAAAACGCAGGACTAGCAGATGATTGTCTCCAATTGGCTTATATTAAGCTAAATAATGGGCCGAGCTTGTCAGCTGCGATGTTTGTCAGTCGTCACCATGGAGACTGATGCATTGCCTGCCAATCGTGGCTATTTGAGAGATGTTTTCTCAGCGCTGTCTAATTGTTCATGTTTTCTTATTTTCTTGAAAAAGAAAAAAAGAGTTGCATGGTCAGGGTTCAAGGTTTGATTTTGTCTGATATTATCTGTGTGCACAAAGGGCTGATTTTTACGAGCAAAGAGAGCTTTTCTCTCTCATTGAAAGCACACTCTTCATTCAGAGAAAGAAAGACTCTGTCACTTGTCAAATTTGAGACAGGCTCACTGACAGCCATTCTCTCAGGCTCTCTATAGCTTGATTTTTCTTTCAGAGGCTGTATTTTTCTCACACAGCAAGTTGTGAGAAGGATGTGGGGCAATTTTATAGACCTCATCAAGTCAGGGTGATTCATTCTGCCAATCTCCTGACATCCTGCGAGCACTTCTATTACTCTCGCTACCCTTGAGACATACTGAAATATCATGGCACTTTCTGTCAAAAGAAACAAATTAAGTCCAGTGAAAGTCAGATTTTTCAAGGGACTCACATAAATATATTTTGAATGCACAGCTGCAGGTTTTCTTCACATCTTCCAAAAGCCACTCTCTACTTTCCTCTGGCACTTACATCCATCTCACAGGATAAACAGTGCAGTCCTCAGATCGTAAATCAGGAAATTTGAAATAAACGAAGTAAGAGAAAGAGATCCCTTCTGAGAAATCATGCTCTCTGACATCCATGTAATCTCAAGTGCAACCTCGCTGTGTCTCACGACATCTGCAACAGCATGTAGACCGTGGTGCTGAGAACATCACATGCTGGAGCACTCGATGGAGTGCTGGCAGTCTGCCCAGACAAGTGTACTGCCTTTTTCAGCTGGTCACAGTGACATTTTAAGCAGACTCTAGGTCTTTTCCAAGCCTGCAGTCTCTTCTGCTTACCAAGGCAGCAGTTATTTGACCACAAATACAGTAAAAACTGTAATGTTCTGAAATACTATTAACAATTTATAATAATTGCTTTCTATTTGTTTCTATAAGTTGTAAAATGTAATTTATTCCTGTGATGCAAAGCAGAATTTTCGGCAGCTATTACTTCAGTCTTCAGTATCACATGATCCTTCAGAAATCACTTCAAAAGAACAGCATTAATTAAAAAAATAGAGATCTTTTGTAACATTATAAATGTATTTTGATCAATTAAATGTGCCCTTTCTTTCTTTTCTTTCCTTTTCGCAGTCTTACACAAAACTGGTAGTGCACTGTTGTGTAATGATGATAGTGTACCATGTTTTCCACAAAATTAATATTAGGCAGCAAAACATCCATTTCAAAATGGATGATAATAATATTATTATTTCACAATATTACTGTTTTTATTGTATTTTTCACCAAATAAATGCAGCCTTTGTGAGCTCTCTCAAAAAAACATTTTCCTAACGTTTGACCAGTAGTGTAATTTTCTGATGCAAGTTTTGGTGGTGTGTTTGATCTAGAGGTCTATCCTGTGCTTCTTATCTCAGGTATGTCCATGCCTTATATCTGGGCGCACAAAGCCACTGGCGCGGGGACCATGAGCACAAACACTTCTACTGGCGATGTTTGCGAACGCTGACATCAGCATGCTGAGGTTGCTTGAGACCTTCCTGAAGAGCGCCCTCAGCTCGTTCTGCAACTCAGCATTATGGTCAAAACCGGAAAGGTCCTCCCTTTGCAGGGTAAGTAGATGACACCTATGATTAAAAACAGCTCACCAAGTATGCTAAGAGAGGTTGGGCCTGTGCTATTTGGCTGTATCATATGCATTACATTCATGTTCCATCGGTAGTCTTGAGCCAGACAGTGACAATAAATGTTTATCACTAAGAACCACCCACTTAGACAAGAAGATACAGAAGATAAAAGGATAAAGCTACCAATCACAGTTTGTTTTGTCTTTATGTGGTGTGCATGGGCACAGCTTCATAATCAGACTTCAAAAGGTTGAAGTATTGAATGTAACATTTTTCTAACATAAATCACCATTTAAAGATTAGCGTCAGTAAGATATTGTAATGTTTTAAAAGTCCCCTATAATCACTAAGACTACAGTTATTCGATAATAAATGTAAATACAGTAAAACATTAATATTGTGAAATTTTATAACAATTTTAAAAACCATATATTTGAATATGTTAAAATGTAATTTACTCCTGTGATGTTGAAGCTGGTTTTTCAGCATCATTACTCCAGTCTTCAGTGGCAGATGATCCTTCAGAAATCATTGTAATATGCCGATTTACTGCTCAAGAAACATTTATTATTATCATTGATGAAAGTTTTTGTAGAAAACATGATGCCTTTTTCAGAATAAAACACTTTTACTGCCACTTTTGTAACTACAGAAAACAACAAAGAATAATACACACATCTGTTTTGAAATTTCTTTCTTTGGAAATATGAAATATCTTTCAAAGTTTTGATGACACTAACTTTGCAGACTTTTATAAACACAGAGATTCGATAGTTCTTCTTCAAAAGTCTTGTTAGCAGTACTTTTTCAGAAATATTGATGAGATACCTGAATTTGCACAATGCCAGCCAATGAGATTAGAACTGATGATTTCAACCTATTTCTGAGTGCACTATACATCAGACGGTCAGAAAACGTGCTGTGGGTGGACTGTGGGCGTACTGTCTGAGACTGAGCGACTACTACATCAGTCACGCAATCTGTCCCATTGCTATCCACCAGGTCACAGAGTACAGAGTTTGATTCAATGTCTTTCTTGCAGTTCGATTTCTTCATTGCATCTAATTTAAATGTGACACAATAAGAAGTTTTAGAAATTAATTTGGCCATCATTAAGGATCAAAGTGAAATTTCACAGCATGCATTTGCTCAGCATCTCATTTTCAATCCAAGAGCAAATTAGCTGGTAAATTATCGAGGATGTGATAAGTGTGACTGAATATGAAAGACCACGGGTTGCATGCACACATATTTGAGGTCATTGTGGATGGAAATGTAAGTACTTTCTTTAATGATTAAACTATCCAACAGCAGTTAAGATGTTTTTTTCATTGTTTCTTGGAAGAGTGCACTCCAAATTTGCAATGAGTAATCATAAAGAGATATAACTGAACATGAAAATGACAGTAATTAAAGGATCATTTAGACTATTACCTCATTAGATGTACATGTCAGTGTCTTCACAATGGTGACATGTTAAAATCATCTTTAATTGCTTCAGTCTATCTTTGGCTTTGTAAGGAGGGAACAGCACATGTGACAGTTAGAAACCCACCTGACAGGTGCCTTTGATTACAGAGCTGTGAGAACTCACTGTTGCATTAGTTCAACTCCATGGGAACAATTGTTGCCACTGTTAGATGTTCCCTGAGGAATTTTATCCAAATGTCAGACCGCAAACTGTGACTTTTATAGAGCGCCCAGAGCTAGTTAAAGGATGTGATTTTTGTTTAAAAATGGCATATCGTGTGACGTCCTTCTTTCTTTCCGGGCCATTCAGACTAGAGTTTAGAGAGCTGCAGTATTTACTCTGTGGCTGTCCTACTCGTATTGCATTTATTCAAACTGCTGAAGGCCTCTTTTTCCTGAAAGATAAAAATGAACCTGAGGAGAGCCACAATGTGATTCCACAACAAAGCATATCCAGTTCTCAGGAGATGAGCAGGGCACAGTCAGCAGTGTAGAGAATTCTGGCATCGGTGCAAGAGTGTTTCCTCTTGGCCTGTCCTGACCTGCACTTTTCACTCTGAAGACTGATATTATGATTAAGGTGCTTTGCTGGGTCTGTCATAATCGCTCATAATCATATTCAGTGCAATGCGAGATGGCTGGAGAACTAGCTAATGATTATGTTTTAGCTGATTAGGAGAGATTTTCCCTTTTGACTGCTCCTGACTAAACGGGTGAGCTGATGAATGGCCAGACAGGAACCTGATTAAATATTAATGAGAGCGTACCAGCACTCAAACACAATTTCATTTTTTTCCTGAGAGATATGGTGAGGTGTAATCTCATTCTTCATATACTGTAGACTCATCCGAATGGCATAAGTGTATAGTAGATATATAACATGAATCACAATTCTTTTAGCATTCCTTGTACTATTCCTTTTAGCAGCCAATGTTTTAACAGTTGGAAATAAAGCCAAATCGTTTTTTTCTTTTAAACATTACAGCTATAGCTTCCATTACTATAATAGTGGGCTAAAAAACAAAATCGGTTACACTTTATTTTAAGGTGTCCTTGTTACAGTGTAAAACATTTAAGTACTGAGTTAAATATTAATTTACTATATGATAAGGGTTAGGATTACTTGCATGTAATTATGAATAATTAATTGTTATTATAATAGTAAGTACATGTACATGTCCACATAATATTTTAATTATATTTTGCTTTAGTACAATAAAAAGATAAAAGTTAATTGTAAAATAACAAGAACAACAATAATATTAGTATTTCAAAAACATTATTATTATTATTATTATTATTATATAATTGTAATGACTTTATTTTAATTTTATTATTTACATTTATATTTATTATATTTTATAGACAATTCAGAGTTAACCAATAGTACTTGAGAGGCATACCTCCCCAAATATGTAATTCACATGTAAATTACAGAACTCAAATGAATGGTCAATTAGAATATTGCCTTGTAGATTATGTTAAAAGTTATCTAATGATACCATAACATTACTAAAACATACGCGTTAAAATGAATAGAAAGTAAATGCTGTCCACATGATATTTTAGCTAGTTTTCACTTTAGTACAATGAAAATATAAAAACTTAATAATAATAATAATTAAAATATAAAAAATGAGTTTAAATAAATATGTTTATATTATTTCATTATTTATAGGTACTTTATAGTTATTATTTTATAGACCATGTAGTTTTAACCAATAGCCAAGTAGCTACTTAGATGTCCTCCCTAGTACACTGAAACACCATCTAACCATCTATGATACACCATCTACAGCGGTGTAATTAAATTGAATTAATGTACCATGGTAAGTGACCTATTTTCTCTCTGTCACTCTTTCTCATTGTGCTTCATTTGATCCAGGTCTGTCTGCGTCCACCTCTCTAGTGTCTCTGGGCTGGATGATGGCATCTTATCAGAAGGTATTACGGGACTCTCGAGACGACAAGCTCCCCATGACGTATAAAGCAGTGGTGGTGAACATGCTGTGGTACCTGTTCACAGTGGGAGCCCGCGCCATGGCCTTCGCCCTCTTCGTTTCCATTTTCCAGCTCTACTTTGGCATTTTCATCGTGGCCCATTGGTGCGCCATGACCTTCTGGATCATCCAAGGTGAGACGGACTTCTGCATGTCTAAGTGGGAGGAGATCATCTACAACATGATGGTGGGCATCATGTACATATTCTGCTGGTTCAGCGTCCGTGAGGGCCCCACGCGGTGCCGTCTGCTTCTTTACAGCCTCATAATCCTGGCCGAAAATGTGGCCCTCACTGCCGTGTGGTACATAAACCGCAGCCAGAGCACTTCAGACTTTTACGCCGTGGTGGTGGTGTGCGTGGTGGCCTGGAGCTACGCCCTGGGCACATTTTTTATGTTTGTCTACTACTGCCTGTTGCACCCTGACGGCCCTGTATCTGGGGCCTATATTGGATGTTGCAACGTCCAGGTGGGTGCTGTTTCCGATCCTTGTGTCTCATCATCCACCTCCGCTCCTCCTCCTCTGGATGCGGTGAGCAGCCCACCGCGGACTCTGCAGAGGACTAAAGGAGGAGAGTTAGTACCATTAGGAGACGTGGGAGAAGTGTTTAAGATGCGGACCCTTAAGGCCTCGCGAACCTCCGCGCCTCGCCTCACCCCAAGGACAGAGGGGCCGGTAATTCGCATCGACCTTCCTAGGAAGCAGTACCCAGCCTGGGACGCCCACTTCATTGATCGCAGGCTGCGAAAGACAATTTTGGTACTGGAAGCCGCTGCTCCGGTCACACCGAGGATCCAGTACCGCTGTCTAGGCACACCGAAGGAAGTGATGGAATATGAGACGACAGTCTGAAACGTTTTACCTTCTCCAAATAAAAGATGTGGTGGTGTGCAGAAATGTCAGTTTCGTCCAGCTTTATTTGGTGAAGAGGAAGAGTTTGTCAGATCTCCACATGACGACCCATTATTGACTCTTGTCATCTGTGGAAGCACATTATGCACTAGTATATAAAGAGCCACCCTCTGGTGACATTAGACATTATTACAGGTTATTGGGATAGGAGATTAGGCAGGGGTCGGACCAAATGAATGAAAGAAAGCAGTGAGGTCACGGTAAACCTGTAAGGAGCAAAACAACATATCAGTGTGGTACATTAACAGCAATGGTGCTTAAACACATCCTAAACACAGTTTCAGACCATCAAATCTCTCGTGGCAGCTGGCGTAAACAACAAATACTGAATCCACTTGGCCGTAATTCTGTGGGTATTGAGGTTGTAATAGGTGCAAGTAAAATGTGTGAGTTGTCTCATTAAAGGCCTTAAGACTTTCTTACGTTTGGCTATTTAGCATCTGAAAGGTGCATTTCACCATGTTTAAACATTAGTGGATATATGAAAACAGTTTGTGTGTTAGATCAGGGTTGAGCTTCTGATAACATCTAGGCTTTTTATTAAGCACAGAATATGTTGCCTTCAAGAACAGGGGTCAGACTTTGCAAGAAACACTTTTTATGTTTAAAAAAAGAAACGTTTCACAGTTATCAAGGTCTCTTTTAAAGACATTTCCGCTTACCTTTCAAGTGAAAAATTGCATATCACTGAAAAATGTGGGATTATTATTTTTTGTTCTAATTATTTGTTTATGTTCTAAAAGGACATTTGTGTCATGATAGAAACAATGGGTCTGACGCTGAAAAATGGCTGAGTGCACCTATAAAGAGAATTGAATGAATGTGCATCTCAAGGGCAAAGAACCCTGATCAAACCGGTTTATTATTTGCCTGTAATAGGAACGTATGTTTATTCCACAGTATTTCAAACATGTGTAAGCTAACAAAGATTACGAGTTCACATTTTAAAGTACTTGTGTGAAAGCTGAAGGGAAAAAGTCATATAGCATATATTTACATGTTTCAAAATAGTTCTCTTTTTAGGATTCATGAAAAGTTATCAGCATTATGATTATGCCATTTCATGTCATTTACATAATTTGGTGCAATAATACTCACAAAAGTTTGGATAGTGAACATTTTGATGGATATGAACAAATCCATCCAGTATCTTCTGTCTCTTTTATTTAACATATAAATTAATGCTATACATTTGGTCATATCATCTAATATCATCTACCAATTGATGAGAATATTTTACTCTGATCAAAACAATAGTTGTCTTTTTTCTTTCTTTCTCTCTTTTTTCTAATACAGAGCAGTGACCCTGTTGTGTACAATTGACTAAGAACATAGCATTTTGCATTGATTGCCTATTTGGCTGTTGAATAGAGAGAAGATGCATAATCCTGGGGTTTGTGCAGTGTCTACTGATATCGTGTTATTGCTAAGTCCATTAACCCATTGTAACTATTTCACTTCTTAGTATAACCATTACGTATGTCCATTTGTGTTATCATGTTGGTGCTAGCTGGAACACCTCAGCACAGCCATGTATGCTGTACTTTATCAATGTGGATCATACTCGTTCACTCTGGTTAATGCTGGATTTAACTGTAGACACGCTAAAAGACATTAAGCCTTACACTGCACCTACAAGACTGTTGCTGTCGACTGTAAAAAGGATGTCGATCTTCAGCCATGTGTTTTATTTGGACAATAAAGAAAGCATAATTGTGTGTTTACTGACCTGACCAAAGCATCAACTGAAAGAGTGTTTTAACAATATTGTTTTAAACATGAGTATTAGTACTAACAACATATTTTTACTGTATTTGTGTAAGTATTTTTATTTTATTTTAGGTCATAGTAACAAAGTACATTACCACATTTTTATTTATAATGTAGTAGTCAATTTGTAACATAATATTAACTAAGATTCATAAATGCTATAAAACTATTGTTCATTTTAACTTATATAATGTTATAAGCTAAAACCTTATTGAAAACAGTTTGCTACAAAATTTTCATATATTGTTCTGTGTGTGTGTGTGTGTGTGTGTGTGTGTGCGTGTGTGTGTGTGAGAGAGAGAGAGGGTAGAGAGAGACTAACATTAATAAATGTTGTATAATTATTGTTCATGATAATTAATATAGTTAATGCTAATAACTGAAACCTTATTAAAAGGATTACCAAAGTTTTCTATTTTGTTTTGTGTGTGTGTGTGTGTCTTGATGGCTCGGATTAACCCTTCCATTAATGTATCCCTTAAATCCAAACTGCTAGAGGGTCACTGTAATGCATGTGCCTGCTAGGGTTGTGTCGGTGAGGAAATTTTCCCACGGTTAATCGACCTGATGTCACACCGGTTATAATGGTATCACCGTGGTGGGGGGTCGTTTGAGTTTTCCCTCTTTTCCCCTTTTCTTAGGTTTTAAATAGCCTGTAAGCACCGGTCGCGTTTTACTTTGACTTTGTTATCAGCGGCAATTCTGCTTCAAGCAGTGTTTAAATAAAATAAAAATCAGCAAATACTGTGGAACCAAATAAATGAGAAACAAATGTTTTTTTTTTAAACATCACATCAGTGATGCCTAATAGATCGATCGTGAAGACAATGCTGGAAGATGCGCTTTAGGTCAGTGTTTCTCATCCAGGGGGGCGAGAGATAAAACTACAATATAATATATTCACTAATATTATGACTCGCCTGTTAAGTCATGTAAAAATATAGGTTATAATAAATAACAGTACCACCTCTCTACATATTCTGTGTTTCGAGCAGCAAAACGCCTCTCATCACGCTGTGTGAATACAGACTGAATAGCGGCTCAAAAAATGAGTTGGTAAAAATTTACAATAAATTATCTTAGGTTGACAGTAGCTAATGCATTAACTAACAATGAACAATATATTTTTACAGCATTTTTTTTTTTATGTTAGTAAAAATAGTCAGGCATTATTAGATGCTTTATAAGTATTGATCATGTTAATTAATATAGTTAATGTTAATAACTGAAACCTTTTCGAAAGTGTTACTAAAGTTTTATATGTTGTTCTGTGTGTGTATGTATTGCGCAGACTTAATGGTTTGGATTGACCCTTTAATTGCTGTATCCCTTAAAACCAGACTGCCAGAGGGTTACTGTAAATGCATGTGTGAGAGAGACAGAGAGAGAGAGAGAGAGAGAGATAGCTTCTGTTTAAACTGTGTTTCACAGAGTTGGTGGTTTGGATTAACCCTTTACTTGCCGTGTCCCTTAAAACCAGACTGCTAGAGGGTTACTGTAAATGCATGTGCAGCCGCTGGGCACCGCTTTCCTGATGCCACCGGGTGGCGCTTTGCATCGGCTTGGGCCCGCCATCGCTGCTTGCAGCTATATTTATTATTATTCTTCTTCTCCAAACTTAATCGCATTTTAGAGGGCCTAAACATGCTCGAAAAGTCAGGAAACTTTGCACACGCATCAGAACTGGTGAAAATTTACGTCTGATATGGGTTTCAGGAGTAGGTGTGGCAAAATGGCTCGACAGCGCCACCTATAAATATTCAGCGGAGTGCGCCTCGAGCTACGCTTTCACGACATGTACGAAAATCGGTACACTCATGTAACATAACAACACCTACAAAAAGTATCTTGGTACGAAATCAGAAACCAAACAGGAAGTCGGCTATTTTGAATTTTGTCATATTTTGTGTCATTTTGCCATTTTCAGGTGTCATACTTTATCGAACTCCTCCCAGATATTTATTCGGATGAACAACAAAATTGGTCATTGCAATCTAAAGCCCTTTGTGACGTTAAATTGCGAAGATCTAGAGTTTTCATCGGAGGGCGTGTCCGTGGCATCCTGTCAAATGTTGATGTTTCGCCATGAAACAGGAAGTTGTTATATCTCAGGCATGCTATGTCCGATCTGCACCAAACTTCACATTTTTGATAAGAATCCTGACCTGAAGAGATCTAAGTGACCATATTCAGTTATAGTCATAGCGCCACCTGCTGGCAACAGGAAGTGACATGTTTTAATCTGTAACTAACTCCTCCTAGAGATTTAATGACATCAACATAATATTTAGGTCAGTTTAATCTAAAGGCCTTTGTGATGTTAAATTGCGAAGATCTTGAGTTTTCGCTAATGGGCGTGTCCTTGGCGGCATCACAAATTTCGATGTCTCGCCATGGGAATAAAAGTTGTTGTAACTCAGCCATACGATGTCCGATCTGCCCCAGACTTCACAAGTTCGATAAGAATCCAGGCCTGAACACATCTAAATACGAATATTCCATTATAATTAGAGCGCCACCTGCTGGCAACAGGAAATGACTTCTTTTACACTATCTTAAACATGCAATGTCCAATCTGCACCAAACTTCACATATTTGGTAAGAGTCCTGGCCTGAAAACACCTAAAGGCCAAAAATCAGATATAATCATAGCGCCACCTGCTTGACAACAGGATATATCATGCTTTACACTAACTCAAACATACCATGTTCAATCTGCACCAAACTTCATATGTTTGATAAAAGTATTGATCTGAAGACATCTACATGCCAATGTTTAGTTACAGACATAGCGCCACCTGGTGGCTACAGGAAATTACTTGTTTTACACCAACTTAAACATGCATTTTCCAATCTGCACCAAACTTCACATATTTGGTAAGATTCCTGGCGTGAAGACATCTAAAGGCCAATATTCAGATGTAATCATAGCGCCACCTGTTGACAACAGGATGTGTCAGGCTTTACACTAACTCAAACATACTATCTTCAATCTGCACCAAACTTCATATGTTTGATAAAAGTGCTAGACTGAAGACATCTACATGTTAATGTTCAGTTATGGACATAGCGCCACCAGCTGGCAGCAGGTTTGACACATATAAATGACTATGACACGTTCCTCTATATTTACCTTTTTAAATGCATATTGCTCACCGTTCCCTGTCTTTCTGAAGCCACCGGTTGGCGGTGCTGGGTGCGAGGTCCCTTCCATCGCTGCTTGCAGCTTTAATTATTATTATTATTCTTCTTCTCCAAACTTAATCGCATTTTAGAGGGCCTAAACATGCTCGAAAAGTCAGGAAACTTTGCACACGCATCAGAACTGGCGAAAATTTACGTCTGATATGGGTTTCAGGAGTAGGTGTGGCAAAATGGCTCAACAGCGCCACCTATAAATATTCAGCGGAGTGCGCCTCGAGCTACGTTTCACGTACATGTACGAAAATCGGTACACTCATGTAACTTAACATTACCTACAAAAAAGTCTGTAGGTACGAAATCAGAAACCAAACAGGAAGTCGGCTATTTTTAATTTTCTCGTCATATTTTGTGTCATTTTTGCCATTTTCAGGTGTCATACTTTAACGAACTCCTCCCAGAGATATTTTCAGATGAACACCAAAATTGGTCATTGTAATCTAAAGCCCTTTGTGACGTTAAATTGCGAAGATCTAGAGTTTTCATCGGAGGGTGTGTCCGTGGCGTCCTGTCAAATTTCGATGTTTCGCCATGAAACAGGAAGTTGTTATATCTCAGGCATGCTATGTCCGATCTACACCAAACTTCACATGTTTGATAGGAATACTGACCTGAAGAGATCTAAGTGACCATATTCAGTTATAGTCATAGCGCCACCTGCTGGCAACAGGAAGTGACATGTTTTACTCTGTAACTAACTCCTCCTAGAGATTTAATGACATCAACATAATATTTAGGTCAGTTTAGTCTAAAGGCCTTTGTGATGTTAATTTGCGAAGAGCTTGAGCTTGAGCTAATGGGCGTGTCCATGGCGTCGTGACAAAATTCAATGTCTCGCCATGGGAATAGAAGCTGTTGTTACTCAGCCATAAAATGTCCAATCTGCCCCAAACTTCACACGTTTGATAAGAGCCATGGCCTGAAGACATCTACGTGCCAATGTTTAGTTATAGACATAGCGCCACCTGCTGGCTACAGGAAATTACTTGTTTTACACTAACTCAAGCATGCAATGTCCAATCTGCACCAAACTACACATGTTTGATAAGAGCCATGGCCTGAAGACATCTAAGTGCCAATGTTTAGTTAAAGACATAGCGCCACCTGCTGACAACAGGATATGTCATGCTTTGCACTAACTCAGCCATAAAATATCCGATCTGCCCCAAACTTCACAGGTTTGATAAGAGCCATGGCCTGAAGACATCTACGTGCCAATGTTTAGTTATAGACATAGCGCCACCTGCTGGATACAGGAAATGACTTGTTTTATACCAAATTCAACATGCAATGTTCAATCTGCACCAAACTTCATATGTTTTTTTAAATTACTAGTCTGAAGACATATACCAAATTTTCAGTTCAGTTAGATATATAGTGCCACCTGCTGGCCACAGGAAATTCATTGTTTTACAGTAAATCAAACATGCATTATCCAATCCGCACCAAATTTTACATATTTGGTAAGATTCCAGACCTGAAGACATCTAAAGGCCAATATTCAGATGTAACCATAGCGCCACCTGTTGACAACAGGATGTGTCAGGCTTTACGCTAACTCAGACATACTAAGTTCAATCTGCACCAAACTTCACAGGTTTGTTAAGAGCCATGGCCTGAAGACATCTACGTGCCAATGTTTAGTTATAGACATAGCGCCACCTGCTGGCTCCAGGAAATAACTTGTTTTACACTAGCTTAAACATGCAATGTTCAATCTGCACAAACTTACCATGTTTTAAAAAGTGCTAGCCTGAAGACATCTACATGTTAATGTTCAATTATGGACATAGCGCCACCAGCTGGCTGCAGGTTTGACACATATAAATGACTATGACACGTTCCTCTATATTTACCTTTTTAAATGCATATTGCTCACCGTTCCCTGTCTTTCTGTAGCCACCGGTTGGCGGTGCTGGGTGCGAGGTCCCTTCCATCGCTGCTTGCAGCTTTAATTAGATTTGGTCCTGCTGACCAATCTGCTGTGACATAGAAAGCTACATGCTGCTTCAATATTTGGATTTGTGGTTGAAGAATGGATTGACTTTTTTATTTTTTCACTCATTTTGTCACCAATGTCATTCCAGGGCTATAAGATCTCCCATTTGCTTTGTACTGCATGCTGTTGTGACCCATATGCACGTGTTGTGGTCTAAACATGGCTGGTGTACTGTGATGGTTTGATGTTTAGGTGACTGATGTTGTCTGTTCTGGGTGCACTTGCCATCTGTATCCTGCAGGGTTGTGCTGATCTGTGCCAAGAGATCCCTGTGTGCTGCTTTCTCTGTATTGCCCTATGGAGAGAGTTATCACATCAGGTACAAAGCCATCAGTCAGCCAAAACACTCATTTCATATCATGCAAACCCATACATGAGGGATGGACAAATCAGCTGTTCTTTCTTTCTTTCTTTCTTTCTTTCTTTCTTTCTTTCTTTCTTTCTTTCTTTCTTTCTTTATTTCTCTTTCTTTCTTTCTTTCTTTCTTTCTTTCTTTCTCTATCTATCTTTCTTTCTTTCTTTCTTTCTCTCTCTCTCTCTTTCTCTCTTTCTTTCAGCCTGGTTGATGAAATATGATGTTCAAAAATAAATGATTGAGCAATTATCTGTTTTATATTTAAAAATCATCACTTTTATTCAGAAAGGATGCATTAAATTGATAAAAAATGATGTAAAGACGTTTATAAAAGATTTCTGTTTAAAAAAAAATCTTTTGAAGAAAAAGAAAAAAAACACTAAACCAGGTTTCCACACAAATATTTACAATTGTTTTCAGAATAATACGGAATGTTTTTGAAAACTAAATTAGCACATTAGAATTATTTTTTAAGGAACACATGACACAGGGGACTGAAAATTCAGCTTTGCCATCACAGGAATACATCGCAAAATATATTCAAATAGAAAACAGCTCTTTTAAGTTGTAGTAATATTTCTCAACATTACTGCTTTTACTATATTTTGTATTCTATAAATGCAGTCTTGGTGAGTATAAGAGACTTCATTCAACTTCCCAATCTTACCGACCCCAAACCTTTAAATTGATCATAATTTATGATCCTCACTTTACCTCGCACTCTTTAATTGTGTCATATCATGTGGGATCAAATTTCCTTGATCTTTTAAAAAGGGATTTTGATATATTCGGAAAATATGTTGTAATTTGTGTAACTCAAAACATCATTCCCAGTCCAAAAAGTTTTTTTTTTTTTTTACTGCACTTTTCAGTATGGATTATTTTCTGAATTGAATGCATAGGATCAATGTAATTTGACTGAAAATCAGCAGCATGTGTCTTAGAGGAGCAAAGCACTTTAACACATTTGAAAAAAGGGTCTGGAAAATTGTCATGAGAAAACTAATAAAATGTTTTCATGTTGAAAAAAACGTAACATTTTAAGTGGACTTCTAGGAAAAAATGAAATCATAAAAATATATGATATGGCTCCATTAATGTAAGATTTAAATGTGCATAATGTGTCATCCAGCTTTGTGCAAGTGAGTGATTAAATTTTGGTTTTGGCAGTCCAGAGATCACAGTGATTTGTCCATCTGTCATGCATCCAATCACATCTTTTTATTTTATTTTTATAATTTAGTCAATATGCTTTATCACTTAAAGATGTGCTGCTGTATCATTTTAAGCTTGAATATAATGGTATACTATATTTACAAATGAACCAGATTATAAGCAGTCTATTGAGGCCTGATGCTGGTATATTAACAGCATCTTTGCACTAGACAAACAGCAATAAAACAGATTATTTCAGGGAAGTTATATTAAATTCTTAATATTTTATCAACCCTCTGCAGTGACTCTAAACTAGAATCCCAGAGACAGAGACACTCTTCTGGTGGTGGAGTTGATATGGTCCCAGGACTGGAGGGAGTGGAGGTGGACTTTGGAAAGGTATTTCTCTAAGAAGATTGAGCAAAGACATGATTATGTGCCTTAGAAACCTTACAGGGTACAGGGTCACTGGGTGTGTGTTTTGTGCAATGTATATGTTTGTGTTTATGCTGATAGCTCTGGAATGTTTTGCGTTGCAGACAGTATCATATGCCAGTTTTCTGCTTCCAACTAATGCCTTGGTCAGGCAGAAGAGCAGCGGCCCACCTGACATCAGTACAGCTCAGATGCCAATGTCTCGCAACCGTGTTAATGGGCAGAAGAACTTCACCCCTTCACGAAACAGCACGGTTGGACAGGATACTGGTGTGTTACATGGTCAGTTACATATATTATGTAGAGTAAAAACAATAATATTGTGAAATATTACAAGTTAATTACATTAATATAAAATAATTTTGATGGCAATTACTCCAGTCTTTAGGGTCACATGATCCTTCAGAAATCATTCTAATATGCTGATTTGCTGTTCAAGAACCTTCTTTTTA
This sequence comes from Gymnocypris eckloni scoliostomus, assembly GCA_027564155.1. Classification (NCBI taxonomy): domain Eukaryota; kingdom Metazoa; phylum Chordata; class Actinopteri; order Cypriniformes; family Cyprinidae; genus Gymnocypris; species Gymnocypris eckloni. The sequence goes on along the minus strand of CM050412.1, from coordinate 49,984,974 downwards.
TTATTTTTATCGATGTTGAAAACAGTGGTGCTGCTTAATATTTTTGTGGAAACTGCATTTTGTTTCAAAATTGTTTGATGAATGGAAAGTTCCATAGGATGGCATTTATTTGAAATAGGCATCTTTGTAACATTATTTATGAATGACTTAACTGTCACTTTTGCTAAATATAATACATCCTTGTTGAGCAAAAGTATTAATTTCTTTAAAAACAAACATGTTTAATGTTGTAACTCTTGCTAGGTGTGGACGAGTTATCAGACTATGACCCGAACTTACTCAGTGACCCGCAGTGGCCTTGTGGGAAGCACAAGCGAGTCTTAATTTTCACATCTTATGTGGTAAGCTCCTTGATTGAAAAGTTTTAACCAACACAGTTTCAATATAATCTCTTCTAGAATGATGCCAATGAAAAGGCTATGCAAGGACATCTGAGTTGCTCTACAGCGTGATACTGATTCATAATTTTAGATCGCACCAGCATGTCATATGATAATAACCCCAAGGACTCAGTATGGTCTAACAGCTACAGGCATGAAGTATGCTATCTTATGGATCACAGCTGACTAGGCTTTAGCTGTAAAAGTTGAATACTGGCAGCCACAATTGTGTTTTATTAGTCATAAAAACCCATACATTTTTTTACGACAACTATAAGACTCTCCTTGTCCCCTCCAGACTACGGTCATCGAGTATGTGAAACCATCTGACCTGAAGAAAGATATGAACGAGACATTCAAGGAGAAGTTTCCTCACATAAAGCTGACTCTCAGCAAAATCAGAAGGTAAAGTCAATTTTGTCAAATTAAAAGGATAAATACCTCAGCTGTGTAGCTTTTAGTGCTGTCAAATGATTAATCGCATCCAAAATATATATATTTTTACATATGTGTGTGTGTACTTTGCATATTTATTATGTGTATATATATATATATATATATACACACACATGCACCTATGTGTGTATTTAAGAAAATGTAATGGTTATATATTAAATCTATTTTTAGATAAGTTATATGAATATGTATATATAAATACATGTAAATATTTTCAAAACATATACATGCATGTGTGTATTTATATGTACACAATAAATATACACAGTACACACACACATATTATGTAAACAGAAACGTTTATTTTGTATGTTTGACAGCACTAGTTGCTTTTGAGGGAATGAACACAGGAAAGAAATGGCCTATGAATCTATTTTTATGGGTTCTTTAGCACATAGCACTATCGCAATTACATTTTAGATTTGGTTGAATGAATTACCAATGAATTATCATACAACATGGGCATGTTGTAAATTGATCCTAATTAAGTTTGCAAACTTCGTTTTCTCCTCTTTTTAATGTCCACCACAGCTTGAAAAGGGAGATGCGCTCGGTGAGCGAGGAGTGTGGCCTACAGCCGGTTACCATAGCTATGGCTTATGTTTACTTTGAGAAGCTGGTTCTGCAAGGGAGGCTGAACAAGTGCAACCGAAAGCTGGTGTCTGCTGCTTGCGTTTTATTAGCTGCCAAGATCAGCAGCGACCTCAAGAAACAAGAGGTCAAGCAACTGATCGATGTAAGTGTTTTTCTGCTTTGGATATTCATTTCATTCAGATAATTAATTGTTCTTTATAGGAATATGCTTAATGTGTTCTTGGTTAATATGATAATATGATTTCTGCACTGACTTTCTCTACCTATTTCTTCTCTTTTTCGATCTGCCTGACCCTGAACAGAGATTGGAGGAGCGTTTCCGAATAAATTGCAAGGAGTTGATTTCCCTGGAGTTCACAGTTCTGGTTGCTCTGGAGATGGCACTCTACCTCCCAGACAGCAAAGTCATGCCTCACTATCGCAGACTGGTGAAGCAGGGCTGAAATGGAGAGGGCCCTTAAAGGGATAGTTCACCAAACAATGACAATTCTGTCATTTACTCGCCTGATATTGTTTCAAAACCTGTATGACTTTATCATTTACTGGATTTTTCACAGAACAAAGTCGTACAGGTTTGGAACAACATGAGGGTGAGAAAATGAAGACAGAATTTTCATTTTGGGGTGAGCTTTGCCTTTAAGAGATGCCTGTATACAAGAGAGATGACGCTTTTTTCTTATGGCAGTTCTGTAAGGTTATTTGTATTATTTATTAAAAAGATCAGTGGAATTTTCTCTCAGCACTCCATCTTCACTTGTTTACGTCCTTTATGGAACTGATTTTATAAATCAAACACATTTAGGGAGAGGCTTACTTTAAGTGCTGATCATTTTTATCCATAATTTCTTTCTATTTTTGTAATACCAAAATGCTTATTAACCACCAATCAAAGCTTTTTCCTAATGCACCACTTTATTTATGCAATATTATATTTATGATCCTTAATTTTATTAGAATTAATAATTTATGAATATATTTTCAATGACTCTTTACTTAGGTGGTTATTATTTTTCCCTTTTCGATGAGTTTTGGGGTATGTGTGGCATTCCGATGCGTATCCAGCCAGGCTCTCTATGTTAGAGATGACATTTAATGGGCACATTAATTGTGCTTTTATCTCTCTCTCCTTTTTTTTTGTCATCTAACATTTACAAACTAGACGGTGGTTTAACAGTGATATGATGTTCTTTGAGACACGTCACAATGCATTTTAGGTAGCTTTGAATGTAAAAACGTCTTTTGAATATGTGAGTGCCATTTTAAACCGTTAATCAAATGTTTAGAGAAACTGAACCATTTATCACTTGTTTTTCTTATAGATGCAAGTGTTTTTGAATGTCTTGACTTAAATCTTGTGTTATGGTTTTCTCAGTTCCAGTGCACAGCTGTGACAGTTACTGTGATGAAATGTTCAATTTTTAGCATCCCACTTTGTCGTGTTTTTCTTATGTGCAACACTGGTTGAGCACGTTTCAAACGGTACAGTAGGTTGTACAAATAACTCCACACCTGTATATTCAACTGTTGTGTATTTGGTCACTGGGAAACGCCACCTCCTTGACAGTCAGTCGGTTTTGTGTTGTGCAGTGTTGAATATGACCTAACCTTTCTGAATCTTCTTGGTTAGTGTTCATACAACGTCGTCTTATCTTTTATCTCTGATATTCTTCTTTGGAAATGTTTACACCATAGGAATGGCCTGTGCTTACTTGCAGAACCTGAACAGTATCTCAGTGTGCAACATTACCAGAAATACGCAACGTCTGATTCTGTAGCAACATTTGTTGTAATTTTTTTTTTACTGAGAAGCAGAAGCACATGGCTACCATCTAGTGGTGGTCTTTTTAACATGATGGCTCTATATGGTGCATTTGCTTCTTTGCATCAGGGATTCAGACTGGTCAAAATTCACATTGATGAGACAAATGACCAACTATGAGATGGTAATTGAATTGTGGGTTATCAATCATCAATATTTCTTCAAAGTATAAATCTTCACTGAGCATTGAAGAATGAAGTGCCTTTACTATTACATTTGTCAGTATGGTTCATACCGTTTTTCACACATCTGGTCTCTAATCTTTTTGATACGCACCTTGTAATCACACCTTGACACGTTATGAATGTGACTGTAGATCCGGTTGGTAAACCATGTGACGTGTTGATTGAAGTCTCACTGTGATACTGTCACGGAAGCTATGAGGATGTAGAACGGTACAAGCACTGTGAGGGAATCCTGTGACCTTCTGCATGAGAATACTGTGTTTTATGGTGTCTATGAATTTCTTTCAAAAGCTTTATTTTTCAAGATTGTCTATTTTAGCAGTATGTAATAGAATGATGTAAGGATAGTTTATACTGTTTGATTAAACACCTACAGGGTTAACACTGAACCAAAAACCCTGTTGGTGTTTATTGGGTGGTGTGAGCTAGGCTTTAGTTTGAACTGAACTGTTCACACAGGGTCCTATCTGTTGTGCTGTGTCTTTGTCATTTTTTCTATTTGCATTTATAAAGATGTTTTTAATTGTTTCAGTTGCCTGTGGAGTTTGTCAATTTATACACCCCCAAAAACGATTTACCTGTTCATGCAAGTTTCTTTATTTGGAAAAGGGTTTTAATAACAGTATAAGACCTCCTGTTTAAAATAGAAATGTGAAACATCTATACAAAGGTATTCACACCCCAATGTCATTAGTAAAGCAAGAAGTAGCTATGTGAGGCCAATCGGAGAAATGTTAAAAGCCCATTAAACTTGGCATATTCATTCTAAGTAACCCTATCTATTTCTAACATGTTTTAAATGTACATCACCGTACGAAAAAAACCATCTGTCACTGTTACATTGCGACTGGGACTGGATTATGTGTTTAAAGAAATAGTTTGCCAAAAAATAATTTTACTCTGCCTCATGTCATTTGAACCCCATAAAACTGAATAATTCTTGAAAAGCAAGTCCAGGTAACCAAAACGTTAAACATCCAAAAGGGTTGTAAAATGAATCCTTATGAATCAAGTAGTTTAATACAAGTCTTGTGAAGGGATATGATCACTTTTTTCTAGATTTTCAATTGAACAGAAACCTCTCAGGTTTCATTAAAAAATATCTACATTTTCAATGACAGCATTTAAATTTTTGTATTAACTATCCCTTTAAAAAAAAAGATTACGTTTCACATGACATTTAGCTTGACAACATGATGCTCTGGAAGCTCTACAGTGAGAAAACTGTTCAACTGATGAATACAGAGGAGCAGCTCATGTAGAGAGTTGCCTAATCCAAACTCATGTCCTCCTCATCATCATCTTTTTTGTCTCCTTCATTCAACTTGCTTTCACCTTCCATGGCCTTGGCAAATGCTTCCACATCTACAAGAAATTAGAGCAAAAACAGTCATTCTATCCATTATAAGAATGTTCTTTTCTTTCTTGAAATCTAATTTACATAACTTATGTAAATCTAGCCAAAAACAATTGTCTAGATACTTTACAGTACATCCAATTTTGTCCTAGTAAGGACATTTTATATAAACCACAGACTTATCAGAAGTATGTCTGGGAGAGAGGAATGTATATATGTTATGTGAAAGTATAAATAAGTGTTTAAAAATGGAATGAACATGATCAGTTTGTGTACATTTGAAATATACTAACCTCCTTTATTGGCTGCCTCTACGGCTTCTGTAGGTAGTCCAAACTGATTCATCAAAGGCCCCAACTGTCCCGATGCCAGCGCACTGCTGAACATACTCATAGACTACACAACCCAGAAAGAGTGCTGATGAATATTAGAACATACAGTATCTTACAGAAGAATACACCCCTCACATTTTTGTAAATATTTTATTATATATTTTCATGTGACAACACTGAAGAAATTACACTTTGCTACAATGTAAAATATTGAGTGTACAGCTTGTATAACAGTCTACATTTGCTGTCCCCTCAAAATAACTCAACACACAGCCATTAATGTCTAAACTACTGGCCACAAAAGTGAGTACACCCCTAAGTGAAAATGTCCAAATTGGGCCCAAAGTGTAAATATTTTGTGTGGCCACCATTATTTTCCAGCACTGCCTTAACCCTCTTGGGCATGGAGTTCACCAGAGCTTCACAGGTTGCCACTGGAGTCCTCTTCCACTCCTCCATGATGACATCACAGAGCTGGTGGACATTAGAGACCTTGCGCTCCTCCACCTTCCATTTGAGGATTCCCCACAGATTACCTTTACCCTCTGCTTCTTTAGCAAGGCAGTGGTCGTCTTGGAGGTGTGTTTGGGGTCATTATCATGTTGGAATACTGCCCTGCGGCCCAGTCTCCGAAGGGAGGGGATCATGCTCTGCTTCAGTATGTCACAGTACATGTTGGCATTCATGATTCCCTCAATGAACTGTAGCTACCCAGTGCCGGCAGCACTCATGCAGCCCCAGACCATGACACTCCCACCCCCATGCTTGTAGGCAAGACACACTTGTCTTTGTACTCTTCGCCTGGTTGCCGCGACACACGCTTGACATGGATAGAATGACTGTTTTTGCTCTAATTTCTTGTAGATGTGGAAGCATTTGCCAAGGCCATGGAAGGTGAAAGCAAGTCGAATGAAGGAGACAAAAAAGATGATGAGGAGGACATGAGTTTGGATTAGGCAACTCTCTACATGAGCTGCTCCTCTGTATTCATCAGTTGAACAGTTTTCTCACTGTAGAGCTTCCAGAGCATCATGTTGTCAAGCTAAATGTCATGTGAAACGTAATCTTTTTTTTTAAAGGGATAGTTAATACAAAAACGTAAATGCTGCCATTGAAAATGTAGATATTTTTTAATGAAACCTGAGAGGTTTCTGTTCAATTGAAATTTTATCTGAACTAAATAAGTTTATCTTGGTCTCATCAGACCACAGTCTACTTGTCTTCAGCAAACTGTTTGCGGGCTTTCTTGTGCATCATCTTTAGAAGAGGCTTCCTTCTGGGACGACAGCAATGCAGACCAATTTGATTGATGCAGTGTGCGGCGTATGGTCTGAGCACTGACAGGCTGACCCCCCACCCTTTCAACCACTGCAGCAATGCTGGCAGCACTCATACATCTATTTCCCAAACACAACCTCTGGATACGATGCTGAGCACGTGCACTCAACTTCTTTGGTCGACCATGGCGAGGCCTGTTCTGAGTGGAACCTGTCCTGTTAAACCGCTGTATGGTCTTGGCCACCGTGCTGCATCTCAGTTTCAGGATCTTGGCAATCATCTTAAAGTTTACACCATCTTTATGTAGAGCAACAATTATTTTTTCAGATCCTCAGAGAGTTCTTTGCCATGAGGTGCCATGTTGAACTTCCAGTGTCCAGTATGAGAGAGTGAGAGCGATAACACCAAATTTAACACACCTGCTCCCCATTCACACCTGAGACCTTGTAGCACTAGCGAGTGTTTCACACCGGGGAGAGAAAATTGCTATTTGGGCCCAATTTGGACATTTTCACTTAGAGGGTGTACTCACTTTTGTGGCCAGCGGTTTAGACATTAATGGCTGTGTGTTGAGTTATTTTGAGGGGACAGAAGATTTACACTGTTACTCACTACTCACTACTTTACATTGAAGCAAAGTGTAATTTCTTCAGTGTTGTCACATGAAAAGATATAATAAAATATTTACAAAAATGTGAGCGGTGTACTCCTGTGAAATACTGTATATTCTAAAAAATTATCTGGCTCAAGAGCAACTATGCCAGCAAACTTTTCTTGAAATTAATGCACTAAGCACACACAGTTGGAGATGCACCAACATTTAATCAATCAAAAAGAAAAAAAGGTTTTGGCCAAAGCATTTACTGAAACCATAATATTTAATTAGCACTTCTCTGATGATGTGTTTTGACTCTGTCAGTGTCTATTAAACATATGTGACCCTGAACCACAAAACCAGTCTTAAGTCGCTGGGGTATATTTGTAACAATACCCAAAAATACATTGTATGGGTCAAAATTATAAATTTTTTTAATGCCAAAATTCATTAGGATATTAAGTAGAGATCATGTTCCATGAAGATATTTTGTACATTTCTTACGGTAAATATCAAAACTTCATTTTTTTATTAGTAATATGCATTGCTAAGAACTTCATTTCGACAACTTTAAAGGCGATTTTCTCAATATTTAGATTTATTTGCACCCTCAGGTTTCAGATTTTTAAATAGTTGTCTCTCAAATGTCAGATCCTAACAAACCATACATCAATGGAAAGCTTATTTATTCAGCTTTCAGATGATGTAGAAATCTCAATTTCGAAAAATTTATACTCGAGACTGGTTTTGTGGTCCAGGGTCACATATCAGCAGTAAGGACGTACTTTACCTTACCAAAAATGATGCTAGAGTAACATTATGTATTTTTTTTTAAATTAAATATCAAAATGTGATTTGTTGCTGAAGAATTTTTATTACAACTGGTTTATCCCCTGAGAGCAGGACACTTTGAAAACCCTAAACAGTACAGTTGTTACCCAGTTAACCAAATTGAATTACCCTTTATTTAACTTTATTTTCATACTCAGTTTCTGACTACATGAAAACTTTGTGTGTTTTGATAAAAATGTCTACATCATGAAATGCAATTGTCAAACCTGCTGAAACTGCGGCGAGGTGAGAGTGTTTGTAAGTTCTTCTGTGCTTTGAAGGAGGGATTCTCCAGATGGTAGGTATGGCAGGAGCCTCTGCTGCACTTCTGCATTAGCAAGAATTGGGGCCATGACCTCAGGAGTCAAAACACTTGCAAGGTCCACTGAACAAAGAAATTTGACATGTCAGCATGAAATCCAAGGTTTTCCTTACAGAGAACTAACATCATCTCACCTCCCTGTCCAGCTGTAGGAACATTCATTGTAGCTAAGATGCTCTGCAGGTCACTCAGTTGGATGGGCTGAGATGGACTGGTGGCTCCAGCAGAGGGAGCAGGGCCTGCAGGTGTGCTGGGGGTGGGTGCAGGGGAGGCTGCGACTGTTGCAGATGGAGTTTTGGGTGTGGTTGGAACCTGGGAGGAGCCGAGGCGCGTGGTGGCCGAGGTGGATGATGGAGGGGCGGCAGTGGACTGACTACGAGAGCTAAAGATGAAAGAAGAATATTTAAGTTGTCACTGGATTAGGTACGATGTTCCATATACAAGCTATTACTGGTTGTTACCTGGAAGATGAGCTGCTAGTAGCTGGAACTCCACTTCCTAGTAGGCTGGCCAGACCTGGTCCTGCCAGAGCCCCCAGACCCCCTGCAGACAAAACAAATATTCATGATGTTACAGGGATATGTGTCAGCGAAGAGATAACCTTGTAAAAATATGTCTGGGTTCATGTGCTTTATGTATAATGGAATATATTAATTTTAAATTAAATTTGATCATAGGAAAATACAAGGGATCAAGGTTTTGCTAGTAAGAATGGGCCAGTTAGCTTCTGTTGGTAGACAAATAGCAAAAAAATAAATAAATAGTTGATATCATTCAAAAGTAGCTATATAAGTAGCTATATTATAATTGGACTGAACAGCGATGGGCAGTGTTCTGACATGCACTGCTTGCTCACATATTGGTTCCTGTCAAGTATCTTCTGTCCTGTGTAATAGAGGCAAAAATGCAACAACAACAAAAAAGTATAAAAATGATTAGATAATATTACATCGTGAAATATTATATTCCTATACAATAAAGTAGATTTATTTTAGTAGTTTTCCAGATAAATTTGTCATACAGCAGGCTTTTTTTAGTATTATTATTATTTCAGTAAATATTATTATTAAAGTATTCATATTTTGAATAAGCTTTTATTTGATTAATTTCAGTTTTTGTTGCCTGTTTTTAAATATTTATTTTATTTCAAATGAAGTTTGAGTAATTTTAGTACTTAAACATTTTTATTTCAGTTTTCAATTTTAATTTTCAGGTTTTTTATTTATTTAAATCTAATATGTAATATTTCAAAATTCTAATTTATTTATTTTTTATTTAAGTATAACATCTAATATTTGTTCATTTTATTTTACTTCAGCTTCATTTCAATTGCCAAACAGAATTTGAATAGATTTTGTTAACAATAACAATACTGTCACAGAGAGAAAATAAAGCAGCATAATTACTCACCTAGTCCACCGAGTCCAGTTGGTCCTATGAGTTGCATCAGTTGGTTGTGGCTCATATTACCAAGAAGACTCTGAAGGCCACCTTCACCTGGAGAATAAGGTTAAAGTGTCAGTGGTGAGACTGCAGTTGCTAAACCTAATTTTCAACATAATTACTTTCCTTTACAACATTCAAGCTTTCCACTATGATCAATACTAAGAACTCAAAGCGTGTGTATTATACAAGTTTATTATAACATAAAAAATACACACTTCAGATTTAAAATGAGTGTTTAGAAATGGTATCAGTACATTGGACAAAAATACTTCAGAAATACCTCCAAGAGCAGACAGCTCATGGCTGCTGCTGCCTCCACTCCCCAGAGTTCCAGGTATTGGTGGGTTGTTGACGTATTCATTCACTTTCCTGCAGTACTCCTCATCTTTATCTGTCTTAGGCTCCTGAAAGGTCAAATAGGGGAGATTGCTGAAGATGTATTTCAGGTCATATTTACAATATATTTTTAATGAGCAATATTAGATGCCAGAAGGCTCTCAGCCTGCATACCTGCAACCAAAAGAAGAGTCTTTTGGAGCCAGCTTTAAACTTAAGCACAAAAACACGGCCCGTGGTGCACTGATTGACCCTCTTGAACTCACAGTCATCAGGAAAAATTATCAGGTCCTTGTAAAAGGAACAATGAATATATTACTATTTTTAAGATCAGCATTAAAAAAGGAATTTGAAATATTCAAAGCTGTTTATATGAGAGTGTACTAACATCCTCCACATTCCCCGTGGATCTGTCCTTCCAGCAGAAGTGGATGAGCGAATCGTCTGTCTGCTGAACGTACACAAGTCCTTTGCGCTTATCCGGGGTCACGGTGCTGCCCTTTAGGGTCATTTTTCCAGCACGGAACTCTACCAGGTATTTGCTTGATGAGCCCCGGGATCCGGACACCAAGCTAGGGAACAGCGCTCCAGACGACATCTGTAGCAACAAAGAAAGTTAATTTATCCCAGGGAGGGAAATTACTATCGTTGTGCAGCTAAATTATGTATAGAATTAGAACAATATATTTAAAATTATAATACTGTACTTTTTATCATTTGGCTGTTTGTGCAGCATAAACAGAGCTATAACGAATGTAAGCTATAATACAGTAGTTTAAAAAACTTAAGGAATAGATTATATATATATATATATATATATATATATATATATATATATATATATTCAGCCACTAACTTCCTTCACATTCCAAGTGGAGTATATTTAGGCCTCTGTATTTATTAGTTACTAACTACATGTTCAAAGTTACAATTTTTGTTACTCGTGTAAAATAGTAATACATTACTATAATAATCTACTATGCAATTATTATTATTTTGTTTAATAATAGTAACGGCTAATATTGGGGGAATTGATGACAAGACACTGGCAAGCACAAAATATTAGCATCCTTATCTGTCCGAGACGCATCAGTCTGTTGCCGGTTTCAATGTAACTTAGTAGTAAATGTACAGGAAAGTTATAATACACGGCCATATAACATTAATGTGAAGTGAGAATAAAATTAGTTAGCTAACGTTACTAATATAACGTCATGAGCAACTGATCTGCAGCTAACGTTAAACCCGAAGCTAACGCTGCGAGGATTGAGGAAACGAATTTAAAACAAAAAAGGTCCATCCTTTTAAACACTGGCTTTTACATTACACATCTACAAATGCAGTCCTGACGAATGTGTGTGGTGATTGTGGTATATGACAAACATAAAACTTACATTTCTCTCGCTTTGTAGTTCAATTCTTAAGATTTCTTTCACTTCCCTGATCTCGACTGCTAGCAGAAGGGGCGGGGCGTAGGTTCGATTGGTGGAGGATTCTTCATCCTTTGCTCTGATTGGTGGTTGCACATGTCAATATTCCCACACAAATAACGCTGAATTGTGCAGCTGAGCTGACTCAGTTGTTTATCAAAGACTGGGGTGATAAGCGTAACCTTTTATGTGTTAAATTACGTTTTCACCACTGCTAAATCATGAGATCGAATTACTTGCACTTTGCTGGGCAAATAAGTTACTCATCTGGCTTGTTCTGTCTTGCGTTAAAAATCAATAATGCAGTTGATATCAGGAGTGTTGAGTGGAGAATCATTGTTCTCTTAGGTTTCAAATACGTCTTTTGATTTTCGTTGTAGTTATGACTACTGACGGTATTATGCAATTGTCACCTTCTGTATTATTATATGCATTTGTATTGCGTGTATAGTCAACCCGTTAATGTAACAGTGTAACTGAACTTAAAACACAATTTGTGTGATCCTGGAGCAAAATAGCCCTTAAAAAAGATTTGTCTCGAGCATTAGCAATTTTGCGTCAAAATAATTGTTGAATCATCTTATAATTATACTCCTAAACCAGTACCAGCTTGGTGAATAAAGACATAGAAAGCATGTTTTTTTCTGTTATGTGTTTAATTAGATCCTCTTTATACATGACATTGACTTTGATGAAGACCAGTTCACATTTTAGTTCAAATGAATGTAAAACAACAGATAATATTTCACAAACGTCCTCACCATGAAACATATGCCAGAAACTGAAGCTTCTCCCAAATGTTTTGCCAGACATTTTGAACTGGTGCTTGGCAATTCCCTTCAAACAATAAAGAGCAAACTGAAAATGATTTAATTAGTGAGGTCTCACATATATTATTAATATTGCTAGTTTACAAATGAGCAGATTCATATGTATAATTTGGGCTTCTATCTGTAAAATTCACAACAGAATCGATAAATCCTTATTGTCACGACCAATATCAACAGCTTAATAAAAACACAGACACAATTACATAGTGTATGTTTGCTTTAGTTGCATTTCACTGTGACCAGGTTTACATGTATATTAACTTGATGTGATTGCTACAGGAATAGCTCATAAACATGGCACAAAATCATGAGACAATTGGGGATGTTGTTTTCTTAATGTCTCGTAAAAAGACTTCACGTTAGCAGCTGGTGGAATAATACACTCATATTTCTAACCGTTAGTAAGGATTGATAGTGAGATTAAATAAATGATGTTTAGACATGCCACAATATAGTGTAGAAAATATAGAGGGAAATACATTTTAGTTAAATCTTTCCTTTAAAGTATGCCATGGCCCGAAGGTTGGCATTTGGAATTGTATGTACTACATGGAACATATTAAACATAAATACTCTTGTGCTACATAATAGATGATGAGCTCTAATTAAGTGTAGATGACAAACATTTCTAACTATATAACAGTGTTATTAATCACTGCAGTCACATACACCTGTCTCTCCACCTAACCAACTTTAGGCTGTGCAAAACAGCCAATAATAGTGTGAAAAACCATCAGCAAAAGTACTAGCATGCTTGACCCTTTGCGCTGGGCCAACCAAAGTATTTTACATAAACAGTGGCGCTTATTGACACATTAAATTGTACAATTCATAGACAGACAGACATTCCAATCCATGCTTGCATAGCTTCTGAGATTTGTGAGAGTTAAATTCACAGTATTGTTTAAAGTTTCGAAATAAAAGACTAAAAGGTGTCTTTATGATCCACTGAGGTCATTTTGTCTACGATTTTATGTCTGAAAAAAAATTGTGCTTGCAGAATGAAATTTGCTGTATGGCAAAAAAGCATGTGAATAATGATGCACATTTGGAGCATTTTTGGTACACGTGTATATAATATATAAATGTATGTGTGGGGGGGGCTAAGGTGAAGCGCCTTGACATTCGTGAGCCATTAAGTGCTGACTGCTGAAATAAAAAGAAAGATTAGCACTCATCTCCATTTCTTTCACCAGGATGTATCACTCAACAATGCAGTCCTGACAAGTTATGGCTTTAGTTTCTACAGGAGAAAAGTCGCTTTGGCAACCATAAACATACTCAAAACATCAATGCTAGGATCTAATAGATTTTGTGTTATTTATAAGAGCTTTTTAACAATTAAAAACACCTATTTTTTTTTTTTTTACCAAGTAAACATTTTCATGAGCAGCTTTCATTTTTGTCAGTCAAACTAAAACAAAACAGATCTAAAATATTTCTAAAATGTGTGAGGAATGAGAATATTACATTTAGTAAACTCCCCTGTACCAAAGAGATGGTTAGAAATGGCCCAAGAGCCTACTCAGTGAGATATAACCGTAATTTCTGGAGAAAAAACTGGGATAATTCAGAAAAATAAACTTGTTTTCATTCCAGGTACTCAAAATCAGGCAGAATCTTTCAATCTGAAGTTCCTGCACATCATGCATACCAAAAACAGAGGTCCTCTTTTTGAGATAAGGGAAAAGCATATAATAGAGATAATAAAATAGCATTAGTTTGAACAAAAACACAAAACTATGCTCTCCTAATAGGTTCTGAGCAGCCTCACATTTCAATAATGACAAAAAATCTTCATAGATAGCACTGCAGCGATGCCAACACTAACCATTTTTTCACATAAAATGAACACCTGAGTGTAACTAGCGAGACACACGGAAAGGTAAGTTAGCACATACTGTACATAAACTAGCGATTTTACTGAGGTGTGCACAGAATGTTAACTCAAAATCTAACATACATGAAAATAAACAGTGAATTATTAAGGCATTCCCTACCTCTCTAAATAAATAAATCCATTCACAGTGAATTTCCAGATTCTAGTAAAGAGTAGAACTCGACGAGAGGCTTTGTCCAAAAACTGTTCATATGAATCTCACATTCCAACGAAAAATATGAAAAGAGCTTAAGGAGAAGAGATGATATGGATTGAGTGAAGGAGAGAAAAGGATCAATCTCAAGACTCTTTCAGTCTTCCCAACCAGATCAGTAGATGTCTGGAAGGTGAGAATACCTCCTGTCAAAGTACCCACCCTTGTAGATCCAGTCTGGAGCTCCAGTGTACGGATTATTGCCTTGCTGGAACCATCTGAAAGATAGGAGGCCAAGAAGGTTAGAAAAAATAAAAAGCCTATTCAAAACCTTCATAGGCTTTTTTTTCTTTCTAATATACTAACCTTTCAAGATGGACATACTAAAAGGTTTTTAAATTATGGTATTTGCTTCGGTTTTCGAATGTTGAAATTGGAATTTGCAGTCTCAGAACTGTCTGGCTTCATTAAAAAAATGTTAATGCATTAATGGATGTAAATATCATAATTTAAAATTCAAACACCTATACAAGTTTGCCTTAGATAATGCTAAAACTCAAAAATAACAAAAACAAATCAAATCAATCAGGGTTGACTGTTAATTCTCAGACCTTAAACCAGCACGAATGAAATATGTTTAAAATATACAGGATTTTCATTTTTGTCTGTCAAACAAAAACTAAAGAGATCTAAAATATTTCTAAACATGAGAGAAAAGAGAATATACAAAATGAAGAACCCAGGCCAGTAAAAAAATGTGGATGGTTGTGCTCTTAATTCAAATACTCGCCTCGTAGACCATTCTTCCTCGTCTTTAGCACGGTCTCTTCTGGCAGCTCTCTGCTTCTCTTCCAATCTCTCCTTCTCTCGACTTGCAGTATCTGGAATTTAAGAATAGCTTTTACACTTAGGTGTAAAATAAGTACAACAACATCCAGAAGATAGCTTACTGGACAGATGGTAACAAAATGAGCCAAAAGAGAGCTTGAGCATACCGATATCCCCCTTTTCCATAGCTATGATGTCAGGCCGCAAACGACAGTCTGTTGGTGCAATGACTCCGATCATGCCAGGCTCCAGCTCATTAAGCGTCATGGCAAAGTTGGTAAAATTATACATCTAAACAGAATCGAAGATAAAAAGAAAAGTAAAGAGAGAATAACCATAACATGAAATCACCCAAGACGGATGTTGGAGTCATTGGGGGCTTGGGGTTACCTGTGTCGAGTGTGGCGGTCGAGGGGCTACTCTCCATAACAGCGTACTGCCTGGGATCATAGTGACTGTCTCCTGAACATCTGGCATTTCATCTGCATCATCACCCCCTGTGCTCTGCTCCTAATCATAAGCATACAGCACTACCATTAATAGCCCGTAATACCTTACATGCATATGAAAACTACTAAACATTACAGATAAAGCAAGATCAGGAAGCAAATGGACTAGAAAAAACTAACTGAACTACAAACTCTAGTATGATGGAGGCTCAGTTACTGTAGCTACACCGCTAAAAACCGTCTTTACCTTTACTTCTCACTGAAACTGCACGCTAATACAAAGAAGGGAAATAGAAATTGACTTCCAGCAAACACACTGCAGATTATTTTAATTACATTTTATTTTTCAATTACACCATTTTTAAGTTTGGGGTCAGTAGGTTTTTCTTTTTGACAGTAAAGACATTTATAATGTTACAAAGTATTTCTATTAATTCTGTTCATTTCAACTTTCTATACATCGAAGAATACTGAAAACAATGTATCATGGTTTCCACAAAAATAAATGTTTACAGCATTTATAATAATCAGAAATATCTTCTGACTACTAAATCAGCATATTAGAATGATTTCTGAAGGATCAGGTGACTCTGAAAAGAGGAGTAACGGCTGCTGGAAATTCAGCTTTGCCAACACAGAAATAAATAAAACTTGAAAATAGACTTAAAATAAAATAAAATTGTAACAATGGCTGCGTCCTAAAGCCTAGGCAGCTGACTTGCAGCCTCGCTGCCTTATGAGGCAATGACTTTGCAGGCAGCGTTTTTGCACGAAGGCAGATCGTGAAACTGATTCTGGACTGGCTTCTGATACAGCGTAACGGTTTAAAGATCTACAACAAAATAGAATGAGTTTTGGTGATAACTAAATGAAGATTTAATTACTATAATACCGATTTCTCGCTAGAAATGACATCAAAAGTGCAAGAAGTTAGTCAGAAATATACATTTACACACAAACTGACCACCAAACGCAACTTTCAGACACCATCTTTATTTTTTGCTCAACTGTCATGGAATGGAACGCAAGGGATTGTGGGATATCAAAAGCAGCAAAGGATTCGTCTATGCTGCCTTCAAAATCCAATCAGAAGAAGGTACCTCCGTAGACAGGAAGTGAAGCAGAATTTGGATTCAGATGTGCCTTGATGCCTTCCTGCCTTGGAATACAGCCTCCGAAGGCAGCATTTTAGAGCTTTCGGAAGCAGCCAATATTTCATAATATTACTGTTTTTACTGTATTTTTTATCAAATAAATGCAGGAGAGTATAAGAGTCCTCTTTCAAATTCAAAAAAACATACAGACCCTAAACATTTGAACAGTAGTGTATAATTAATTTGTATTTTATTGAAATAAATACATTTTAAAACTGAAAAAGGAGTTTGTTTGTATAGTGACAAAAATGCGAGAGTTACACAATGGAAATTATTTGCTCTTGTTGATATTTCCTTTATGCTTCAGCAAAGATCTTGAAATGTTTTGAGTTGGCATAATGCTCTCTTCTAAGAGTTTGCAAACAGTCTCTATTGTGATAAGTGGTGAAGCCGCTATTTGAGGATGCGTGAGAACCCTTTTGGTCTTCCATGTGAAAACAGAGCAGAAAATAGATCATGGCTCTTCAGTAAGAGATAAATGACTCAACACTTTTTACCTGCTTGTGTTTCTTGGAATCTCCTCCGCTTTTTTTCTCTGCTTTCTTATTGGCTTCGTAGACTTTTGGCTCAATGCTATATACACACTCAGTCCACTTCCCATAGATAACCCGATGCTTCTTTTTACTGAAATACACCCAGACAAAATGAGTCATAAACACTAGCATCAAAAAATGCCAAAGTACCTACACAATCCAGCTGTAAAAGACATTTCTGATGCCTTTAGTGCTACAGACATGAAGTGGATGTGCAGAGTGAACTCTACAGGCTGGGTGCCAGATACACCCAATGACATTTGATACGAATGGCTGCTCACCTCTTGTCCTGGATATGTCCCTCTACCCTATGCAGCTCTTTGCCAAACATGCCGCATGGCTTAAAATTCAGCACACACTTGTCCCCAGTGCTAAAACGAACAGAGAGACTCAGTGAAAAATAAGGGAATGAGTGCACATTAATCCACGTGACATGGAAAAATCACAATGCAGACTACAATATTTATATGCTGAAAATTCAGGCAAATGATTTAGTGTAAGAATGGAAAGAAATGAAGAACCTGTGGTTGACAATCTCCACTGTCCCATACTGCTCAATCCACAGTTTACCCAGAATAACATTATGCACACAGCACATAGGGTTCGTCCATGTGTAAGCTTCTCTGTGTCTGAGAGAGAGAGAGAAAAGGAGTTCAAAACTAACACCCAAAATCTCTTCCATAAACACATTCGAAACATGCTAAATAATAAATGGACATTTCAGCATGTTACTTATCTAGCAGCTGATGCTTTCCAAAGCAACTTACTGTACACTAAGGTCAGGGAAAGGATACTGCCTTGCTCAAGGGTCCGATTGTACTTGAGGACCTCAATGACCCTCCAGCTCCAATAAAAAAGTGATCATATTATTCTGTCAAATAAATAAAACTCACTTGGAGAGCTCAAGTGTCATAGTGCCTTTAGGCTCTGCCTCCACACTCTTCGCCCAGAATTTCAGTTTAGGATAGATGGAGCCGTGAAACGAGAAGTCCTGATTGAGTGACTCTGAATAGAAGGCGCTGATTGGTGGATGGTGGCTCACCTGTTCTGAGATCATGTGGTAACCCTCTTCATCCCTGAGCACAGATATTACAATTATTGGTGCAGGCTAATTTGGATTTACATATTCAGTTTTGTAGTAGATGATGTATAGTGTTTATGTCCAAATGTTCTTCAGATTTACCTTGTAAGTTCAAAAG
This sequence comes from Gymnocypris eckloni scoliostomus, assembly GCA_027564155.1. NCBI lineage: Eukaryota > Metazoa > Chordata > Actinopteri > Cypriniformes > Cyprinidae > Gymnocypris > Gymnocypris eckloni. The sequence continues at coordinate 49,966,587 of CM050412.1, read as the reverse complement.
TCTCTCCTAATAATGGGTTAAAAGGTTTTCCGGTTCTGTCCCATTGCGACGCAACAGAAGAAATAGCGAATGCGGCAACAAGCTGACAAACGAGATGCAATTGCGTAATAAGAATTTGTTGATTCTTTCATGCACGCGCACATATGAGAGCAAAATATAAAGGAGGCAAGGTTTCTGCAGGTTTTATGAAGGCACTTTTTCAAGACCTTTTTAAAACCAATTAAAGAAAATGTAAGTAATAAATTATAAGTTAACAATATCAATATATTCTCTACATGTAAAAAGCTAGAGAGCACACAATGAGAAACACTAAAGTTTGAAATCTCCATTCCTTTTTTAATTAATTTTACAAAACAATTGCTTAACTGGAAAATAACTTTTTAACTGTACCTTCTGATCACACTGGAAAAAAGGGATGCTCCTTCATAGACAGTGTTTATGTCTTGTTTTCCAACATGCATTGTGAAGCAAAATGACATAATAGCTTGTTTTCTGAGAAACTGAGAAAAATAAAGTTTATGATTAACACAAAAACAAATATCTGCTAGTTTTCATATCCCACTTAAAGATATTTGTTCTTCTTTTAAGCATTAACTCACTTGATTTAGTTCTCAGAAAACCTCATATCTTTATTTCACATCCCGATTTAAGCCCTTTTATGTATTTGTATTGGAAAACAAAGACAAAATACTGAGGAACATCCACATTATTTGAAGTGCAAGCAACACTGAATAATTCATTTTTAAGGCCTTAACTTGTGGAAAGGCAAATTAAGACTTCTTAAGACCTGCAGAAACCCTAGAGGCACTAACCTGCATACGCTCAATAGAATCAGAAAGTGTACAAGCTTTATGGATGAGGTATGTATGTTCCATGTACTCTGTAATCCTCTGCAAGAAGCTCAGCGGTTCGTTGAAAACAATAGGCATTGTTATCCTGGACAGCTCCTGCAAAGATAAAGTATTCCCAGATAAAAACGGCTTGGCAAGTGGACGATGACACGATCTAAATAACATGTCTCTCTTGTACAATTTCATATTTCATGCTGTGTTTGAATGGGTAACTTTTGACAAAGCTGTTGTTTGGTCAAAGTAGCTTGTGCTCACCATTCCAATGCATTTCTTCAAAAAGCCCCATACACTAAAATCATTTCTGGAGAACATGGGCGCTGGTAGAGTAGTCCTGAACACACAGACACACATAAAGTCATTACACAGTCCAACGGATAAACATCTCCAGATTTTGTTTCCTGCCACTGGATATTATTTCACAGTATTCAGACTCCTTACCGCCTCTCCCATGCTCCATTTTCAGATGGCACTTTGCCATTAACCGTCTGCTTGCTCTCATAGACGCAGGCATCTTTAAAGCTGACTTCACACGAGTCGTCTGATTCTAAACCTGAGACAGAAGAGAGATTTAGCCATAGGTGATGATAAAAATGTGATGTACAGTACTGAACTTCATCAGATACCTGTCTCAGCATCATAGAACTCTTCCTCGCTGTTCATGATGGACAGTTAGTGCTGCTGATGTCAATCAGAAGGCATTGCTTCACAGCTTGAATTTGCTCTATAGATCAAACCAGAGAACAATCTTGGAAGTTTGAAAATTAACATGGCATAAAACTGGACGTCATTAGTCCGACTAATACAAATGAATCATTAACATGATGTAGACTACTACTGTGACGTATACCTGGAACATGCTGGACATGTTCATTACATTTCACTTCTGATTATACCCTGTATAATTTATTATGTGACGAATAAAGAAACCTTGAACCTTGACACTAATGCTGGCCTACTCTCTGTTTATTAACTTATAGAACACACAGAAAAATGAAATCACCTCACTGCAGTCTTTAAACAGCTGTGCTTGGCAAAACTATCTGATGAGAATGTCCGACCAAGCTAATCCTTTATTGGCCAATGGCAGCTCATAGCAGAGAGAGAGAGAGAGCATGTCAGCATCCGATTGTCATTATTGCAACTGACTGTACTGATTCACAATGATGACTTAAAGAAAGGATACCATTCAGGAATTATGATGCAAATGTCCTGGTAGCACATACAGTATAAGAGTGTGCATAAGAAAATGAAAACTCAAATGAAAACACATTTCATAAGAGTTCTTAGATTTTTTTATAAATGTGCTTTTTGTATTCAAGTTGGCGTTTTATGGTTTTGAGTACCATTTTAAATAAAAGTACATTAAATACATTTAATCAAATATATATTGTATACACGACCGTTCAACGGTTTGGGGTCAGTAAGAAGTCTACAAGGCCAATTATTACAAATTCAAATATATATATATTTTAAATATATTTTAAAATTGAATTTATTCCTGTGATGGCAAAGCTGAAATAGTTTCACATCCTCTTTCAGAAATCCCCTTTGCTGAATGGGTGATGAAGAAATTGCTCATATTAGTATCATCAATGTTGAAAACAGTTGAGCTGCTTAATATTTTTGAGGAAAGCATGATAAAAAAATTCTGAATGTTCAAAAGAAAAGCGTTCTTGTAATCGTGTAAGTGGTTTCTGTATATTACTCTCAGCTCTTGGTGTGTTATGTCTTCTGGTATTGATATCTATTTGTCTCTGTTCCTTAAGTCTGTGACCTTGGGTGTCGGAAAGGTGCTATATAAATAAAAAAGATTATTATTATAATTAATTTGAAATATAATTTTTGTAACAACGCAAAATATGACTATGTAAATCTGCTTACAAATATTATCCTTTTTTCTGCATGTTGGTTTTATCTTTCCACATGATTTTAATCACACCACATGACAAACAAATGTTTTTATATTTTCAAAAAGTTTGTTAAAAACTTCAAGTAATGGTAAACAATTGTGAAAATATTTAACACACTTCAAGAATTTAATTACTTTAATGAGGCTTTTTTGCTTTCTAATCATATCAGGAAAGTTGACATTTATTACACATTATTGACATTAAGTACACATAAATTAATTTTAATTTGATTTAATTTTAAATAAAAAACAATGCAAAAGGTGTGTTCAATGTATGAATTGCACTGTAATTAGGGCTGTGACGGTGGCCGTGACAACCGCGTCACCGGCGGTGGTCGGTTGCCACCGCTAGGGCTATCACGATAACTACTTTTTGTTGTGCGATATATTGCACCAAAATTAATTGCGATAAACGATATTATTGTCATTTTAAGACAATTTTATTTCACTGATTATATAATTACAGTATGACAATATAATAGCATAATAATGCAAGTGCACTCTTTCAAAGAACAAAGAAAATTTTATTCTTAAGAATAAAAAAGTTTGCAGCATATTTTTAAAAGCTGGTTTTCGACCGTGTTTAATAGCTGCATCTCTTTGGCTATATAGCGAAGTTACGCTATCTGTGAGTGTGCGCCATTTCGCTGTCACGTTTATATTTACACTGTCGGAAAAGGCATCTGTAACAGATAACTGTCTGAAGACCCTCTCCAGCTCCAGCTGCGGTTGTTGTTCCCAGATTGAAAAACTGGGTGGGATGGTTATGTTTTAAGTGAGATTTCAGGTTAGTTGTGTTGCCTCTTTTCGTTGCCACTGTTTTTAAACAAAGTCGACATACCGCTCATTCACGTTAATTGTCTCTCCTCTCTCATTCGGCTTAAAGCCAAAATGTTCCCACACCGGAGCTGAAGATTGCGGCTTTGAAACCAAGTCTATTGGGACTTGTTCTTCCTAACTGGCTGTAGTTGTCACGAAACACTTTATAACGCAGTGGGTTCACGCCTTCTCTTCACCTGTCGCTGTCCGCTCTGTGTGTGTGTGTGGGGGAGACGCTGCCTAAGCCCCGCCTCCGCCACAGAGAGCAGACGAGATGACAGAGGTAGCGCGATCGACTAAAATGTTGGTGATATTCATTTTTATGTAAAAATTAATATAATCATTATTTTTAATTATAAAAAAATGATCAGTCGCAATATATCGCGGCACCAAAAATGATCGCGCTCATATCCATATATCCTGCGATAAGTCGATATATCGACTATCGCGACAGGCCTAGCCACCGCGGTTGTGTATTTCCACCGGCGGTAGTGCACGTGACGTCACACACTCTATAACAAGCATCATACAAAGTTTTGTAAACAAGTGTAATAATAGTAACAGTTGCAAATTGTTTTATTTAGACTATAAATCTGCTAATTCACAAATGACCTCAAACATCATACAGGGCGCTTGCTTTAGATTGGCAGGTTTGAGTGCAAGAAAATAGGCCTACTGTTTATTCTGCATTCAGCATATTTCGTGATGAGCGATGGACCTTGTTGGGAAACCAAATACTACATCACCGATCTGGAATCATCTCCATTCATGTCACCCATCCGAGTTTGTACAAGTGTCTTCAAGTTCACGTCATCGCAAACGCCCAGATGATCAGGTGTGTATTGGTGAGGATTTCTCCAAATTTGCCAAATACGAATAAGACCGCGGTAAATGGAAGATGTTAACAAGAAATGTGGCAACATATGGCGCGATTCCTCTTCCACAGAGAGCGCTTGCAGCAGACGAGGAGTTAACGCGCCCGCTTGCTTGGTGGCAGAACAGTGAACCGTGTCTAAACCGGATGCCGCGTCGCAACACAACAGGTTGAGTCTGTCCACAGGACATTTTAACTTTGTTTCAGTTCATCATAAATAGACGAGACAGTTTATACGCGACCGATTTGTCGTGTTGTATCGCGCATCTGGTGTAAACAGCATCACTGATTATAATGGGTTCTCGCCGTCGCGTGAGGTAGACCGGGTGTATTTAACTTTCTCATTTAAGGCTACTTTCCTATTTAACTGTATTATTTATTTGATATTTATTTTAGTGTTTTGCAGGCTGTGTTCACTGACGTAAGTGCTAAAATAAACACGTATGTTTGTTAATAGATGATTGAGCCTCATTTATTTATTTTTGCGTTTCAGAATTATATATATATATATAGCCTATATATATATATATATCACAACACCGCGCCACCGGCGGTAGTTGGTCCATTACCACCGCGGTAATCACAGCCCTAACTGTAATATATTCTTGAATAAATGAATACAATGGACATAAATAAGCATAATGTCATTGACCCACAAACAAACAGAAACAGAAAAAGGAAAAACTCTTGTTCAGACTGCCAATTATAAAGGTGTGAATGAACAAAATGCAAAGCAGTAATAAAAAAAAACAATTGGCCATATAACAGAGGCGGCCACTAATTCAAAGCAGTTAAAAAAACTATTAGCCATATAACGGAGGTGGGCACTATGCAAATTATTTGGAACTCAGAAAGGCAAAGCAGCCATTTAACAAGCTGACAGCTATCACATATTCAAACACCCATGTGGTAAACTGCCAATAGAGGAAGTCTTGGCTGGCTCAGCAGCACGTAGCCCTGGTCGTTTTGCAACCACACAAATTCAAGGTAGCTCAACTGAAATGAATGTAGACTAGAGGTGGCTGTGACTGACCGCATGCTTTGTGCTGGAACAAAGAAAGCCTTGGACTCTTAGTGTGAAGGATAGGGTGCAAGGCAGCCAAACCGAATGAAGCTACAGTACATAAGACATTTGTTTAAAAAAAAAGAAACAAAAGAAAACAAAAATAGAACCTTTTACAATGTTGACTTTGGAAAATGGCTTTCAAGTGTATTTAAGTTCCTGTTTTTTTTATGAAACAAATGTTGGTGAATAATACAATATTTCTATATAATATCATCTAATTCCATTAACATAAACATTGCACAATAAAAAAAAGCATGAAACTATATACCTTACCAAAACAGACTATAACAGTATTATTTAATCATGTATGTAAAAAAGAAAAACTTGCTAGACAACAAAACTTTTTTACATTTTCTTTCAAATATTTCCAAATAATCATGTAAACAATACACCCTATAGTCTTTCAGCTAAAGTGAACGGTTGGATAAACAGAGAAAAATAGTCACACGACTGACTGGAAAATAACAGTGTTACAGAGGCTGGTTCTCAGAAAAAGTGGCACAGTTCCTGTTGGTTGTGCCTGAAGAAAATAATGTACCAGTAGTTTTGGAATTTATATTGACCTGGACGCACAAAGTTAGTTTACTAATAACAGCAGTTAGTTGCCGGTTCACAGTCGTAACTGATGAAAAACACTATGTTAAACCTATAACTTATTAGTAGTAGCAGTACAATAAAACAGCTTTGTTTAGATTGGAGTCACATGTGAGTATAGTTTGGGGACATTTCTGAAAGAAGTCCCTTATGCTCATTAAGGCTGCATTTATTTGATCAAAATACAGTGAAAATTGTTAAAATCTAAAATAAGATTTTCTGTTTTACTATATTTTAAAGTGTAATTTATTCCTATGAGGGAAAGATTATTTTTTCAGCAGCCGTCACTCCAGTCTTCAGTGTCACATGATCTTTTCTAATATGCTGATTTATGCTAATTAATGTTTGTGGAAATACTGATATATATTTTCAGGATTCTTTAATGAGTAGTGTGTGTTTTTCCATTTATTTGGAAAAATCATGTAAATGTATCTACTGTAAATTATAAATTTAATGCATATTTGTATTAAACCTTTTCTCAATCAAGTCAAAATGCTTCCCCAGAATTAGTAACGTTACTGCTGTCAACTAATATATGGATCATAGTAGCATCTTTCATCAAACGCACAGGTGTAATGAGTGTCAGCCAAAACAGTGGAGTAGATTAAACTCATCAAAAGCACAGGGCAATCAGTTGATTCAGTATATATCATTTAAAAGACATGGAATGCACCGCTTAGCACACGATCACATGCAGCACCATGTTAACATAATATTCTACATCCACCCATCCTGACTAGAAACACTGCCAAACCATAGCCCATGCAACGTCTAGCCATCCGTGCATTAGGGCAAGCTGACATAAAAGTTATGTCGCGTTAGATATACAAACATATCTGATACTATGAATAACCAGCCTCGCTCGACATCTAGATCTAACGTTACTGCGCGCGGAAGGCACTGGGTGTTTGGCTTGAGCTGTTTTGACCTGCTTAGCCGCTAGCAATGAGCATTGACCAATAATAACCCGCATATTACTCATCAACCCGTTTGATATCGTCAAAACCTTCAAGAAGGCACAAAATAACACAACGTACAGCGTCGATCTGGCTTAGAAGTCTGTATCCTGTGCGTGTGTCGCGTTACCTTTCAATAATGTAAAGCTGGATCGCTCCTTTCTCCGGTGGGACAGAAAACAAGCGCCCAGTTTGGGAAGACTGACAGGGGGCGGATACATTTCGCCAGGAAGAGAGGACAAACTGGATTGGAGGGTTAGGGAAGCGATACAAACGAAGCTGGGCGGAGCGACATTTGATTGACAGAAGCAGTAGCCTATTGTGAAAGAAGACCCCTCTGCGAACGCACGATATTAACCTTTCGAACGGGCGGGGTTATATTGAGATTACATAAGGGGTCGGTACTAAAAAGGTAGGGATGTGGGTTATTTATAATCCTAACAATAAATATCGCCGTCGGCTATGGCATTGATGCTCCTTGATTGATTATGACTGCTGTCCATGAATAGATATATAGAAATCCTTATAGACAATACATTGATTTTAGGGTGTGAATAAGAAAAATCTGTAAGATATAGAAAATATTCAGTGAATTTACAAATAGATAGATGTTTTACAGCTTCATTGCATATTTTGAATTCTTATTTGTGCTGTGAAACAGGGCCAGGAGTTTGTGGGGACATGAAAATAAATTAGGCCCAATAGTGTAACATATGGTACCCTTTCGATATTTCACTCGTACTGCGTCAAGAGACGCTGTATGAAAAAAACTATTTTTTTTCCTCTTCAACTGAAGCCTTTTTTAATCATGCAGTGGAACTGCGTGTTCATTGGTCCGTGCAGTACAAAAAAATGAACCAATGGCTCGGCGGCGGCACGCAAGCCTATGGCTATATGCAGCCCGCCATAGCCTGCCAAAATAGGAGGGGCCTCTGGCTATATAAGCGGCCGCTTTGCCGCCGCATCTCAGATTTCTTCTCTTCAGCGATGAAGACCCTTACTCGCTGACTCTTCGCTGATGCCTAGATCCAACGTTGAAACGCCTCAGCAGCTGGATTGGACCTCTTGCAGTGACCAGCTTGCAGATTCGGTCTATCCCCTGCCGCCATCTGGCGACGATCGAAAAGAGCCTCACTAAAAGAGCAAATTTCAGCGCGCTGTTGTTGCAAACGCTGCGCCGTCATTGTAAGACATGCAGGACTCCCCTGCATGCTGATGACACTCTTGGGGGAATCCCACGCTGACTCTGCGCTCAGTCAGACTTGCCTCTCTGCGCTCGCGGATAGCTTTCTTTTCAGAGAGCGACTCCACCCTTGCATAACCACCCCACACACACACTTTCTTCCTCCCAGGGATCTGTGAGGAAAAAACAGCAGGCAGAGGATTCGAGTGGCCAGCGACAATCGAGCTCACGTCGGCTCAATGCCTGCGTGCCTTGCAGTCACCGCAGAGAGAGAGAGAGCATTCGCCCATCCTCTTCACTTAACATGATCAGCATCCCTCCACGGCTGCGAGCGACATGATCTCGTTCGGTGCAAGTGACGGCGAAATGGATGAAAGGAATCCCTGCTCTCCCCCGTCAGGGCCCTGAGGGTATACATTGAGCGTTCTGCCTCATACGGAAGGTCAGAACAGTTATTTGGCGGCTTCGGTAACTGCGCTAAAAGTGGCCCGTTACGAAGCAAGGAATTTCTAGGTGGTTAGTGGATGCTATTAGCCTAACTTATACCTCCTTGGGTTTGCAGTGCCCCATCGGAGTCAGAGTCCATTCCACCAGAGACATCGCCTCTTCCTGGGCATGGTCCAGCGGGGTTGGTCCATTTCGGTCCATTTCGTAAATTTGTGAGGCGGCCGCGGGTCCACATTTGTAAGGTTTTACAACCTGGGCGTCCCCACCTGGACGTTACAGACCAGAGTCCTTTCTGCTTAAATTAGCAATCTTATGGGTTCACTTGACCAACATTGTTCAAGCCCCTCCTTCACTTGGTCTGTCCATACTATATGGACGCCCGGTATCAACTTTACGGGACGACATCCAGACCACGGATGGCCCTATGGCTCAGACTGTGCTTAATGTATTCTATTGACTCCCCTGGGTCTTATTCCCACGTGAATCTTGGTTTTGAGTCATTCCACATCATAGCACGGCGTGATTGTACTTGTTCCCATACAGCATCTCTCAACGCAGTACAAGTGAAATATCGAAAGGGAACGTACTCAGTTACTGTCGTAACCTCGGTTCCCTGAGATATGGAACGAGTACTGCGTTCCTAGCCATGCTATGAGCTGCATGCCTCAGTCGCTTCCTTCAAAGAAATCTGAGATGCAGTGGTGAAGCGGCTCCTATTTTGGCGGGCTATGGGCGCGCCGCCGCCGAGCCATTGGTTCGATTTTTTAGTACTGCACGAACCAATGACGTGCAGTTACACTGTGATTAAAAAAGGCTTCAGTTGAAGAGGAAAAAATTAGTTTTTCCCATAAAGCGTCTCTCGGTGCAGTATTCTCAGGGAACCGAGGTTACGATAGTAATAGAGTACGTTTCTTGGTTTTAAGAGAAAGCATTTTGCTTTCAATTTTAATCACATGGGCTTTTTTTTGCTGTTCAAATCATACACTATGCAGTAACCTAATTAAAATAAGGTTAGAAATTATAAATAAGGCATATAAAAAGGCTAAATATATTACAAATATAAATAACGAATAACATTAAATAGTTGGTAAGCCTGCAGATTAATTAGGCTAATATTTTTAATAAGCAATAATGGTAACACTTTACAATAAGTTTCATTAGTTAACTACATTAGTTAACATGAATTTTATGGACCACATTTCGCTTCCCCTCCACATCGCCTGACATGCGCCGGAACTTTACTTTCATTTGAAGCCACCAGATGTCAGCGGAGCAATGTTATCCGATATTTTCAGCTCTGTGCCACTGAGAAGTGTGAGTTCTGAGGAGTCTTCCTTTTGAAACCAGGGCATATTAGAAAAGAGACTTACATATGAATCAAAGAACTTACATCTTATTAGATTTTATGAATGAATAATACAGAAACTGTTGCCGACTTCAGTCATAATAGGCCATCATATGCATTTATAAATAAGAAAAATAGCCGATTATTAAATTAAAATTGAAAAGAATAAGCAATGGGAGGAAACTATTTAATGCTAGCAAAACATTGTTTTGGCACTATTATAGCTGTTCGTAATAATGCAGTGGAGCTGAGTTATCTGTGACTCAGTGAGAGAGAGAGAGAGAGAGAGAGAGAGAGAGAGCACTTCTGTTTTTGGGGCGGAGATTTCGGAGTTTTTATAGCACATGGCCACACACAGTACAGATATTCACTCAAACAGTAGACTTGTGGCTTTACCCGGATTTTTCTTAACTGTCTTTACCTCATTTCACACAAACTCTTCAGAGGATTCTGCTGGAATCATACATATCTGGCTATTAATCGTCTTTGTTTGTAAAAACAATGCAAGGTAAATGAGAGAAAATTATCATCTTTGAACGCCAACACAATGACAAAGACAAAAGTTGAGGCAAATCCTGAGTCTAATGCACGCTCATCCCCTCATGGACGGGACGGGCAGGATAAAGCCTGCGGAGACGCGAGCAGCCAGCAGCCGTCAAGACAAATCCACCGGCATCAGACGTCAAAACAACCCCAGGCGACCACTTGGTCTAAAACCATCCCGGCAGCCTCACAGAGCAAACCCAACGAGGTTCAGTCTAAGAAACCAAAGCGTGGAGCGTCTGTCGCGCCAAACATCCACACAGGGAAAAGGAGATGAGGCCAGAGTCGAGAAAACGCTCCGATAGCACTCGCAGTAAATCGTGCGGGAGGAGAAAGCTGTCGGATGGCAGCATCACGTCTGATGACCTGAGTAAGGACTCTGGCTGTGCTACCGGGAAACTGTCTTCCACCGACAGCAGCTCTGAGATCTCAGACGCATCTGAGGATCAGAAGCAGTCCACTGATGCCCAGTGTGGTGAAGTCTGTCACAGAGGTGCAGACGAAGAGATGATGGACGATTCAGCTGAGCAGTTATTATCAGGACACAGAAAAGAAGATGGTCTGACCAATGCCACCCTGTCTCCAGGGTTTGGCTTCGAAGAGGGAAGCATCTCTCCTGGAGACCAGAGGTCCTATGTTTCTCTGGACAGTCGCTTGAATTTGAGCGCGTCTGTGGCATTTTCGGATGTGACTGGAGACTTTGCTGATGGGGAGCATGAGGATCTCCTGAGAGAGATTGATGACCTAAGATCAGAAAATGAATATTTAAAGGTGAGGTTTGTTGATTCATTTATTTATTTCATTAATTTATTTGTTTGGTAATTAATTGTAAATGACAATTTCTTGCTCTTTAAATACAAGACAATCAAATTTAAGTAATTTATAATTGCCATAAGGGTCTTTTGTCATTGTGAAAATGATTTGTTTTTTCTGACACCATCATAGTGGACATGATCAAGCATCTGACTGATCTCAAATGAGTGCATATGGATGCTCTCCTAAAACATTAACATTGTAGTTTTCAAAAGAAGTCTGCATTATATTATCAAAACAATGTCTTCTTGTATAATTGCATTTAATTATTTGTGAGAATCTGTTTTGAATTTCACTTTACCCGTGTTAGATAAAGTAAGAGTACTAAATGCAACCTGTTTTGATGGATTATGATTATTAAGCATCTAATATCATCAGCTACCATGGCATACACCATGTCATATGATGTGCTGGACTGAGTACTTAATGTACAATTAAATCAAACCAATCCCAGCTGCTACATGTATAATAAGTATTTTAATAGTCACATAAACAAAGCAAAAATAAATTGCACGTGATATGGCTTATACTGTAAGATTTACTCTCTTCTTAGAAGATTATACTTTCGCTAATTGGCTCATGTCATCCCTCATTGTCTCTGACATGCAATAGAAGGACAGGTTCACAGTGAGAACGAGACAAGCTTTGCTGTGATTAAGTGCAAGGCGTCTCGGTAGAAATCAAGAAGTCAACAGAAAGTGCCACCAATGCATTCAAGAAGGCAATGCGTCATTCTTGGCACGCGCCCCTAGTTCTGTGGGTTAATACGCACAGCATGCTAGCACTCAAGATGTGAGGCCATTGCTGTCTTGGATGAGTTGGTTGAAGACTGACACTGATAGCAATATAGGAAACACCCTTTGTACACACAACTGAAGTAGAATGCATTCATTTACCTCATGTTTTCCAATCAAAAACTTCCATTTTAGAACAGTTATAGTGGCTGTAATACATATGATTCAGTTGTATGAAATTAATATGAACATACACAATTTTTGACTGCATTTTTAGGATGAAATGGAGGAGCTCCGCTCTGAGATGCTGGAGATGAGGGATATGTACATGGAGGAGGATGTGTACCAGCTGCAGGAACTCCGACAGCAGCTGGAACAGGCCAACAAGGCCTGTCGCATCCTCCAGTACCGACTTAGGAAAGTAGAGAGACGCAGCCTGCGTGTAGCCCAGACGGGACAGGTGGACGGAGAGCTTATCAGGACACTTGAACATGATATTAGGGTGAGGATGTGCTTACAGTCATAATTTGCTGGTGTTTTCTGTGAGAAAGTCCTTGTATGAGGTCAAATAAAGCATAAAGAGCAATCACTGACATTCAGGGTGTAATTAAATAGATGTTTCTCATGATTTGGGTGCAATTAAGCTATGTACAGGAAAACCACTGTTAGGGTTTTGGATGCAGTCCATGGCATTCATCGGGACAGGATGTTTATCTAAATTGCTTAACGCTTAGTGGCAATTAAATGCTGAATAGTAAGTCACAAATGAGTCAAAACTCTGTTTTTATGAATCGGCATGCAGTCAGACGGATTGTGTAATCCTTCCATTGTGGTTTGTGACCCAAATCATGGTACTAAGGGTTTAGTGAGAGCTGAAATATAATTTTGTTTTATAGTTTGACATGTGAGTAAGTGGTTTTATTTTTGGAAGTGGTCCAACTAGTAAAATGAGGAGAAAAACCCTCGGTTTTCTGTTTGGCAGACAATTGGTGTAGTTAAGTTTGTGGTGGGCCACTCACAGCATAAGCATTTTTTGGTTTGAACTTCCCAGCCAATCAGCAACAGAGTATTCTGTCGGAACATTAACGAATTAAAAACGAATTTACAAAGCAGGGCGACCCATATAAAATGGCTGTTTTCTTTTGAAATCTGCATCCAGACTATGCAAAACAAATTCCTCAGGTTTCTTACGATCCCTTTGTCTGCGCAGAATTAAGAGTGAAAATGTATTTTAGAGAAATACAATGTGAAGTATACTCAAGGTTGAATGAAAGAGTGTGTGCATTTGCATGTGTGCGGTATATGTGTCAAGGACTATAGCCACAGTCTCCGAGAGGGGAAGTGTCCAAGCACAGCTGCTGGTGTGTGTTGTGGGTATGTCCATGACCAGTCTATTTTAAAGGCATGTGAGAGAAATAGATACCCTCCTTTCACAAACTGGGCCAGTGTGTGTCCATCGCTTTTCAGCGTCCTCACTAGCACTCTGTCAAGATATTCAGTCTTCAACAACCCCCACGGGAGTGTCCTGCAATCTGATATCTAACAGCATACTTTTCAAAGTCTGCTGTTCTCCACATTTCCATCATTAACTTTTTTCACAGAGAAATACAAGTTTGTGGAGTTGCTCTTGGAACTCAATGCTGATAATAAACGCCCTGCACTATAAAAAGAAAGTCATGCGCTGAATGCTGTGGTATAATCACATGCACTCTAACCGTTTTCCCTTGACATTGCTCGCAATTGTTAGCAACCCCTTGAGCATCAAGAGGATGTGTGCTTTGCAAAGGGTAGCAAAGGAGGGAGATCATAGGAGAGTCAACCCATATTGAACCCCAAACAATTAACTAACCACCTTACTTACTCTTATCCTCTATGTCACAAACCACTGCTGAAACATGGCAACTTAATCCTCATTTTGCAATGTTAAAGTTTCAGATATGTATTTTCTATAAATATAGAGCTACTTGTGTCTAATAGTGTTCCCCAAGAGAATGAAATGACATGAGATAATTGTCAAATTAACATCAACATTTTTGTGGATAGTTAGCATGGACACATGATTTGCAGTGTATTTATTTTACTATAAATTAATATTGTTTTCCCAGGTGGCAAAAAGTGTGTCCCTTCGCCTACACAGCGAACTTGAGGCCATTCAAAAGAAGAATTCACGGCTGGAATGGGAAAATGAGGGTTTACGTGAACGGCTGCAGGATCTGGAGGTGACGAAGCAGGTCCTGCAGGCTGAGATGGACAAATCACAGATGGTATGACCACAAAGCCATTGTACACATTATTGTTCAAAAGTTGAAGGTTTATGTTTTAAGTCTCATTTGTTCCCCAAGGCTGAATCGTCGAAACAGTAATGTTGAAATATTATTACAATGTTTTTTTAAATGTTCTATTTGAATATATGCTTGATGTCCTTTTTTCCCTGTCATGACAAAGCTGAATTTTCAGCATTCATTACTCAAGTCTTCAGTGTCACACGATCTTTCAGAAATCATTAATATACTTATTTGGTAATCAAGAGTTTATTTTGTTAGTTTTTATCAAAGTTAACGATAGTTGATCTGCTTAATATTTAAAGCCAGGCATACACTGTGCAATTTCCGTGCGATTTCAGCAAGGTATCAATTCACACTGTAGGAGAAGATCACATGCGATGTATAAAGCCAAAGCTCACGATTTATGTGCTCACACTATACGTGTGAAATACTCTGGTTGCGCTTGAGCAGACGATGACATCGTATATGAACGATAGCCAGAGATAACTTTAAAAAACTATAGGTGTTATCGTGAGGATTTGACATTTCCAATGAATGTATTAAATTATTATTATTATTATTATGGTAGTTTTATTATTAAATGTATAGGTCTACTACAATACATTTTCCCCGAAATAATTGCGCATTTACAGCACAACTGAGGCACAGATAATAAAAGATTAATTTAGATTACTCTTCACTGAAAATTATTTAAAACATTTAGATATATTCCACAACTAATAGGCCTATAATTAAAATGATCAACCGTCTCTATAGCTAGACTATGTCCGGACACCGAACACTGAATGAATATAAATGAAATAAATGAATAGTCAATGAAAATAAAACTTTTATTACAGACAATGAAATTCCAAAAGCAACTTGTTTAACATGAAATACTTCAATTTTGTTGTTGTTGTTTTTTTCCCTACTTACATCAGCCATAAGATAATTTTTTGAAAATAAATAAATTAAGACAATACCCAAAACTACCCATATATTTAGTCTTCTCTGAGAAAATATGTGCCATTATGCAGCAACAGATGCCGAAAGCTTGGTCAGTTTTTACTTTCACTTTCTGTAGCTTAATGAATTGACTGGAGTTTAAAACTTCTTCACGGGCATTACGCTCATGCAGTTTGCAAATTGTTTGTGTGGTATGCACTGGCTCGCCTTCATGGTTTGAAACTGAAATATTTATAATTTTTATAATTTTTCATTTTCTTTCTTGCTGCAATAAATTTGAAACAGTTAAAGTACTGTATCCGCACAGGCTCATGAGGGAAAAAGCACTGCGTTTAGGGCAGTCGGTTCATAGCTTTGTCCAACCGTCGGGAGGCTAATCGCTTCTCGTTTACCCCTGTACACTGAACGATCACCACATGACAAAGCTGAAATTCGTCCCGACTCAAAAAAGAGTCGCACGAGTCAGAATTCGGCTCAAAATCGGATGAAAATCGCACAGTGTATGCCTGACCTTAGTGTATAGCATGATACAATTTTTCATGATTATTTGATGTATAGAAAGTTTAAAAGAACAGCATTTATTTGAAATATAAATCTTTTTTTAACATTATACATTTCTTTACTATTACTTTTTATCAATTCAATGCATCCTTACTGAATAAAATGATTCATTTCAAAAAGAAAATAACATGAAGACTGATATGGACCCTAAACTTTTGAATGGCAGTATGTGTATATATACACCTATATACACTATGTCACTTTAAAGCAGTACTTGTTTGTTGCTTTGACTCTTTAGTTTTATCACACTGTTAGGATTACAATCTGACCTTTACCCCAACTGTATGTAGTGGGTGTAACCGACAGCTGACTGCTTGGGTAGGGCATAGAATGATCTAAGGGTCTGAATTCAAACCACAGCTGTCATTCTCACTTGTAGATGCAGTGATGGGGAGAAGAGAGAAAAAATGGGGCAATTGAAAGGTTGAAGAGCATGAGAAAGAAACCACTTAGAAATATACCTGAAAGGGTTATCCTTGTCCAACTTTGGCTGCAAGCCATAATGCTTAAATGTGGGTTTTATGATGTTCAATTACAACATACATGCTAAAAATACTAACAAGAAGGCATATTTTTGCTTTCACTTTCTCACAAAAATAAAATAATATAGGCCACCACCATTATACCAACATAATGCACCAAACAAGTCAAATTTCATTGGCAATGAAGGCCTGTAGTTCTTTAATAACGGCATGCATTCAGTTTAATCCAGGATTCAGTGCTTAGAAGTGGATCCCAGCAGCTCAACTCAGACAGCTGCTGCTCATTCCTGATCCTCACCAGCAGAACAAATCAGCTACAACCAGATTATCAAGGCCTCATGTGAGCCTGACACTACCTGAAACATGATCATCTACATACAAACACTTTTTGCTCATCCATTAGAGGCAAAAATCTTTTTGCAGTCTTAATCCACAAGTTAAATTACTAATTTATCATCTCTAAAAATCAAGCTATAATACAACCCGAATTCCGGAACTGTTGGGATGTTATTTTAATTTTAATAAAATGAAAACTAAAAGACTTTCAAAATCACATGAGCCAACATTTTATTCACAATAAAGCATAGAGAAAAATAACAGATGTTAAAACTGAGAAATTCTACACTTTTATCCATTAAATGAGCTTATTTCAAAATGTGATGCCTGCTACAGGTCTAAAAAAAAGGTTAGCACGGCGGCAACAAAGGGCTGAAAAAGCAGGAATTTTTAAAAGATTCAGCTGGGAAAACATCTAGCAACTAATTAAATTAACTGACATCGGGTCTGTAACATGATTAGCTATAAAAGGGATGCCCTAGAGAGGCAGAGTCTCTCAAAAGTAGGCTCTCCAATCTGTGAAAAAGTGCGTAAAAAGATTGTGGAATACTTTAAAAACAATGTTCCTCAACGTCAAATTGCAAAGGCTTTGCCAATCTACAGTGCATAACATCATCATAAGATTAAAAGAAACTGGAGAAATCGCTGTGCTTAAGGGACAAGGCGAAGACCTTTGTTGGATGCCGGGTCTTTGGGCCCTCAGACGACACTGCATCACTCATCGGCATGACTCTGTCATTGACATTACTAAATGGGTCCAGGAATACTTCCAGAAACCACTGTTGGTAAACACAATTCGCCGTGCCTTCTGCAGATGCCAACTAAATCTATCATGCAAAAAGGAAGCCATGTGAACATGGTCAAAAGCGCCGTCGTGTCCTGTGGGCCAAGGCTCATTTAAAATGGACTGTTTCAAATTGGAAAAGTGTTCTATGGTCAGACGAGTCCAAATTTCACATTCTTGTTGGAAATCATGGACACAGTGTCCTCCGGGCTAAAAAGGAGGGAGACCTTCCAGGGTATCATCTGCATTCAGTTCAAAATCCAGCATCTCTCATGGTATGGAGGTGCATAAGTGCATACGGTATGGGCAGCTTACATTGTCACGGCAAAAAACTCAAAATCCAGTTACAATTGAAAATAAAGTGGTTTATTAAAGCTCACAAAGACTGGGAGTAATCATGAGCACTAACGGGCAACAATAGCTGATCCGGGATAGTGTAGACAGCAGCAAGTGCGATAACCCGGCAGGAGCAGAAGTCCAGGGCGCCTGACTACCGGAACTCCAATCCAATAAGGTCCTCTTAAGTCAGCAAGAGACACAGGAACAGCAGACACGCTTGAGACAGACGAGTACAGGACAAGGCATGAGTAATAACGAACTGACAATAGCTACCCCAAACAGAGTGGCAGATGTAGGCGCCGAGATGAATATCAGGTGCAGCCGCTCTGATTAGCTCATTAGCACCGGGGTTGCTGGGCAACGCTGACAAGCAATCAGCACAGACAACACATAGACAGAATGAACACACAGAGCCATGAACCGTGACACGCATGTTTAGGGAGGTACTGTGAATGCTGAAAAGTACATAAAGGTTATAGAGCAACGTATGCTCCCCTCCAGATGACATCTATTTAGTGAAGGCCTTGTGTATTTCAGAAGGACAATGCAAAACCATATACTACAGCTATTACAACAACATGGCTTCACGGTAGAAGAGTCTGGGTGCTGAATTGGCCAGCCTGCAGTCCAGATCTTTCAGCTATAGAGAACATTTGGCGCATCATTAAATTAAAAATATGTCAAAGACGACCACGAACTCTTCAGCAGCTGGAAACCTATATCAATTAAGAATGGGACCAAATTCCAACACCAAAACTCCAGAAACTCAAAACCTTGATGCCCAGAGGTCTTAAAACTGTTTTGAAAAGAAGAGGAGATGCTACACTATGGTAAACATGCCCCAGTCCCAACTATTTTGAGACCTGTAGCAGGCATCAAATTTAAAATGAGCTCATTTTGTGCATAAAATTGTAAAATTTCTCAGTTTAAACATTTGTTATGTTAACTATGTTCTATTGAGAATAAAATATTGGCTCACGTGATTTGAAATTCTTTTTTCATTTTATTCAAATTTTTTAAAAGTCCTGACATTTCTTGAATTCGGGTTGTGTGATGAGTAGTATTCTTTAGGTTGGTGTTGCGCTTAACAGCTTGGATTGACTCGATGAGGTTATGTTTAACATTTAAAGAATATAATTTGAAGTCTACATGCTCCTCTTCTGCTCTTTGTACTTTTAAGTGTTTGAGCCTCCTAGACAAAGCAGCAGACAGATAGACTGACTCTAGCCAGCATTCTTGACATACTTGGAGCAGTATGGATGTTTGGTGTAGTAATGGAGTTAGGGTTCTTGTCATCTCACTACACGAACGTGATTGAGTGTGTTTATTAGGTGCATGCTTTCTTTACAGTCACACATTTCATTGGGTATTGGAATGCAGTGGACAGCGGTATGATGGAAAAATAACAACTATGATTAAAATAACTCAAATGAACATTTATGCCCATACGAGGACATCATCTTAGGGGAAAATTGCATTAACCCTCCTATGCATAGTAAGCGGTGTTATATAAGGTGCTGAAATGTATTTAGACTAATTATGGATTTGGTGTATCAACACAGAATTCTCTAAAGAGACGAAGTTTGAGATCAACATCCAGCAAGAGTGGAAAGAAGCTCTCTCCACAGGTGAGTTAGAAGTTACATTAGTCTTAATGATTGATTTGTGAAGGTTAGTGCTGCTTTGTTGCAGGTCTGGATAGAGAGCTAGCATTAGTTATCAGAGTTCCTCTGTTTGTTTTAATAAATGTTTTTGATATAGGCCAAACGTTTTGACACACGTGTCCTCTACAGGATGACAGTGCTGATTTGAAATGCCAGCTCCACTTTGCCAAAGAAGAGTCTGCACTCATGTGCAAGAAACTAACAAAGATGGCCCTGGAGAGTGAGGCTATGCGGGAGGAGCTCACCAAATACCATCTGCTTTATGGTGAGGTGGATGAAACCCAGGCTGCAGCGGGTGCCACTAACTCAGCCCACACCCGAGAAGCAGAGGTCAAAGTTCACTTACGGCTGGTGGAGGAGGAAGCCACGCTGCTGAGTCGTCGAATAGTGGAGCTAGAGGTGGAGAACCGTGGGTTGCGAGCAGAGATGAGTGAACTGCGTGAACGAGGAGGAGGAAGCCTGGAAGAAGAGGAGGCAATGAAGGGGGCCAGTGAAGGATTAGAAGTGCCTCTCCAAACTGGAGAACAGGTGGAGATGCTTAGAAGTGGATGTCTGGATGGGAAAGAGAATGCAGATGCAACGACTACCCACAATAATGTGCAGGAGAACCAGATGCATGTAGAGGAGGATCATGTGGAGAATTCTTCTATTAGCCACATGCACAGAGAAGGGCCGATTGGTGGGGAACAGGAGCTTTCTGCAGAAACTAAAGAGGAAGACGCACAAGCTCAGTGTAAGTCAGACTGCACATTTGGTGTGAAAGATCTAGAGAGTCTTCTTGCCATCCATGACCAGGCACTGCTTGTCAGATCGACTATCCAGCTCCTAACAACCCCAGCAAAAAATGGCCTCTTACCTACATGTACCCATAGCACTCCTGCTGATGCTTCCTTCTTAGGCAAAACGGCAGTAGATCCTCAGTGCAAAACACATCAGTGGCTTTTGGACCCCATGCTGAGTCCCTTGACCAATGGATTAGAGGTGTTACAAGCCCAAATGTGTGCTCTTGTGGAAAAGTTGAAGGTCCTGTCAAACTCCAATTCAGAGCACCCTGGGCCTGTTATAGAGAAGAATATGTTACATTTAGGTGAAGATTTAAGTGGAATGAAAGGAGAACGCAAAGAATCAAGCAAGTCGAGAACTTCCATGTGAAGGAAATGTTGGAAATCAGTGTAACCAGGACAGCTTAGTGCTCCTCACTCTGCAGCTCCAATGGTTCATCCAGCAATGGAGGCAGGGAGAGAGACCCACAGCTGATGGAAAGAGTCTGTTTGAGGTAAATCGCGCAACGACATTTGCTACTGCGGTCACGCATCTTTATTGATGAAGGTGGTTGACATTTTCTTTATAATGTTTCTTGCTTGCAGTAACAGTATACAGTTACTTGAATAACAGTATATGCTTTTGTGTAGTTCAGACATAGCACTAGCAATGCCAAGGTCATGGGTTATATTCCCAGGGAACGCAAGAAGCAATAAATAAATAATAGTAAATGTACATTGAATGCACAACATATATATATAAAAGCACACACATATGTGTGTGTGTGTGTGTGTGTGTGTGTGTGTGTGTGTGTGTGTGTGTGTGTGTTGTGCAGTTGTGTGTTTGGTCAAATTTGGGCACTTCTTGGGCCCTTTGAATACCTAAAACACCTTTTCATTTATTTAATTTGCCCACTAATGATACAGTATGTATACATGCATTCCCATGAAATTTTTCCCATCTCATCATGTATTGTGTTAATAATGTTATGTGGTGGAAGATACATGTTTACCATTTAATGTGTCCTAAATAGTCACAGTTATATAATATTTTTCACACTCTTTGCATAATTTGAGTTTATATATATTTATAGAGAAATAATCTAAGAAAATGAGAGTAAGACTGAAAATGATGCACAATAAAATATTCTGTATTTATAGAATTATTAAATGCTTTTTCTGTAATTCTATACATTTTTCATATATTTCACTTAATAAAAAAAACACTTTATTATTGCCAAAATTCTTCAGTGTGACATATTTTGTTAAAATAGTAATATAAATAATTTCACACAATACATGTTAAAATGGTGTAAAGTTTATTTCACTGAGAACCAACCAGTTTTGTATTTTCATTTCAGATGTATTGTCAGAATGATCTTAATCTGCTTAAGGAAACAGAGTCAAAAGCATGCAAGTATAATCTTCAACAGAAGTACAACAGTCAGGTAAGAAAAAGAATGAGGATTACTGGGGTAAAAATAACAGTGTTTCAACATGACTACCAAAAGCATTTCATTCTGCAATCAATTCAGCCTGAAAGAACATCATGCAAAAATGTGCCTTTTTCATAATATTCTACAGCTGAACATGCCTGCTCTTTAAGCATAGTTGCCCAATAGCATTGTTCCTTGACCTGTTGCTCATTTTCAGTTAGCCTGGTTGTGTTCCTGTTGCCCAGTGTTCATTCACCAATGTATATGTTCCTCTCTCAGGTGAGCAGTGCCCTGCTGTTAGACCTCAGGACAGCACTGTTGGATCTGTTCTCTGAACTTTGGGAGCAGCACAGGGCAGCCCAGTTTGTCATCCAACAGTTTGCGAACGCCAAAGCAGCGTGGGCCGTGGAGTGTGTAGAGCTCAAGAGCCTCATAAGCAGGGTGAGAACTAGAAGATCAGTTTAAAATCCCTTCAGAGAGTATCAATGAACCTGTTGTCTGCTTCTCGTGTCATCTCCTCTTCTTTCTTCATTCTTGCATCTGTAGGGACTTAGGGAGGAAATTAAAGCAGAAATGTCATCAAGCTGTTTGTGTTTGTTTATAGCTGGATGGTTCAGCTGGGAAGGCAGGAGTAAAGGGTCCATCAGACCTGAGTGCGTCTTTGCAGAAGGACCACATTGAGAAGCTTCAGCACCTGTTAGCAGAGTCCTATACTGCAGTGACGGACCTGACAAGACAGCTGAAGGTCCGTGAAAGCAGCTGGAGCTCTGAGCGGCAGGAACTGCTAGAACACATGAACCATGTGCGTCTAGAGTTCGAAGGGTTGAAGACAACTGAGCAAAATGGACAAATGCAGGTCAGAGCAAAAATTTGTGTAATACACTGAAACAATAATTTACATATTCAGTGTATTGTGGAACTTTTACATGATTTCAACTGTCAATGGTCAACTATCAAAACAGGTCTACAGGTCATTGTCAACTATTATAATAAAAACGTTAAGTTTATTAACATTAGTTTGTCCACATAAGGTATAATGTTAACTTATAAATTATTTATAAACTAAATATATACATTTATTTATAAACAAATTTGTGTTTGCATATATTAATATTTCCAACATAAAATTGTAAAATGTGTATATGCAGAAATGAACATGTTATGTAGAAATTAGTTCATGATATCTAATGTATAAATTAGTGTTTGAATGGGACCGTAGGTGTTATTTTTTTATTCTGTTAATATTTATATTGATCTATTTCCACTTTTATGTATTTTTTGTGTGACCGCTCAAAAGTTTTTTTTTAAAGAAATTCATACTTTTATTCAACATGCATTACATTTCAGAATTTCAAATACATTTTCCACAAAACAAATATGAACCACAACCATTTTCAACTATGATAATAATTTAAAAAGTTCAAATCAGCATCTCATAATGATTTCTGAAGGATTATGTGACACTGAAGACTGGAGTAATGGCTGCTGAAAATTCAGCTTTTCCATCACAGGAATAAATACATTTTTAAAGGAAATATTCAATTAGAATTTTTGAAAATAATCAAATAAATACAGCCTTGGTGAACATGAGACATCTTTCAAAAACATTCAAATATCTCACAGACTCCACACTTTTGTAGTTCACTTTTGTAGAACAGTAGTTCATGCTCTCTACTATCTGAAGTCTGAACTATCATTAATAAAATACATTTTTTACAGTCCTACTACTGCAACAGAGGTCAGAGAAATGAGACAGGCCCATGAGCGTGTGTGTGTGTGTGTGAAAAGGCCACATGGCAACTGAATTTAGGCTAATCCCCTTTTGGGACTGAAGGACAGCAGGCGGAGTGCAGACATCGGCTTCAATCACAACTTCTGACTCTGAAAAGGGCTTAACCAAACCACAGTGACCACAGAGAGACTTATGAAGGCTCAGCTGAAGTTCAAATAAGGAGTTTACTTTTCTTTACAGTAAGCGGAGGGAAGAATTGTGCAGGGTTAAGGAAAGGAGGTGAGTGAGAAATAAGGAAGCATTATACAATGGTACAAATGCATAATGGATCTTTAAATTGTATTGTTGCCTTCTGGGTTTACAGTAGTTTCATTCAAACAAAAGTCCTGTTTATTATCATAGATGCTAATAATAAAAGTAGAATGAAGACAGTGACAGTTTGACGGGTTTAAGTAAAGCCTGGATTGGAGTGCGAAGGAATTTTGCCAATATTTGTTTTTCCTGATCCAAGGGTTTTCTTGCCATTTTTCTTTTTGTAATCCCTAACTATCTCTCTGACACACTTTCTAAATAAGACAGGATTTTTATTTGCTGCAGTTTATCTTAAATTGCTCATCCCTACGCAATATGGGAAGGATTCCCGGTCTTAAAACGATTCAGTCTTTTTCTGCTGAAAGGCTATAATGCAATGCATTGCACACACTATTTCTTGTGTCATTTATTTTCATCCCAAGTCCCTAAGTTGTTTCATTTTATTCTTAATGTAAATGTGTTTTTAAAGTATTTTTTTTTGTTATTTAATATATTATATTTAATACATAATAAAATTACACAACTGAACCAATTACGCATCCACAAATAATAATCCTTCTGATGCATTTTCAGTCCCCCAGATACAAGATGTTGACCAAAGATGGAAAAATTGAGAGGTCAGCTTGATTCGTTTCTTTGCACCATAGTTTGAACTCCAATTATCGGATTAAATTCCTTAACAGAGTTTGCTTTTCCAACAGGATGCCTATCAAAACTAGCATGGCAAAACCCAACAAGAAGTGGAAGTACCTCAGTCGAGAAGCTGCTGTTTTGGACAGAGAAGACCCCTGCAAGACCTGGGACTCTCCTATCATGCCTCCCAGTTTCCCTGGTCTGAACCTAAACCAGGAGCTGACCCGGAGAAGCCACACTGCTCCAGAGAAAACCAGCATTCGTATATATTACAGCCCACCATCAGCAAAAAGGATCCAAATGAGCTCTTTGATAGCAGCAGAGGAGGAAGAGCTTGAGGAGAGCCAGGAACCACATTTCAATGCCGTTTCCTGTGGCCTTGTAAACCAAGATTGGTTCGCTGCGTATGAAAACTGGCTGGGTAGCCTGCCGTTTGACTGCCACATCTTGAAGAAGAGATTCGATCGCTGTCATCAGTTCGACATCCTCTTCTGGTCAGACCTCCAGTATGGCGTCCCCTTCACGCTTGGCTTTTAATAACTTGGACGTCTCAGCCAACCTGAGTGATGACATGAAGGAAATTACAGCTAGTGTGCTGCAAACTTCCCAATCCAGCCCTCTGGAGAAGAAAAGAGCAAAGAATTTTGGGAGCAGTATGGTGAGTGTTATGAGTATAGGAACGCAAACTCAATCCCAACCACAGGTCACCACAGTTGGGCTACAAACCGATGGTACACGATGTCTTTATGCTGCGAAGCACTGGTCTCCCCGAGTGACCTCATTTGTATCTTCAAGAACCCCACAGACATCAGTGTCACTGGAAAGGGTCCCGGGTTCAGGAGATCGGGTTCAACCTCATACCACCTCGCCGAGAATTCAACGCAGACACTCTGCATCATCTCCGTTTTCCTCTAAGTCTTCCTCTTCTACATCCCCCTCATCCTCTTCCTCTTTCACCACATCCTCTTTGTCTGCCTCCTCATCTCTGAGCACCTCCTCCAGGATGGATTATGGAGTAAAACAGCGTGGTTTGTGGGCACAGCCGCAACGTGCTTCGATACCTAGCAGGCCGAGTTCAGTATCGGTGCAGGGCAGCGATAAACATGGCAGCCGTAAAAATTTAGGCGTTCACAAGTACGGTCTGGTCCATGAGTTTCTGCGCAATGTGTGTGGTCGAGGAGAGAAGACCAACCCAGAGATGGAGAAAGCGCCAGCAGCTCGTAGGGATCACATTGGTCTGGTGGGTTCAAAGAAATCTGAGCACCCCCCGTCTCGTATACCAGCGGTGCCACTGGTCAGAAATGACAGCATCACCAAGATCGTGAACCGCAGATTTATGAAACAAAGCCAAAAAGAGGATACGGTGTGTCAGAGCCAGAGCCAGACCCAAACTCAGCGCCAAATCGACAGGGGTTCAGTCAGCAAGAACAAGGGCTTGGAGGTTAGTAGCACGTGACCCCTCAGATTTTTGAGCCAAATGGATTTTGAATGAAGCTTCCAAAAGACAAAAAATAGCCGATTATTTTTTTCTATATTTACTACAATCACACTGGTGTTATTAAATCGTTCAGTGCGTCATATCATCAGATACTAAATTCAAATCTGCGTTCACACGTGCAATCACACGTGATTCTGTTGAGCTTATGAATGCAATGACCAATCAGAGGTGTTCAGATGAGTCATCGCTAAAATACTGGTGTTTTCTTCACTTGCTCGCAGACTAAATACCTCTTTCTGGCTAATTCTCTCATCAGAAACAACAAAGTGCAAATGTGTGTACAAATCTGTAAGATATTAATTTAATAATGTAAACAGCTTCAGTGATTTTAGAGAGTGTTTGAACTCTAGACTGTCAGTGAAAATGTTCTTTGATAATGTAAATGTTCTTTGCTCTCTTTCTGTACAATGAAAGTTTTATGATTAGTAGCCTAACTTGCAGTAGTTTTTATTCACATTAACTTTCACAGTTAAATTCACATGAAATATTAAGTCACATAAAAATATGTAATGGCATGACACCCATAAACAGACAGGTTTTTATGGATAGTTAATAGATTATTACGTTATTAGGTTACTTTGACCATCACCCACTATAGTTCAACATAATCTATAAAGGTGAGAATCAATATATTTCATGATATACTGCGTTTGGGAACATTTCGAATAAAAAGGAAAAAATAAATACAACTTAAGTGCTAAAAATAAGTGACCTCAAAAATAAAATACAATTTTAAGTGACGTGACATACGACCAAGTATGGTGACCCATACTCTGAATTTTGCTCTGCATTTAACCCATCCAAAGTCCACACACACAGCAGTGAAAACACACACACCGTGAACATACACCCAGAGCAGTGGGCAGCCATTTATGCTGCGGCGCCCGTGGAGCAGTTGGGGGTTCGGTGCCTTGCTCAAGGGCACCTCAGTCGTGGTATTGAGGGTGGAGAGAGCGCTGGACTTTCACTCCCCCCACCAACAATTCCTGCCAGCCCGAGACTCGAACCCGCAACCTTTGGGATACGAGTCCTACTCTCTAACCATTAGGCCATGACTTTCCTCTTCCCCATAATGAGTGCATGATGCCGCTGCTGGGCCTCATTCATGAAACACGAGAACAAATTTTTGTATAAATCGTTCGTAAAACTGTTCTGATGTAAACTTTCAAATTCGTATTTTCAAAACGTTTGTTGGTACGAAAGAAATGTGCACCTGCTCCCTATCACATGAAAATGGTGCGTAAAACCTTCTGTGTTATTTTTGGCAAACTGATGACACAGATTTTTGATGCACTGCCTTTATAATATTTTACAAGTTTGTTTGCTCTGTTTTATTTTTTAGTAGCTGAGAGTTGATAAACTATTTAGCTCCGGTGAGTTTTCGGGAAGGTCCGTTTTACGCGCAAATTACTCAGAATTTACTGCTATATTTAGGAATGTTTCATGAATGAGGCCCACTGTGTCCGTATGTGGTTTTGTCAGGAACAAAGGATTCTTATGAATCAACTCTTTTTAGTGAGTCAGTCAAAAAAATTCGAAATGGCCTCGGACTCACTTGTTAGTCACTAAATGAATCAGACTTGCTCTGAGCTGTTATTAAGTTCACAACTGACTTCCTCAATAAAAGTTTTGTCTTGGTATTTTATGTATAGATTAGAGAATCAATCTATTTACTGACTGGTTGTCCATAGGACAACGTGTATTTTAAAGACACATATTCATTACATATTTATTTATTTTAAACTAGCAGAAATGTTCTTTTAAAACAAAACAAAGATATATATATACACAGTATATGGAACACATACAGTACAATTAGGAGGATCACACTGGAACTAATTTTTATTAAATACAACTAGAAAATCTATATTATTCATATTTTTCAGTCTTTGTCTTAATGTCACATGATTTGTTAATGCTGAGCACATCTCCTTACTCTTTCCCGTCTCTTTGCCAGGATGGAGCCTGTGAATGCAGCTCACGCACTTTGACATCCTGCTTTGCTCGACCCTCACAAAAAAACCTCCGGCACGTTCACAGTCAAAACAAGCCCCGCCCTCATGAACACCCCCCATCCCGTGGTAAAGGTGATTCTCTTGTTTAATGGGACTGACACCATGAAACTTCTGGGATCTACAGGCCTGTATGGACAGATTTCTTCAGAATTGGAATGCCCATCATTTATACATTTCTCCTTATTCCCCACACCTTTTGTGTTTGGCTAAATTGATTATGCTTTCAGTTCCATTTTAGCATGTTAAAATCCATTCCACAAACTTTCCCTCAAAATCAGCATAAAAAACATGAGAAGGTTTGCAGATACCTTCTGGGCCTGGGGTCAGGGAAATGTCTCCAGCATAAGTTACTGGCTTTAATTTTTGTTCAAAGTTTAAATTTAATAGAGAAACTAAATAGGGCTTGTACAGAATTAATCATGTTGTTATTGTGCTGAAGTTCCCAATTCCAGCAAGATCCAGTTTTTACTTTCTAGATCCTTGATGAACTTTACTTTGTTATATTTTAAATAATTATAATTATGCAACATATCTTAAAACTATGTATCCTTTATTATTATTTTTATTATAATATTTTATGCATAATAGAATGTGTGTAGAAACATTATTGTTTAAATGTTTTTAGATGCCTTATGAATGTGACCTGTTTTCTCAGCTGTCTTAAATGTAACATGATGTGTTTAATACAAACAACAGATTTGGGGGCCAAGCACCTTAATCTGAGATTAGGTTTGTGAATTGTAGCTATTTGAAATGTGACTCTTTTTAAGGCATGTTAATAAATGCAGATCCATGTAATTTTATTAGTCCTTATTACTATGATTTGAAGATATGTCATCCTAAAAATGATATTTCAGGTTTCACTCTTGAACTGCCTGTAGCCACAAAAAAAAAAAAAAAAAAAGGAAAATGTGTTAAGTAGTTTAAAATTTGCATTCATTTTAATTCCATGAAACAACATATTGAGGTATGCAATTAAACAAACACCCTGATTTGTCAGACGAAATTGTCAGTTTTTCTCTGCATCTATGTTTAACTCAGATTTCATTTTAGGGGAAGTCTTTGTGATAGCTGCTTATTCACATTTTCTTGAGACTAAAATGCACACAATCACTCTTAAATGTTCTGAAGTAGGCTTTTTGTTTAACTGTCTGTGTATAGAGATGACGTGTAAATGCTCAAGAAGTTTATTTAGTTTTAATCGACAGACATGCAGTTATGTCAGACGTAACCTTTCTACAGATGTTTTAGATTCGTGTATTTGTAGCAAGCCCTAGTGGATAGACAGTGCCACAACAGCAGAAGCGAGCCATGTGTCCTTATTTAATTTATATATATATTTAATATAAAACAATTTATTAAATAGCTATTTTATACATATCTTTAAGGTATATGCCTATATAAAAAAATACATTTAACTTCCAATGAGAAATAAAAAGTGCGACAACTTACTCTATTCCCAGCTCATGTAGACTGTGTAAAATAATCATTTTTGAAACACTTTGCATATTTAGTCTATATGGTGGAACATTTGTTAATGTTTTATGTAGACTAGTCCATGGGTTTTCAAACTGAGTTCCAGGATCCCCTGTGCTGGGTGGTCTGTAGAACAGTTTAAAGGAAAACAATATAAAAAAGTTTGTGTAAAAATAAATACATAAATAATCAATCAATCAGTACAGCATGATAAGGAGTAGAAAAACAATGTAATATAAATTAATAAAAAACATTTCTAAAAATATAGGATATACATTTAGAATATTATTTTTTCAGTTTAAACTGGGGGCTTTATTCAAGAAAATATAGATGCCCTTTTCCAGTTTTTTTCAATCTGGTGTTTGGTGATGAATTTTTGGCTCAAGGTCTGCATTTAAAGTCACACCAGAGGTGTTCAGCTGGGATTAGGACTCGGCTTTCTGCAGACCAGTCAAGTTCTTCCACACTGACTGAATCTTCATTTATCTTTGATCCTTGCCTTATACACAGAGGCACTGTCATGTTAGAATAGAAATCATTAAAAGGGGATGACTCAATACTTTTGGTAATATAGTGTATCATATACACAGTTATTCAAAACCTAAAGCTCTTCTGTCATGAGCTCCTATGTACATTTCTGTACAAATTTAAAAGTTACTGGCAGAGAGATGCTGAAAAATTCACGGTAAACACAGCAAGATTGAAAACTTATTTTTTACCGTAAGTGTTTGTGGTTGTGAATACAGTATTACACAGTGCATATACATAGTTATAAATAGTTGAGTATTTATTGGCCTATTCTAAAGCCATGATTGGTTGGTGTTAAGTAAAGCAATGAGTGATTGCACATGCCAGGAGTTAGTGCAGGGTTGCCCTGGAGGGCCAATGCACTGCATAGTTTAGCTTCAACCCTGATAAAACTTACCTGCCTGTGATTTCCTAATGATTCTGAAGACAATGATTAGCATAGCTCAAGTGTGTTTGATTAGGGTTAGAGCTAAACTCTCCAGGAAAGTGGATTTTGTGGGTCAGATTTGAGGATCCCTGAGTTAGTGTGAGGCACTGATGAATAGGAATAGTGTGGCATTTTGATTGGTTGTGTTTGAAAAAGGAAATCAAGATACTTCCAGTTAGGTTTTTGTGTGTTACATGGAGAAAAAGTGCCTTATGAAATTGAAAACTCAGTCAAAGGCCGAGAATTTGTGTGTGGTTTTGCAGATTTGGAGTATGGTTCTGGTGTTTGAGTGTCAAGTTTCAGAAGTTGTGTGACAAGTAAAGATTATGTGTGTAAGCAGTTGAAAAAAACTGTAATGTTTTTAGATGGAGGTACCTAGCACGAAGCTTCCGTAGCATCAAAGAAAACGAAACTCGTGTTTCTGACGTTCCACGTCGGCTTTTATTATGAAAAAAGACTGGCTTGTGGGCGGAGCTTCAGGTGTCACGCCACTGCACCTCCGCCTCTCACGCGCACGTCGCGCAGCACTGCGGATACTGTGCGCCGACACGGTTGTGAATTTCGGTCCGTCTCAGAGCCGTGCTGCGGTCATCATGGCTCTCTACCACTATGTCACCCAAGAGCAACTCTCAGGTTTTGATAAATATAAGGTGAGGCCGCTCTTATTCTGCTAAATGTGTAGGACTTTAGGGTGTCGGCTAGCCGAGCCGTGCTGTTAATGCTATCATGAAGCATGAGGTCTGCCGGTGTGGTGCCGCTCTCTAGAAAGGACAACGGCGGCTTATTGTCACTTTTTAAGATAAATTGTATATTTTCCCCTCGAATTTGTGGGATGAATTGATACCCCATTTAGTTATTAGTATATATACATCCAACTCAATGGTTTTAAGGACATATTAGTGTTATTAGCCGGTTAATTCACTGGCGTACCACAGTGACTTGAAACCGCCGGTGAAACCAGACCTTCAGTTCTAAACATTGTTTTACCGGCTAAACACAAACACGGTTTTCAGTTTTGTTGTAGTTGGTTTTCATGCTTTATGTTGTCGGTTAGTTTGTGATTTGGGTTGAATTGTAAAGGGCTGGGCTCCTGATTCCGCCTCTTAACAAGGATCTATGGTTAGGACATAATTTGCATGTGAGACACAAGCACCCCGTGTTTTCACTTTAATTGTTCGTTGTGTTCATTTAAAAGTCAGGTGTTACTGTATTATAACAGTGTAGTGTCAGAGTCCTCTGATATAGTTGACAGAAGAAGCACATGAAAATACCGAATTGCAAAGCTATTTGTTTATCCAATTATTAACCCCTTTGCTTGCATAAATCGTATCTGTGACTTGTTCATGATTATTATAACTTCTTACTCTGTGGGCGTCTATCTATCTATATATATATATATATATACAGCTGCATCTCAATAAATTAGAATGTTGTGGAAAAGTTCATTTATTTCAGTAATTCATCTCAAATTGTGATACTCGTGTATTAAATAAATTCAGTGCACACAGACTGAAGTAGTTTAAGTCTTTGGTTATTTTAATTATGATGATTTTGGCTCACATTTAACAAAAACCCACCAATTCACTATCTCAACAAATTAGAATACTGCATAAGACCAATAAAAACATTTGTTAGTGAATTGTTGGTCTTCTGGAGAGTATGTTAATTTACTGTATATGTACTCAATACTTGGTAGGGACTCCTTTTGCTTTAATTACTGCCTCAATTCGGCATGGCGTGGAGGTGATCAGTTTGTGGCACTGCTGAGGTGGTATGGAAGCCCAGGTTTCTTTGACAGTGGTCTTCAGCTCATCTGCATTTTTTTGGTCACTTGTTTCTCATTTTCCTCTTGACAATGCCCCATAGATTCTCTATGGGGTTCAGGTCTGGTGAGTTTGCTGGCCAGTCAAGCACACCAACACCATGGTCATTTAACCAACTTTTGGTGCTTTTAGCAATGAAATACAAAACTTGCTCTCATCTGAAAAGAGGACTTTGGACCAAGACGCCTCTGACGACAACTGTAGCCAAATTCCTTGACACGTTTGTGTGTTGTGGCTCTTGATGTCTTGACCCCAGCCTCAGTCCATTCCTTGTGAAGTTCACCTAAATTCTTGAATCGATTTTGCTTGACAATCCTCATAAGCCTGCGGTTCTCTTGGTTGGTTGTGCATCTTTTTCTTCCACACTTTTTCCTTTCACTTAACTTTCTGTTAACATGCTTGGATACAGCACTCTGTGAACAGCCAACTTCTTTGGAAATGAATGTTTGTGGCTTACCCTCCTTGTGAAGGGTGTCAATGATTGTCTTCTGGACAACTATCAGATCAGCAGTCTTCCCCATGATTGTGTAGCCTAGTGAACCAAACTGAGAGACCATTTTGAAGGCTCAGGACATCTTGAGTTGATTGGCATGTCACCATATTCTAATTTGTTGAGATAGTGAATTGGTGTGTTTTGTTAAATGTGAGCCAAAATCATCATAATTAAAATAACCAAAGACTTAAACTACTTCAGTCTGTGTGCATTGAATTTATTTAATACACAAGTTTCACAATTTGAGTTGAATTACTGAAATAAATGAACTTTTCACGACATTCTAATTTATTGAGATGCATCTATCTATCTATCTATCTATCTATCTATCTATCTATCTATCTATCTATCTATCTATCTATCTATCTATCTATCTATCTATCTATCTATCTATCTATCTATCTACTTAATCTATAATTGTTAATCAATATGGAGTATTTTTTAAGTGATGGTTTTATTCAGCAAGAAGGCATTAAAAATGTATAATGTTCTAAAAGATTTCCATGTCAAATAAAGGCCATTCTTTTGAACTATTGTTCATGAAACAGGGCTCTAGAGTGCGACCAATTTGGTCGCACGTGCGACCTAATTTCTCAAGGGTGCGACTAAAATAAAACTTTAGTCGCACTGGTGCGTCCAGCCATTCGAGAAAACAAAACAAAAGTCTCCGCGACTCAGAAAGTCTCTCTGCTGTTCGACAACAGACACGTTAGTCTCATATCGTGGTCTAAACCAATCAGAGATAGTGAAGGGCGGACCCCCCCTCTGATTGGCCGTGGTCCAGATATTCCTGTGTGTGTGTGTGTGCGTTTGAAGATGCGTGTGCTGCTGCTGTCAAACAGAGAGAGAGGTTAGTAGTAGAGATGCTCGCAGCTCTTTCTCTGAATCTGCTCTATTCAGTGAACGTCTGACAGTTACTCCAGGATTATGCGATCCCTGAATTTATCGCAAAATCAAGCAAACTCCGCTATTTTCCAAATTGCCGCAGATTTTGCGCTTAGACGCGTCTTGTGACGTCATCGCAATGCGCATTCAGTCAAAGAAAGGTTGTTTCTCAGTTCCAAAATGGAATGAACAGCTTTATGCTCTTCTTCATGCCCGATTTACAAGAGCTACATCGGACAAACGAACCGAAAGCGGAACAAATCCGCGCACTCGCTTTGGGCTACAGACCGTTTATCTGCTCGGACCGGAGCCGCTGGCTGCTCGATCACGCGACACCGTTATACACAGCGCTGGGAGATACAGTGAATAAAGTAGAATCAATAACATCTCTGTCAGATCTTGTGAGAAGCCTTCAAATTCGCACATAATTATGTTAAAGCTAAAGACATCAGAACAAACGCCACTGATGTGGAAACCAGGAGAAAAATTGTTCAATAAACACAAATCTCCACCATTCACCATGGATTTAATATAACTAACGTTACAGGAATAACTTGTGGCAGAAATGGTCTAATGTCTTAAAGTGTTTTTAAATGCTTCACACAACTTTTCCCAGCACTTCAAAGCTTTAAGTATTACTGAATTTTAAAGTTATTTTTAATGTGATGACATTATTTGTTCATCCTTCATAGGTTACCCCATTTATAAAACTAAAAGTTTCATAATGTAGGAAAGCAAACACTTATTTAAAAATAAAAACATTAAATTACCACTATTAGATGGCTGCAGAGAAGTACTTATAGGCTTATCAGCCATTTCCACTCCTAATATATTGTATATATATATTTATTTATTAAATTATATTTAGACATTATGAATGACATTGATAAAATAAATTTTGAACTGCATCTCAACTCCCAGACAGCACAAGTATATCTGTAAGACGCCTGATAAAGATCTGGGAAACATCTGCTGTGTAATCTGATAAACGCCTCAGAAGCAGTTTTACATGCATTTAATAAATCTCTATTTGATATTTACATCTGGAAACATATTAGAGACGACAGATGAGCAAACACACTTAAAATACCTCTTGAATATGTAAATGCAGACATCTCTGAGATGTACATGTGTGATTAGGGTGAGTGCTTTACTGTCAGGTGCTGGTTCTGTAGAGCTTAAAGGCACTGGTGCTGGTGTCCTTAAATGCTAGTCTGGAGCCCTACAATGGTTCTCGGTTAGAACAGTCATAACAATATTAGAAGAATGTTGTCTGTGGTATATTTTGAAGGATTTTTAATAGGTTTAAGGGAGGGTTTGAGAAGCACTGCAATAGAGCATCCCTTCATTCAGACACAGTGGAAGATCTGATCAGAATCAGTGTGTAGTGGGATCAAGTCTGGAAGATGTTGATACTAGAGAGAGTGTGGCCAGCTGGTTTAGCCGAGGCCAAAGATCAAGAAGGACAAACTACCGGAGTTGGCCACCTGAGGGGCATGTGACTGCAATGGAGGATAGTCCATAATACATTGAGCCATGAGATGTTCAGTTTGACAGCCTTAAAACACTTAATTTAGATGTT
The DNA here is from genome assembly GCA_027564155.1 of Gymnocypris eckloni scoliostomus. NCBI lineage: Eukaryota > Metazoa > Chordata > Actinopteri > Cypriniformes > Cyprinidae > Gymnocypris > Gymnocypris eckloni. Next base: position 49,931,456 of record CM050412.1, on the reverse strand, counting down.
CTTTTTATTTAATTTATCTTGAGATGTTTTTAAGTTTAAATATTAGCTCAGTGAAGCACTTTAAGCACCATCACTTTTTCAGTAAGTTACCTTTCTTGTAGAATTGTGCTTCAAATAAAGAACGTTATGTTGACCTGATTGTTAGTTAATCGCTTTACTAGTCAATATTGCCTTTATGAAAATGTGGTGCACCTAACTTTGTGCCGGTGCACCTAAGAAAAAGTTAGGCGCACCAGTGCACCCAGTGCAAAAAGTTAGTCTAGAGCCCTGTGAAACAATACAGAATTTCTTTTTTTATCATCATGGTTTCCACAAAATTATTAGGCAGCACAACTGTTTTTAACAATGATAATATAAGCGTTTCTTATATTATAATATAAGGATCATGTGGCACTGAAGACTGGAGTAATGATTGCTGAAAAATTTGCTTTATAATCACAGGAATAAATTACATTTGTAAATAATTTATTGAAATGGTACGCATTTATTTTAAATAATAATATTTCACAATATTACGGTGTCATTATGTGTATTCAACAGGATCCAACAGTAATGTGTTAACTAACTTCATTTATTGATTGTATAACTTTTTATGCTAGAAAATGAATACAAATGGCCCAAAGTGAACACAAAATATCTGAATGCTTATGTCTCAAACAACTAAAAACAGTATTGCTTTTTGGTCATTTTTTCATATATTCTTTATATATATATATATATATATATATATATATTTTGTTATACATCTTGCATATTATGTTTTTATTATATGATAATTATTAATTTAGAATACATGAAATAAATAATTAAATCTATAATTAAAGATCTTGGTTAAAAGGGTGTGGAACTGAAGGGGTCAAGAGGTTGAATTCCTGGGTATGACGCAGAGTTTTGTGTATTTCTGATTGGTTGTTTGAAAGAACTTGTGACTGAAAGTGTCTCTGTGTGTCTTCTGGTGTAATGTCCTGTTGGCCTGATAAGGTGTATTTATTTACTGCCAGTGTTTTGGGCGGTTCGATTTACAGTCTGCTGAGTTGGTATGTGCTATTCTTGCTCTGCATGTTTGCACATACTTGTAGGGGTCATTGAACATACATGGCTGCCCCCTCATGACTACCGAAGGGTTTATTTTACCCCTGTATCTGATCAGGGTTATCGTATTTAGTTTGCATTTCAGCATTTTTGTGTATATTTGATTGGTGGATTTGTATACATTATTTTCCTAATAATAAAATTATCAAGCTGTGTTTTTAGCTAAGCATATTGGACTGAATAAACATGTACATTTTAGAAAGCATATTTTTCAGGGGTTCAAGAGTTTTGGTTCAGGGCTTCTCGGATCCAGATGTTTTCAAGTCTTCAATAGCCGCCCTATCCCTAAGTGTGAGCTCACACAGTGAACACATGCTGGGGAAGTGGTTGAAAAGCGATCTGCCTTCACCACTGAATCATACCACTTAGTATTGTGTGCTGTAGTGAAGAGTTTCATATTTGAGACATTATTACATTCAGGCCATTTTAAATTGTCCACTTAAAAAGGTTTGAACTTAAGGATTTATTTTCCAGTTGTATCTGCTACTTGTGCAGAATCTAATTAGAGATTTAGTGATATTATGTAGTTTACATTTTAATAATCTCATCTGAAGTTTGTAGACACAGTGTAATATTAGTTGAGACCGCAGAAACACTCTGTTGTTAACACATTTCAACATTCACACTTCTGGAGCTGAGTGTTAATGTGCTGTCTTACTCTGCATATCCTGTCATCTCTTTTGTACAGTACAGTGCGGTTGACTCCAACCCCCTTTCTATCTACGTCATGCACCCCTTCTGGAACTCCGTAGTGAAGGTGAGGGTCACAATGTCGTTTTGAATGTTTCCCAGAATACACAAGGGCATCCAATCTCTCATATGAGATAAAATAATAATAGTAATATATTATTAAAGATTAATATTTATTTGTACTTTTTAAATAATGCATTAATTTTATTTATATGAGTGGATGCATTACAACTCAAGATTGTGAATATGACAAACAGCAGTATTTAATTTAATTTGAATATGGAACATTTGTATATTATATTAACTATACAGTTTTATTAAATTGTAATATTTCTATTTACAATTATTTTGTAATTATACATTTAAAATGTTAGTATAGCATTTTATTAATTTTTGTAATTTTAAATTTTACTATAGCATTTTTTTTATTAATGTAGTATATTAAAATATACTATTATTAAATAATTTTTGCATGTTATTTTGTGTTATAAATATACGTTTATGAAAATTTGTTGCTTGTCTGTCAATCTTTATAAAAAATATTTCAAATCAATGAATGCATAGAGGTATTTTGCCTGAAAAGAATAAAATTACATTGTGTTTTGCTTTCATTGAATTGCATATATGCAACATTAATGAATGTTCCGTCTGGCTCTGATTACCTGCGAGAAAGATCTAACCATTCACAGCTTGCTAATTTCTCTCTTTCTCGCTCCATCTCAGATCTTACCCACATGGCTTGCCCCAAACCTCATCACATTTACAGGGTTCATGTTCCTGGTACTCACCTTCACCTTGCTGTCCTTTTTTGACTTTGACTTTAATGCCTCAGGTGAGGTCAATAAACTGTGTGTGTATGATTGTTTTGGTTTTGATGTGCTAGTGAGAGGGTATTGTGGGTAATGCTCGCTTTCTCAAAGCTTAGAGGCATTAACACATTTGTCATGATTACAAAAATAACCAATTAATGATTGTGCAATGATAAGAAAAACTTGTATACGTACATTGTCTTTTTTAATATGACAAGGATCAAGGTCTAACTTCCAGCTCATCATTCTCTCAATTATCAACTAGCCATCTGTTAATACACTGCCACACCTGTACACATTAGGGGTCGACCGATATGTGTTTTTCAGGACCGATACCGATTATTACAGATCAAGTAGACCGATAACCGATATTTTGAACCGATATCGTGTCTGGTGTAAAATGAAAATTAATACCAAAATTAATAATAACAAGAGCTCTGACAAAATTCTTTAAATGCTTTAAACATGTCTTTAATTCTGAAAACTGTTAATAACAACAACATTTCCGTTGGTTTTAATTTACAGTACAGTGCAAATGAAGGCATAAAACATTAATTTAATTTATCTTTTAATCAAATGAGAGTTAGACTTTATTTATGGCAAACAAATGAGTTTACTATTAAAATTAAAACATGGAAGAAATAATTATTCTCAACAAAAGTTGTAATAATTGTTGTAGTTGTATTACGTATATTCTACTGCACCACAGTAATATATTCGGCTAAACCGAACTTATATTTTGACAGGTTGCCAGAGGACCTTTTAAGTTTCTGTAGCCTATGTATATATGATATGACAATCGCTTTTACTCAAATGAAACGGGTCAAATGCTCATCAAGTGACTCTCCGAGCAGTTCTGGGGATGTTGTTCATGTATTTATGTCCTCATTTAGTGAGACGGCAGACGCTGAAGTCACTGCGGCCGCGCTTCAGTATGTATGTGCAGTAAATGAAACCGCACGCTTGTGTCATTCATTAACAGAGATGCAGAACATGCAGGATTCATATTTAAAGTGTTTTTGCAGCTTAATATTTATAGATACTAGTCCATAGCTCGAGTCGATTTAAGTGTACTGACCTACTTTTGATTAATTCATCCAAACTTCGACACATTCCGCGACATTCCGCGTTATACAGTAAATTCCATTATATGACTGCATTCCACGATTCCGGCCGCATTTTCCGCATCGCGGACATCATAGGTTATATTGAGGTGTTATGCAACTTCAGTGTAGTGGCTTGTGATTTATTGCAACTTCAGCAACGTCTGCTGCTGCCTTACCTTTGAGAGACAACTGATGCGTGATCACTGAGGCAGCTCCAGTTAACAAATGCTTTCGGTGTGAGACTGCCTTCAGTTTTCCGCGTTGGTTGGTCGGACTCGTGACTCTCTACATATCAGATGAGCGGTGGGCGGAGATTGCTCTCAGAGATTGAGAGATCGCCTCACTCTCACAGAGTGTTGAGCTCAGACAGGCTGCATCGAGCCAAATAGCGCATTTAAAAATTAAATAATTTCACGTGTATTATTTATTCACCAATAAATAATGTCACCTGTAAATAGTATGTTTGTTTGCATTATAATAAAAAATAAATAAAAAATAATCGGTCGACCCCTAGTACACATACCGGCTCCCTCACACTGTTCATTCAGTGTTGTAGAGTAAATAATTAAAACAAGTTCTGCTCTCAAAAAAAGTGTTAGTCCAAGTAAAAAATCTGATTCCATTAGGTAGTGATGAAGACAAAACAAGGGCCCCTATTTTAACAACCTAAGCACATAGTCTAAAGTGCACGGCGCAGGTGCACTCGACGTGTCCGAATCCACTTTTGCTAGTTTAACGACGGGAGAACGGTCGGGGCGCCCGGGCGCATGGTCTGAACGGGTTGTCCTTATTCTCTTAATGAGTAATAGGTTGCTATAAACCAATCAGTCTCATTTATTCTTTATTGATGATCCATTTAACATTTCTAAATGATTACGTTATTTACAAACCAGTTATTTAGGAGTTGTCAGTGGTTCATTAGATCATTTAGAAAGTGTAAGTAAACGATTAATAAACTATTTAAATGTACATTTTATAAATCTTATGTAGACACGTGATAATAGTTGCTCAGTGGGTTAGTAAATGCTTTATTAACACATTTTCCTGCTGTAATTCATGATTAAGTCAGGTAGTTATAAATCCTTTAGTAGTTGCCAGCCATCTATTTGTGTGAGCTCATCTAAAGTGAGGACTATTTATACCTTATAATGCATTTACAAAGATTTAAAGACTCCGTTGTCTTCCAAACAGAAAGTTAAACAAACACAACACGGAGGGATACAGAACACATAAAAAATGAAATTGTACAACTGATTACAAAAAATAAACCTCTGCAATCTAATTGGAAAAAAATTTAAATTCAAGTGTACAGTTTAATTTATTAAAAAAATTCTGTTTTGTATCAATCTGTGTTGTTTGTTTATTTTTTTCTGTTAGGAAGATAACTGAGCCTTTAAATCTCCTTTGTAATAGATATGCCTAATAAATAAAGAACAAGGCATTCATAGCTGTATTTATAAACTGCTTACTAATGACTATTAATGTTGGGACAATGCTTTTTAAAGGATGAACTAACTATTTACTAATGTGTACCTAATGATTCAAATTGTGCAATTTCCTCATTTATAAAGTCTTACCTAATACTTCTATTTTTTTATGTTTGGCATGTTTGTGTGCTGCTGCGTCCCTGTGTGTAATAAGCAAAGTGAACGCGCGTTGTGGACTCGCCCAGAGGCGCATTTTCTACTAAAGCGCTTTTTAAATGACAAAATAAAATATTGCGCCGTTGACTTTAGACCAGGTTTGAGTTGGTTTATGGGGCAGTCTATTTTCATTTCCTCAAAATAGCAATGTGCCAACAATGCGCCTGAACACAAACATAAGTGCACAAATGGGCGAAAATGCATTTGCTATATAAACAACGTGGCGCAGGATGAGGAAATGATAACTGCATCAGGCTGAAACTAGCAAAAACATTTGCGCCACATTGCGCCGGGTGTATGATAGGGCCTATAGAGTTTTTCACTGATATGTAGAATATAAAAGTTAAATTCATTCTTCATAAATTAATTAGAATTTAGGTATTTTTATGGGTATATTTTATAGCAATTAATTTAGTTTAATGCTGCTGTTTACTATTTTTGGACTTATTTTAAGTGGTATAAATTATTACATTACATAATTAGTTGAGCACATTATTTATATTATGTATGTTTAGTTTTTAATGTAATTTGCTGTGTAATTTATTGTATATTTTCAAGTGTAATGCTGTTATCCTAATTGAGATTGTACCTACTCACAAATGGCACTGATTATTTCGTGGGTGTTGTTTTTTGGCACAGGGGAAAGCCATACACATGTGCCAAGTTGGGTGTGGATAGCTGCTGGTTTGTTCAATTTTCTGGCCTATACCTTAGGTAAGTGTGTGTTTGTTTTAGATAGTACTAATGTTAATTGACCAATCTTCTGTCAGCTAGTGGTCTTGATCTTTCTGAATAATTTTGCAACATCAATTTATTTGTGTGTAAGTCACATTTATGCTAGTAGAGTTAAAAGATCGTTCAAGTTGTTGTTCAGAACATTCACAATTCTCATTAATACAGCAAATACCTATATGATATTGAACACTCCTTTATTTTAAAAGCTAAACATTTGCACAAGCACATATCTTATTTTTAGTCCCACCTGTGTACATTTATAAACCTACTGACGTGTGCTTTATACTTTAATAACTCACTAGCCCTTTAAAAAAGAAGGAAATTTGACCGTAATACGGCCACAGAAGACACATTTGTTTATGCAAATTTGTAGAGGCTTGCTTATTTACACTGAGGTTTTTTAGGGAAGAGCTGTGAACAGGTCCTTGTCTAGGATCCAGAGAACCTCTGAAACATTGTAAATGTGGTAGCAAGATTGGAAACGTGTTTGTGTGGGAATGTGTGTGTATGCTTGCATATTTGACTTTGAAATATATGTTGTCGTGTGTGTATATGCAGATGGTGTGGACGGCAAACAGGCTCGGAGAACAAACTCCAGCACTCCACTGGGTGAGCTGTTTGACCACGGCCTGGACAGCTGGGCATGTGTGTTCTTCGTCGCTACAGTGTACTCCGTCTTCGGACGGGGTGAGACCGGCGTCAGCGTGGCGACGCTGTATTTTCTGTTATGGATTGTCCTGTTTTCCTTCATACTGTCTCACTGGGAGAAGTACAACACTGGAATTTTGTTCCTGCCCTGGGGCTACGACATCAGTCAAGTGGTAATTTATTAGCTAAAGATAAGCTCTCATGAAAAGAAAATTTTTTTATAAAATAATAAAGTATAAATTGTAATAAATGTATAAATTTACTTGTAAAATTGTTTATTTTAATATTAAAATTGTACTGTCGTTCAAGTCTTGAGATTTGTTTTTAAAATAAACGTTACATATATAAAATGTTATATCGTTTTTGTTTTTGAAAGTTAAAGGAAATTTCTTTTAAAGAAAATGTTTTGTAACATTCTAAAAGCTACAATTTTTTTTAATAAAATGAATTATTTAAAAATAATAAATTTTAAGCATTAAGTAAAAAAGAAATCATACTGACCCCAAGTTTTTGAGCTGTGGTGTATTTGAAAAATATGAAATAAAAGTAATTCTTGAAGGTAGAATTTAGTTCCTGTACATGTCACAGGCAGCACATGGAAACTTCAGTGATACTTGAATGGAAATTGTTTTACAGTTTGTATTAATTATTTTTTTCCCATTATGCCAGACTATCTCTGTTGTATACATAGTAACAGCGGTGGTTGGTGTGGAAACATGGTACAAACCTGTTATTGGGAATATTAGTTACAGAGATCTCTTCACTGTTATGATTGTTGGTGAGTGAACTCTTTTTAAACAGGTTGTTTATTTGTTGTAACACTGCCAATGAGCCTGTACAATGTCTTTAAGTAAGTTTAATTCCAGCCTTCTTGTGCCTTGACTACAAAAAAATGACTCATACTGCTTACTGCATTACATATAGCTTACTGATTCTCTATTAAATAATTATGCTTTGGAACAGGGATATTTGTTCTCACTCTTTCTCTCTGTATTGCTATAGGGCATACCGTAATAACACCCTGAAGCACAGTTCGGTGTATGAGGCCTTGTTGCCGCTTTTTTCTCCCGTCCTCTTGTTTGTGCTGTCTACACTGTGGATCAGTCTCTCTCCTACAGACATCATCGAGAAGCAACCCAGAATCTTTTATCTCATGGTGGGAACAGCCTTCTCCAATATTACTGTGAGTGTACTCAGTCCTTTAGCTCTCTGCTGTAGATAAACAAGTTGTGCAGCCAAGACAATGGATGTCTTTCAGTTCCATTTGAAACATCTTGTCAGATGTCTGCTCCTGACATGCTCTCTCTCTCTCAGTGCAAGCTCATTGTATGCCAGATGAGTAATACTCGATGCAAGCCACTGAGTTTGTTGCTGTTGCCGATGACAGCTGTGGTGTTGCTAGTGATATCTGGGGCTTTGGAGAATGGTGAAATTACCGCCCTTTACATATGGACCGCCATAGTCTTCCTCACTCACATACATTATGGAGTATCAGTTGTGAGTAAAGATACACAGACTGCTCATTAGTTTATTAGTCATGAAGAATAATTTAATTTACATTAAGATGGTTATATATTAACAGGGGTGCACATAAGTGGTCCGCATGCCTCACCAAAATAAAAAATGTGTGTAAATAAGTTCTGACAGCGCATTTACGTACCGACATGTTTGACAGCTGTTAATGCACAATAACCATTTTAGATTGACAAACTACTGTATAATTCTATTCAAACTGAAAGCATAATCTAGGCTACCCGCTGCAGTTTGTGATGAAAATTTTAAATATATATATATTTTTAAGTTTACATAGCATTTTAGCATTTTATTTTCAAGTTTACTATGTATTTGTATGTAATACTCCCTTTTTATTTAAAAATAAAATGGTATTAAAAGTGTATGTTAGTGTGACGTGACACGACCAAGCTGAAAAACTTATGTGCACCTCTGTATATTAAACTACTTATAATAATAATTGTGTGTGATATATATATATATATATATATATATGTATCTATGTATGTATGTGTGTGTGTATGTGTGTATATATATATATATATATATACACACACAACAGATGCATATATATACTGTTCCATTTTTTGCTCATCAAGGCAAAAAAACATTGTTGATTTTTTGATGTATGTGTTTTTTGAAATATTATTATTACAAAAATAATATAATATTTTTGAAATATTATTACTGTATTATATTATTGTTTTCTATTTTAATGTATTTTAAAATGTAATTTATTCATGTGATGCAAAGCTGAATTTTCATTATCATTACTCCAGAATTAATCAGAATCAGAATGAGCTTTATTGGCCAGGTATGTTTACACATACAAGGAATTTGTTATAGTGACAGAAGCTCCACAGTGCAACAGAATGACAGTGACAGGACAGGACACAGACAACAATATACAAATAGGCAATGTACAAAATGGCAAAAACACAATATATAATACAGACAATTGTGTGAGGTCTGACGTGCAAATTTGAAAGGAAAATAAGTATGTGTTGTGAATATATATATATAATTGTATAATAGTGTTGTGTGTTCCACGTTTAATATCAAGTGTTCATGAGATGGATTGCTTGAGGAAAGAAACTGTTTCTGTGTCTGGCCGTTCTGGTGCTCAGAGCTCTGTAGCGTCGACCAGACAGTAATAGTTCAAAGAGGGAGTGTGCTGGATGTGAGAGGTCCAGAGTGGTTTTGCCAGCCCTTTTGCTCACTCTGGAGGAGGTTGCTGATGGTTATTAATGGTGTTAATGGTTGTGTGGAGAGGTGTCCAGGGCGGTGTGGGGTGTTTTTCCAAATCTACTGTAAAAGTCATTAAAATTGTCTGCCAGTTGTTGATTCTCCACAGTGCTGGGGGAGTGGTGACTTGTAACTGGTAATGTGTTTCATAGCCTTCTACACTGAAGCAGAATCACTGGAAGAGAATTTGTTCCTTAGCTTACCAGAATAATTCCTCTTTGCCACTCTGATCTCCTTTTCCAGTGTGTATTTGGCCTGTTTATACAAGACAATATTCCCCTTTCTGTAAGCATCTTCTTTGGCCTGACAGAGCTGTCTGAGTTTTGTAGTGAAACATGGTTTGATGTTGTTGTAGGTTAAATGAGTCCTGGTAGGAATTAGGGATGGGTCACGATTTTCGAATATTCGAATAGTCAATTTAATTATAGAATATCGATTAGGTTATGCGATTATTTTCTAAAGGTTTTGAACCGTGCCAGCGTGCCTGTTCGTTTGAGTAAAGTGATCTTTGTTTAGCAGGCCCTGGCTTGGTTGAGGTGGTCCAGAGTGCGGTTCATTTTCAGCTTTGTAATGTGGAGGAGAGAGAGAGTCAGAGAATTCTGGTAAGCTGCAGGGATCTATATTTGTTCCCTCGTTTCAATTAAAAGTTCCCGGACTAACAGATTTCTTCTTCCAGAGCATGTGAACATTTAATATATGAAATAGGTTATTGTTATGAAAACAGACGTTAAAATTAATGTTCATAATAAGTGCGTCATTCAGGCTGTTCATGATAGAGGTCTGCGAAATGCTTTCGGTCGGGTTAATGTTTAATGGATAGCTAAACCAAAACTATATTCAGAGGCTACGCTGCGCACACACACATCACACAGATATCAGAGATACAGCCACAAACAGCACTGAAACTGTTTCTTAGTAAAATATCTTCGATAGGCTACTGACTCAACATTATGTTTCTCTGCAATGAGGGGTGAAATCGCTGTTTTGAAGTAAGCCTCATTGCTTGTATAGAGACGCAGATGCAGATGCAGCAACTTTCATACCCTCACTCTCTCGCTAATTCAAATAAATGATTATATATATATATGAAATAGGTTATTGTTATGACACGTTAAAATTAATGTTCACATAATAAGTGCCGTTGTTCACAATATGTTTTAGCGCATAATGTTTTAAGAATGATATTCTGTTTAGCGTAATAAAAACATATAACATGCGTAATATGTTTATATGCCATAATATTCATTCATTAATTAATCAAACGGGTTACGCTTTTTTATAATATGAATGTTATGCTCATTTTAAAATAGAACTGTCCCAACCTTATACGCAGTTGATAATTACACTGCCGGACTGTTCTGTTAATAAATGCCTCATTCGGTTATGTTATATTAATGTTTCAGCAATCATAAGTTACGACCATTAATTGGCTCAGGTTAAGATAGACTATTCTCTAATTAATTAAACTGTTATCTTACAGATTGAAAGCCTGAATGGTTTCTCTCTCTCTCTCTCTCTGTGTGTGTGTGTGTGTGTGTGTGTGTGTGTGTGTGTGTGTGTGTGTGTGTGTGTGTGAGAGCGTGTGTGTGAGCGTATGGTACATGCGCCGATAGTCTATTTCGAATAGTAATCGAATAATACACAGTGATTATCGAATATTACTTTTGCTTAAAATGCACGTCCCTAGTAGGAATGCACGTATCTTCACATAAACTGATATAGGATGTTACAGTCTCTGTGAGCTCATCCAGATCATTTGCAGCAGCTTCAAAATCACTCCAATCAGTGAGGTCAAAACAAGCTTTTAAATCTTGCTCTGCTTCATTAGTCCATCTTTTAACAGTTCTTAATACAGGTTTAGCAGATTTTAATTTCTGCCTGTAGGCTGGTATAAGATGAATCAAACAGTGATCAGAGAGTCCTAAAGCTGCCCGTGGGACAGAGTGATATGCATCCTTAATCGCCGTATAACAGTGATCCAATATATTACTGTCTCTGATGGGACATGTGATGTGTTGTCTGTGTTTTGGCAGTTCGCGGGAGAGATTTACTTTATTAAAGTCCCCGAGAATGATCCGAGTGTTTTTGTTCTGTGTCTGTGGTCAGATCAGTGAGTTTCTGTATAGCTGATCTCGCGTTCGTGTGCGGTGAAATGTAAACACTCACGAGAATGAAGGAACAAAACCAGTCTTTAGTGTCGCATGATCCTTCAGATATCATTATAATATGCTATTTATAATCAATGTTGGAAACAGTTGTACCGCTTAATATTTTTTTGATATAAATCTTTGATAAATAAAAAGTTAAAAGAACAGTGTTTAATCAAAATAGAAATGTTGTTACAATATACACTACTATTCAAAAGTTTTGATTCATTAAATTTGTTTCCTTTTTTAAAGAAATTAATACTTTTATTCAGCAAGGGTGTGTTAAGTGTAAAATGGAAAAGTGATAGTAAAGAGATTATTAATGTTAGAAAATATTTATATTTTGAATAAATGCTGTTCTTTTTAACTTTTTATTCATCAAAGAATAAAAGTACCACAGGTTCCACAAAATAAGTAGCACAACAGTTTCAATACTAATAATAAATCAGCATATTTGAATGATTTCTGAAGGATCATGTGACATTGAGGACTGGAGTAATGAATGGCTGATGAAAATTCAGCGCTGCTTCACAGAAATAAATCATATTTTAAAGTATATTGAAATAGGAAACCAATATTAGAAATTGCAATAATATTTCACAATATATTTTTGAGCAAATAAATACAGCCTTGATGAGCATAAAACTTTTGAATGGCAGTATATATATTTACTAATTACATATGTATTCATGTTTTATATATATATACACATACACTGAACAAAATCATAAACGCAACACTTGTTTTTGCCCCCATTTTTCATGAGCTGAACTTAAAGATCTAAGACTTTTTATATGTACACAAAAGGCCTATTTATCTCATATTGTTAACAAATCTGTCTAAATCTGTGTTAGTGAGCACTTCTCCTTTGCCGAGATAATCCATCCACCTCACAGAAGTGCTCACTAACACAGATTTAGACAGAGTTGTGAACAATATTTGAGAGAAATATGCCTTTTGTGTACATAGAAAAAGTCTTATCTTTGAGTTCAGCTTATGAAAAATGGGGCCAAAAACAAAAGTGTTGCGTTTATAATTTTGTTCAGTATATACAGTGTGTGTGTGTGTATATGTGTATATATATATATATATATATATATATATATATATATATATATATATATATATATCTCCTAACTATTTATTCAAACTATCCTAACGTTATTCAACTTTTTGATATAATATATAATCAATATAATGTAATTAATAATGATCTTTTACAACAGTCATGTTTTTATGCACAAGCACACTTAAATATTTCTCATTATGGTCTTTTTTTTCTTTTGTCTCCCTGTGCAGGTGAAGCAGCTGAGTGATCATTTTAACATTTACGCTTTCTCACTAAAAAAACCAATTCGGACTGACAAGACGAGGAGAAAATCGGCCTGAAGGCTGCTGAGGTTTAAACTCAGTATGCTCTTCAGCTAGCCGACTCTCGCCAATCACCAAGGAGACACAGCTAACATCAGGAAACCAAATTGTACTGACCAAATGCGCTGCCTTATTTTGAGGATGCTGCTCAATCAACAAATGAATGGAGCTGCACCACAGGGTCCACTGATCCCTGAGGCAGAGCTGTGCCATGGGGCTCACAGAGCCCTGAGGCAGAGCTGCACCATATTACATATTGGCCTCAGACATACAGTTACACCATGGGACTCAATAGCTCAGAATAACAGGACCCATTGAGCCCAGGACCTACAGTGCCTCGACTTGCAGCTGTGTAACAGGGCCCATTCCTCCTAGAAAATGTATCCGAGCCGAGACGGTTTGGTTGTCTGGTATCCGTGAAGCTGGGGATTTTGCTTGTTTCCCAAGGAAATGTGCTTTTCAGCTGAGATACTAGGAGCCTTGTACGGTTAATCTCACTTACATGCGGTTACATCTCACTCAGATGAGTCACGCGCAAACCACATGATGATGAATACACGCATATGATGTGATGAATGTCTTCAGCTTATTCGATTTTAAGATTTTATTTACATTTCATTTTGGTCTCAATTGCTCAATTTGGGGATATTTTTTTTAATAAGAGGCATTATTTAATTATGTTTCTATAATGGACAGTATAAGCCAACTGTAAAAAAAGCAGTCTGAATATGAAACTTATATGGATGAGGGAACAGGGGTAGATGATTATTGAAATCTATGGTGCTTTTGCTGATCTCTACAATTATACAAAATTGTAATAATGACATAAGACAAATGTAAACAACCGCATCTAGTTATCTATAATATCTCACACAGCTCAAACCACAACCTCATCTGACCAATTTAATTTGTATAACTACTGCAACTAGGATATTTGTTTGTTTTTGTTTCCTTTTTACATTGGTGATGGTGTGTCTGCGTGCCGATTTTCAGTGTCTTCCGGTTCTTTTTTTTGCTTCACTAGTCCGCTTTTATTGAGTTTATTTGTGCTTGAATGAAAAGTGTACTTCAAACCCTGCCCAGGAGAGGGTGCACTTGGAGTGAGCGAGTCCAACCTCGCTCTGTCTATAAACACGATAAAAGCACTAGTCTGTGTGCCACTGACATGTCCGTTAAACCTGCAGGTGTCATGGCCTGCATCAAGCTCGTTCCAGCATTTAGTCTGTGTTTTGTTTTCGTTTACGTGTCTTACTTTCTGCTTGGTGGACTGGGGTTTTATATACCGGTAATATGATTTTTTACTTTCACTGGTGATCTGAAGTGTTGTGAGTTGAATGTATGTGTATGTAAATATATGGATGAGTGAGTGTGTGTATGTATGCGCATATGTACTTTATGTATATCTCAGTGTATGTTTTACACTTATACACTCACTCTGGAAACCTCATGCCTCCATATAGTCTGTTTCTCTGAGATGAGACATCAATTGACGTTTATTCATGTACAGTCTATTCATAATTTATAACACTGTATTGTTGTTCATCTTGCTTTTATTTGATCTCCATAATGTAATATAATAGGATCCATATTTCTTATCCTCTAAATACCTTCTGTTTCACATGAATTGAGAAATTATGGATAAAGAACTTACATACTTTAACTGCTATATCCCAAGTAAATTCTTTCTTTGTCAGTATTTACTTTTACAATATATTATTTGTTAAAGAATGAGTTGTTGTGACACATTTCTAAGGAAAATGTAGATCAGAAAGCATTTAGCCAGCAGATGGCGCTCTTTTCCTTTTTATGCAGTAGAACTTTATATTTTTGTAAAGAGTGATGGTAGTTCCTTCGAGGGTCAAATTCACTATGCAAATCAGCACATTTTAAGTTTTTTAGAGCACAGAATATCAGAGGAGGCTGCTGTCAGTGTGGCTGCTTGATGTGTGATGTTTGTGTTACTATTATCATTTTTAAACTAAACATCCCTCTTAAATATGACCGTTTTGGTTGCAGGAGGACTATCAAATACTGTATAACTGCATTTGTGTGATGCTTTGGAGAACAAGCAATTGTAACCTTGTTTTTGTAATCTAAAGTGGGATGAAACCTATTAAACCTCTGCATATTGTAAAACAAAATCCAGCCATGTAACATTATCTTGTTGCGCAGCCCCATTAAATGTAAGTGTATCCACAGTATCGTTTTGTCCTATTGCAAATTTTGACACCCCTGTCCCAGGACAGGTAGGATTTTACTCCGAGGTACACGGTACATCTTGTGTGTTTCAGGTACTGGATAGTGCACCACCAATATTTTGTTTCGTGGAATTAACCCTTACTGTGAAAAATAAAACCATTGCATTGCACATTTGGGTAATTTTTCATTACTTAAGGCATATATATATATATATATATATATTATTTTTATATAAAAAGTTGTATCCAGTGGAGGACATGCAAAATGTGCAAGTGAGTTTTGAGAGAACCAAGCAGACATTGTGCCCTTTCACCTCATTCAGGTGTTCCCCAACTGTTTTTGTCAGCCAAACCCCTTAGAATTAAAATATTTGAAGTGAACTTTAAATTTTGCATTCACTTATGTTGGTTAATGACTAAACAGATAAAACATTGTCTTTTAAGCAAATGTTTTATTTTGCATTTAGTAGAAGCTGGATGTATAATTGTAAATGTACGTTTAGTCTGATTATTCTGGGATGTTTTTACACCACATGCAAATAATTTGGAATAGTTAATGTGTGTGTATAATATAGATGGATAGATACATAATTATGTACTTTTGTTACGAAAGTGTTAGCAGTAAGCATTGATCTCGTTTGACTTCAGTGAGCTGTGACACGCCGCAGAGATGTGTTGGTGTGATGCGGTCCAGCGTGACAGTTTTTTCATTATGGTGTATTTTAACCCATATTTAGTAACTAGGCTATATGTATTCTTGAATCGCGTTAACACCCGTGTTGCAGTGTTGTTACAGTCGGGATAGTCCTGGTCCTAAACTGACAGTTAATCGGAGGCTGCATGAATTAAACAGACAGCGACAGTGTAATGTTTCTGGAGCGCCTCCGTTTTGTGCGTGTCTGACCCGGTGCCTCGAGCGGGACCGGGAGAGCGCGCTCAATAATGCATGCACGTCATTAGACACCGGAGAAGGCCGGTGTATAGCCGTTATTTCCTGGGAAACGCGAGTCAGGGCGAGGTGCTGACAGTCCAGCCTCTGACGCACCTCAACAGAAATCTTTGAACTTGAAGACGTGTTTCCCGCCTCATGCACTAATGCATGTCGTTTTGCTACGTTTTACTGTTAGCCTCGTGCGGTGGCACTTCTGCTTGACCCAGAAGCCCCGGTGTTGTGCCCATTTTCGACCCCCCTGCCAAATTATTAACCCTCGCGTTGAAATCACTATCTGATTGCCTAATCCTAACTCCTCCCGGCCTCCCCCACACCTAACCCTAAACCTACCAATACTAGAGAGGTAAACATTTGTCAGGGGTCATAATTGGGCACAACACCGGGCGGCACTCCTTTATTTAAACCGGGATTAACGGCGCGGACATCGATAAACTCTTGGTTCACCAAAGGACCACGTGGGCCTTTAAAATTCTTTAAACATACATCCATTGAGGCATTTCATTCTGATTATTATACATTTTGTCTCACTGAATTGTTTAAAAGTCATGGAATGTAGTACATATAATTATTCTTATAATTATTTCTAATTTACATGTATGCATTTAGCAGACGCTTTTTATCCAAAGTGACTTACGTTCAGGCTATACATTTTTTGTCAGTATGTATATATAGTCAGTAATTATATTCATAGAAAAATATATTATAGAAATCGTTAGTCAGACCAGTAAACACAGACTATTGGAAAAGTCCAGTCTATAATGTCCAAGTTTGACTAATGATTTATTATGTTTGGTGTTTGGCAAGTTTGGGCTTGTTTAAAGCAAGCCTGGGCTTCACGGGTGCCTGGTCACTCTGACACAGGCCACTGGATTTAAACTGTTATTAACATTCCTGAAGCTCAAAAAGTAGAGCATGGCGTTTGCAATGCCAAGGTCGTGCTTCAATTCCCAGAAAAAGCACAAAAAATATCAAACATTTACATTTATGCATTTATCAGACGCTTTTATCCAAAGCGACATACAGTGCATTCGGGCTATACATGTTTTATCAGTATGTGTGTTCCCTTGGAATCGAACCCACAACCCTTTACGCTGCTAACACAATGCTCTACCACTGAGCCACAGGAACAATGTAATGTATACTTTGAATGTAATGTGAGTTGCTTTGGATAAAATCATGTGCCAAATTAAATGACTGTAAATGCATCTCTCTCCGTGGAATAAGAGACTGGACGGGCCTATGTTCTGTTCCTGGCTGTCTCAAGGGTTTAATACATTGATGTGATCTTCCCACGGAACTGAGGTGATGTGACTCTTCATCACTGGGTTGCTCAGTACAGTAAGATACCCCTGTAGAGTCCTTCTAGTTAAGTCACTGAGGTGATACATATTCGTTCTTTTTCTCTATGGTGTGTTTAATTAAAGCAGAGACGGATGGGATTGTCTTGGAGGTAATGGTAGCACCCTGGTAATGTCCAGACATTAGGTCATTGGTCTATTTGAGGTCAGACCACTGCTTGATGTATTGCTGGACATGTTCACATACTTGGACATGCAGTTAAAACGAAAGTTATCGCATTATATTGCAAAATATTCACCCAAGTGACATTTATTTTGTAATTCAATCACTCATAAAAAGAAAGCTGCCATGTTCTAGATTATAAAACAAAAGATGTATTGTTTAAAATAAATAATAAAATGGACGTGCATATGAACAATTTGTAGTTGTAAAAGCTTAATAGTTAAAGATTAAAGATGTTCCGTCATATTAAATGCAATAAACACCTGTATGAATTGGAGAATTGACCATACAATACCATTCAAAGGTTTGAGGTCAGTAACATTTATATTTTTTTTTATAAGAAATGAATACTTTTATTCAGCAAGGTTGCATTAAATTGATCAAAGTGGTAGTAAAGACAGTTATAATGTCGCAGAATTGTTTAAAGAACAAAATCAGAATGAGTTCTGAAGGATCATGTGACACTGACGACTGAAGTAATGGATGCTAAAAATTCACTGGGATAGATTACATTTGAAAATAAATTAAAATAAAAAAATTATTGAACCTTATTAATAGTTTTAACAAAATTACTGCTTTTTATTGTTGTTGTTGTTTTATGTTTAAATAAATAAATTATTTTTAGAATAAAGCATTTTGGACAGTAATGTACATTTATTAAAAATCATCTTGACATCAAAATGGGTTAAAATATTTGTGCAAAAAGGCTAGAAACGTGAAGTTAATTTGGAGAAAGCCGCATTTGTTTGCAGATGCCACTCGGTTGTGTTATGTTGTTACCTAATGCAAGAAAATGTACACAAACTGATGATAAAAAGCTAGATTATATAATCACAGGATACGTAAGTGTCTGACTTGGCTCTTTGAGAACTATGTGGTTACAAGTCTGAGTTGAGGTGCAGACATGCCACACTCACTTCGGATCAATCTCTCTCCAGTACACATATCTACACACGCACACACAAAGGCCAAGCCCCCTCAGCACCATATCGTGTACCAAAACAGTGTTCATAATTCATGAGCTCCTCGCCAGCTGAAAAGAGGGAAAGATTCCTTTACATGTCCATTATTGAAAGCCCTTCTGGCCATTGGGGAGCAGCCACAACGCAGTTGTTCATTTAACATACACGTTACAAAACACACACACCCTTAAATTAGCCTAATTAGATGTCTAAAATTAGGCAAGTACTACAGTATTGTATCCTGTCAATTTATTTGTAAGATAAGTTGTAAAAAGTAGATGTACAAAAATTACATTGCCACATTCCTGAATAACAAGTTTCCTAATTTAGTGTACTGTAAGCATCAAACAAAAAGCCAATATAATACTTCGATTATATTCCTCAAAAGACTTAAGGATCCTCATCCTTTGGCACCGACTGGCATAGTTGAGTGATGCCATTGAGATGCATTCAAGCCAGAAACATGATAGCAGCTTAAAACCTACAATAGGCATCAGTCAAACCCCAACCAAACAATTAAGAAACTCAAGAGAAGTCAAATTGTCCTGGGACCAAGGGATTAGGGTAGGAAAAAGAGAGTGGAGGGCAAGGGGGGAGGTAATGGGATCAAGAGATGCTGATTTTAATATGATAGCATATTGTATCTCATTCTTCTTCCTGAAGTAGATAGCGTTTTTCAGTAACTAGCATAATGTTGATTACCACAAATAAATTCGAGTGAGGCACTTACAGTGGAAGAGGATTTGGGACAAAACACTACAGTTGAGTAAGGTGAAGATTTTATCTTATAGAAATTACCCATTTATTAATCACAGTACTTTAAGAAAATTGTTGTGAAATGTTGTTTAAGATATGTAAATTATCGAATTAAATATGCTAATTTACATTTCTCAAACCGAAATCTGTCATGTTCAAAATTATTGTTACATTTTGCTGATATATTTATAATATATATAAATGTTAAACGTTTTTATAGAGAGGGTTTTGGATATACATTTTTTTATAAAATCACAAAAAAAATTCAAAAGCCATGTTTTAGGAATACAATTTTATATAAACCAGGCGGATGATATATGAACAAACTTCTTTGCAAAAACAGAGAGATATAGACAGGAATAAAACTGAAACGTTGTTTGGTGTACTAAAAAACGTATTTTGAGAAAATGGCCATGATTAAGTGACAGCTCCTGATTAGGGTATTGATTTGTCTTTTGTATTATATACTGTATTATTTGTATTTTACTTGTTTAACTCGGTTGTAGTGATTTGGTGTGAGAGAAGCACACATAAACATAAAAAAAGATATGCACTGTCATTGAAATCTACAGATGCAAACAAAGTGTAGTAATATAAACACTGTCATTTTTACTGTGTTCTTTCCACTACTGACATGTTAGGGATGCAAAATTGCCCAGTGCATAAAAAAACTATGGTTTTGCTTGTAGTGTCTTGCCTTAAACGAGGGATGAATCAAAATGATTTGTTTTGTGGTAATCGACATTAAGCCACAAATGCAGTCGACTGAACCTGACTTGTATTGAACCCAGAATATTCCCTTTGGGAAGGCCTCAAATGTCACCCGAAATCCATTCGGAGTATTTCTGTCTTTTTGTCAGATTTGTTTTGTAAAGCAGACGGAAGCATTGGTAAATTGAGGTCCGTGACTCTGCGCTGTGTAGCTGTTCGCAACTGAACAGAGTTTATTTTCACTGCTCCTCCCCCTCCCGTTCCTGTGTTCCTCTTCTCCTTTGCGTGTCTCAGGTTTTTAATGACGAGAGCTTGTTGTCTCTGAGATGGAAACAATGGTGGTTTGGAGCCATTTACGAAGAAAGGCGAGGAGCCTGTGTCAGGCGTTGTGTGGTGTGTAAAACCGACCCAAGGGACTTTTCTAGGTGTAGCTTCCTTCAGCGTACCAGTGTGACGTAGTCGAGGTAAAGGAGAGGTTTGTGTTGTGCTTTTCATGGCGCTGAGGTGGCGACTATTGTAGGTTTTCTCTTCAATGGCCAGTAATAGATCCTTAAAGCGCTGTCCTGTTCTGGGAGAAGCCCCTTTGTCGGAGTAGAACGTCTGCAACTCCTCTAACTTGTCATCAGGCTGATGTTCATATTCCAGCACTTGATATTTGTCAGAGTAAGCCGGTCTCAGATCATGTGGTTTGATTGATGTTTTCATTGTATGGGAGTCTCTAGAGGTGTCTATAGTTACAGTGGCATCACAAGGGGCGGAGTCACAGAGTTTGGTGCCACTCCCCTCTCTGCAGGAACACTCAGGCGGTGAGACACAAAGCATCTCCTTCCCACCAAAAGTTAAGACTGAAACATACACATATACAAATGCTGTCAGCTAAGTATGAATTGTAAGAATTTTTAAATGAAACCAATTTTTACATAGCATGGGTCCTAAATAGGGTGACCATTTGGTTATAGTCATTTTACAGGACAGTAGATGTGATTTTGTGGGACAGTGCTGGACATGTGTGTGTGAGAGATAAATATACTACTATTGGATTATGCAAATATTGATGATGATTGTATGATAATATGCTTTAAAGATAGTGATGACCAGTTCTGGACACTCAAGTCATTGTCCAGGTTCAAGTGATAGGGCAACAATGTAATTTACTTCACAGGACCTATTCAGACTATGAATTATAATAAAATGAGTAACAGGCTAGTAGGTTAAAATCACATTTTATACTAAACAAATATCTCCTCAAACAGCCGGAGAAAAAAAAGTGTGTTCCTTTATTATACTACGCAAACATTAAATGTGTTTTACTGGATCCAGTGCATCTTGAGTGCCAGTCATTTTTTGTTGGATCTGGCAGCTTTAACCAGGATGTTCTTATCCAGAACATGTCTAGAAGTCGTCCTGGCTGTGTAGCTGTATTTAACCACATTTAATGAGGTTCACATTGATTCTTTTGCTCCATCCAGTCATCTGGATGAATGCGTTGTTTGGTTATTTCCCCCACTCTAGCTAGAACATGAAGACTGTGCCAATTATTTTTAATTTTTTTTATTCTATAAAATAAACCAGTAATTAACCACTTGTAATTTTTCATGTCTTGAAAAAAGGTTGCTAAAAGGGACTACAGAGGTTATCAAGGACTTAAACGGCATTATGCCGAACAGATAAACTCATCTTCTCACTCAAGCTTTCCAACTTCCATCAATCGTGGTGTGTTTTGTTTATGGCCTAACTTCAGCTTTTTACTTCTGATAATTGTATTTAGGCTTCAAAATTCAGAAAAGTTTGTTAATTGAATTTCTGGTTGGCCTACAAAAATACACCATCATTGCAGCACTCTCTTAGTGATATAACTATAAGAAATGATTATTACCCTTAGGAATCAGTCCATCTTGTGTCTCGACCAGTATGGCAATCTCATTAGCTGTATGCACGGGCCGGGAGGAGGGGGAATCTGCTCTGTCCACTAGGCTCTCCTGCTTTGGTCTCATGGTCTCCGCTGTCCTTTTCGAGCCACTCTGGGCATCTCTGTCCTGTGATTGGCTCCTCTGGGTCTTACTGGCCTGCCTTGAGCTCCTCTCATTGGCCGTGTCACTCTGAGGAGACTAGTGAAGAAATAGTTTGTTAAATGCTATGTGTTTACATGATCATTTTAGACATAAGATGGAATTCTTGGATAGAGAAGTACAGCTGGACGGTTCACCTGCTGCTGACTCTTTGCACCTGCGCTGCTTCTCCCTCTCGACAAGCCCTTGTTCAGAAGATTCCATTCACTGTTCTCTTCTCTCTGAGGACAATCATTGACATTTTAGCTGTGATCCGAAACCTAACAATTAGCCAACCTAGAAGGCATCATAGCATGTATTGTGATCAGTTTTCTCCTCCAAGATGCAGGACTAAAAGAAACGCTGATAAACACTAGTATTTAAGTATTAGTAAAACACATTATTTAAGGATGCATCCATTTTAAAATAATTATTTTTTTTCATGTTATGGTTAATAAACTAATAAATTATAGATAAACGGTTTGATAGATATATGGTTTGAACTTCAAATTCTATATTATATTGTGTGACTGAAAGTAAAAGTAAAATGCTAAAATTAATCATTTTAAATGCTTTAAGGGAATTTAGGTATTACAACATTATATTGTATGTATGTTGAGATTTGATAAATATTACATTTAAAATTATTAGTATTAATTATTAGTATTTTTACATATATAGACATTGACCTATGCTGGGGCAAATAAACTAAATATAAAAAATAAATATATTGACCTATTACTGATGTAAACTACTGTTCAAAAGTCAATAAAAGTTTTTATAATGCAATTATTAACATTTATTCAGAAGAAACAGTACAAACATTTATAATGCTCTTTTGAATTTTCTATTCATCAAAAAATCCTGAAAATATTTATCACCGTTTAGTGTAGATGAAAAGTTTAGAGTAATGAAAAATCAGCTTTGCCATCACATAAATCAATTATATTTTAAAACAGCTGAACAGTTATTTCAAATAGTAATTATATTTACA
Organism: Gymnocypris eckloni scoliostomus; assembly: GCA_027564155.1. NCBI lineage: Eukaryota > Metazoa > Chordata > Actinopteri > Cypriniformes > Cyprinidae > Gymnocypris > Gymnocypris eckloni. Next base: position 49,908,316 of record CM050412.1, on the reverse strand, counting down.
TTTTCATTTATATTAGTAATTATATTTGATATAACATTTATTATTAAATAGTAATAATATGTGTCAGTATAACAGTTTTTACTGTATTTTTGATCAAATAAATGCAACCTTGGTGAGCATAAGACACTTCTTTTGAAAACATTAAAAACGTTATGCATAAGTCAAGCGTGTATCATTTTACCTTTATGGTCCTCACAACTTTCTGATGCCTGGTGAGTTTTTTCAGAAGTAGATGGTAGCAAGCCAAAATGGTTGACGGCTTGTTACTGATGACAGTGTGGATGATATCAGACAGACCGTATCCTACAGATTCAGTCATGTAGTTTATCACAGCTGTGTTCAGATCCTCAGGACGCAGCCTAAAAAGCAACAAAGAACCCACATATACAGATATCAGGAAATGCTGAATTGATTTTTCAAGATGTTTGTATCTTTTTGTGTATCTTAGAATTAGATTTTATTTTACATATACCTGTTTTTATGAGTGACAGTATGAAGGGTCTTTGGCATAACCCTCATTCAACCATTTATCCTCCATTGCTGCTTTTATTGTTGGCCTTTTTGCTGGCTCTGGCTCCAGCAGAGACAAGACAAACTGTACAGCCGCTAGAGAGAAATAAAGAACGAGAACACTGACATCTTGACACTGCTAAAGGAGTCCCAAAACTCCGTTTTAACCTTACACAGAAGATCTCAACACTGATTTGTCTGAGGAGTGAGTGTATGTGTGTGTGTCCGACCCAGACTGAACTTCTCAAGGTTTCTCTTACAGAAGGGCAGATCAGATTTAAGAAGCACTTTGCTCCCCTGTTCCACCTTCTCAACCTGGGGGGGAGAATCCACAGATCAGAGTGCTCGTTTGGCACTGCGTGGGCTGTGTGTGTGTGTGTACTGAGGTGAAGGTAGTGTTTGTGTCTGTAGACAGTGACGATCACATTTACTCATTCACTTACAGGCAGCCCCAGTATTCCAACAAAACTCACAAAATGGCATACCGTAAGCTTCTATGATAATTCATTTCCACCATACTTTATCCACACGACTGACTGTATTAGTAATTACAAATAGCATCTATTCTGTACCCTTAAATGTTTCCTTCACTTTGATGTTCTTATTTTTTAAAAACAATGCATGTGCTGGTTCAGAGAAACAAGAGGCAATTCACCACATGTAATGTACAAACTGCGTAATGATCTAGAGCAATCTGCAACCCAATCGGGAAACCCGGCCGGGTTCTGTTCCAGTAGCAGACATTTTGCATCATCATGTTTGTAGGGCATCTATTTTTTGCTACTGGTGAATATACTTTGTTATTAATATTCATGATAATAAATATTAATGTGCTGGATCAGATGATCTCACAATCTGATTGAGAAGAAGACACTTTGAAATGCACCACTGCTCTCCATATCTCTCTTTCTTGCTAACGCTCTCTTTCTGTATCTCGTCCTGAACCCTTTGGGAATAAATCTGAAAGACTATGAATATGTGTCGGGTCAGTAAGATTTATAAAAAAAAAATTGAAAAGTTTCTTATTGTCATCAAGGTGGCATTTATTTGATCAAAAATACAGTAAACATTTTTTATTTAAATATAAATATAAAATATGATATATATAATAAGAAATATCTCAAATGTATATTTTCAATATTTTATATTATATAGTTTTTATTGTGACTTAATTTATTGCATTCTTGCTAAATAAAAGTAAACATTTCAAAAACAAAAATATTTTGAATTGTAAAAGATGTGTGTATATGTATATGCAAAAATGTTTCTGTGAGGGTTGGGTTTTTGGCCTCCGTGTAAACATTATTAGGTCAAAAAAATGATAAAGTCAATGGAAAAATCAATGGAAAGTGTGTTTACTTTACCTTTGCTGATGTCTAATGGTATTGGACTTATTTCTCCATTCACCATTTTCAGATGAAGCTGCTTATACACACACACACACACAGACACACACACACACAGACACACACACACACACACACACACACACACACACACACACACACACACACACACACACACACAATCTTCATCAACAACCAGCATTAAAAAGGAAACCCATCTTCATTGAAACAAAAAAAGGTTAATGTATACTACATACATACATATTCTGGAAGACAGACACATTTGTGTACTCACACAGACCACACGTCCACTTTAGGCCCGTACTTCCTGTGGGCCAGCAGTTCAGGAGCCGCGTAAGCAGGACTGCCACACTGAGTGTTCAGCAGCTCCAGAGAGAGAGACTCTGCCTTCAGAGTGTTACTCAGACCAAAGTCTGCACACAAACACACTCATATGTTAGTGTACATGCAAACAAGCACATTATACTGTCTACAGTTTCTGATACACATGCAGATTAATTATAAGAAGCTTTTATCTTTCTTAGACATTTTTGTCATTTGAATACAAATCAAATAGATTTTAGAAGCCTACAATGAAATATACGTGAATAGAATGATGGAGACAGAGAACCATGGACCTGACTCATTTGTAACTGGCTTTGGATAAAAGTGAAGCGACTTATTGTAAATGAGATGTGCCTTCTGTGTGCTTAGGTTTGTTTACACTACTGTAATCATAATGGTTGGTCATTCTCAGAGGTCAAAGGTCAAGCTACTGATGTATTACAGTAGAAATGCTTTGACGAAAACTTCCCTCAGTTTAAAAGATGTACATTTATGTAAAAAAGGTCAAACGGCAAAACACACTCACCTACTATCTTAATGTTGTTGTGCTCATCCAGCAGGAAGTTCTCAATCTTCAAGTCCCTAGTTAACAAACACAAAACTCAGAGATGAAGGAGGCAAGTAAAAAAAAAATACAGTAGGGACCAAAATTCTGATACCACACTCTAAACCTAGTTATTTACTTATGCATAAAATTACATTTTCAGGTTTCATTTTACATTTAATTACATTTTATTTACATTTTAGTTTTAGGAATTTTAGTACTATCAACCTTTTAATTTTCATTTCAGTGTCGGTTTTTAATTTTAGTTCAGATTATACACATCTAGTGTTCATATTCATATATTTCAGTTTATTCTAACCGAAAGCAATTTTTTTTGTTTTAGTTAACAATAACAACACATTTCTCATCGTGTTCTCATACTTTGTATGTATGTGCAGTATATGTGAACAGTTGGACACCCATATGGGTCCTGCTGAAAGAGGAACGTCATGTGGGGAAATACATGACCAGCCAAGAACCTATAGCAGCACACAAAATGTAATGAAAAATGTGAATTAAAAGGGGATTTGTATTGAAGAACCGAGCTACGAGACTTATTGTTGGGGATATCACAGCTTGGTGGTCCTGGATGTTCAGTCATTCTGCCAAGTTTGACTTTTACACTCTCCCCTCTACTTTTTCTTTTATCTTACTCCCGCCTTCTCCCTTTCTTTCCACTTCATAATAAACACTCACTTTGACGACCGCACTCCTCACATTTAATATGAAATTGTATGAAAAGCCTATAAAAATATCATAGCCCTCAAAGTTATTTTCATTTCTCTCCATTTTTACTGACATGGCTGACATCTCAAAGCTCAATGGGCGGCTTAATGTTCCTCAACTCGCACACACATACAGACGCCATCCCTAAAATGTCCAAAGTACAAAGAGAAGTCGAATAACTATTTTAAATCTGCGCGTCTTAAAGTTCTCTGACAGACATGACGTGTATTAGGGGAAAACTGGACCGCTGTCAAGCAGTTTGACTGGGTTTTTGGGGTATTATCAATGTGTGTCGTACAGAGAGGTTAGCAGAGACAGACTCAAAGGCATAAATTAAGTGTTTGTGGAGCCAGTTGATAAAATAGTTTGATTTAGGTTGATTAATCCCATTCGAAGTGTGTGAACTTTTGAACTGAATTGGACATGAACCCACATGCTCCCTTCATTACCATAGTGACTGTATATGTTGACTAACCCTGCGGGTAGTCAAGTGTGTGCGTGTAGCCTGATGAACATCCTTTGATCCTTGACATACTCTAATAAAGGCCCTTTATTGAGGGGATTGTGTGTGACAGACCTCAGCGTTATGAAGCTTCAACCTGGGACTCCATGAGTAAGGAAGTCTGTGAATGATGTGTTAAGCATAGTGGCTCTGGCTGATGATGTCAAGAGAAGCTAATGGCATTCCCACTCTTGCTTCAGTTAGGCTTCACTGCCAGACCAAAGAACCACACACGCACACATGCACGCACGCACGCACACACACCACACCACACACACAAACATTAACGAGGAGGACACACCTTAAACTTCTATTGTTTTTATATTATATAATTCATTTGTAAAATTATACATTAATTTAACTATTCTAGTACAGACTAACTCTAAACCTTCCCCTAAAAAACATAGGTGTTGTTAATTGTATTATATATTAAAAAAAAAATGCATTTATATTATCGGGATAGTAATTTTGTATAAATTATGTAAAATAATAAGAATATAAAATTATATAAAAATCCAAAAGTTAAATATCAACAAATAAATCAAATAAAATTTGAACTGAGTTGTTTTAATAATGTTTATTATAATACTTATTATTAATAATTACTTGTATTGATAATCTTTAATGTATTACATTTCAAATGTTTCCCCAAATTATAGCAAAGCAAACCCACACACACTTTTTTATAACTTTCTCACTTCTTTAAAACTCTTATATTGTTTTTATTTTCTATATTTTTCATGTTTACATGTATATCTAATTATAAATACTACAGACTAATTCTAATACTATAAGACAAAAAATTACAGTATCTCACAGAAGTGAGTACACCCCTCACATTTTAGTAAATATTTTATTATATGTTTTCATGTGACAACACTGAAGAAATTACACTTTGCTACAATGTAAAGTAGTGAATTTTTGTATAACAGTGTAAACTGCTGTCCCTCAAAACAACTCAACGCACACATATATTAATGTCATTCAGTTGGTCACACACAGTGAGTACACCCTAAGTGAAAATGTCCAAATTGAGCCCAATGTGTCAATATTTTCCAGCACTGCCTTAACCCTCTTGGGCATGGAGTTCAACTTGTTTTTTTTCAGATTCTCAGTGAGTTATTTGCCATGAGGTGCCATGTTGAACTTCCAGTGACCAGTATGAGAGAGTAAGAGTGAGTGCAATAACACCAAATTTAACACACCTGCTCCCCATTCACACCTGAGACCTTGTAACTAGGGATGCACCGGTTGACCGGCCAAAGATCGGAACCGGCCGGTTTTTGCTTATAATGCGCGATCGGCAACCGGCGGTTTTTTGTCTTTTTCGCCGATTTTTCCGAAGTGCGAACATGTCATTTGTGTGGAATACATTCGCAGGAGCACAACAAACACAGAAAACACAGATACAATGAAGCGAACTGTTGGTGTAACATTACTGGCACAAACAAGAGCCGCTTTCATTTGCTGCTCTAGCTGAAGTTGCTAGTGATGGGTCGGTCTTGAACGATTCATTCATTTTGAACGGATCTTTAATGAGACTCGAGAAGAACCAGTTTTCGGGAGTGATCGTTCAGTCGTGATGCGCATACCATCCTAAAGGTTCTGTACTGGAATTAGTTCACCTGTTTCAACTCTTTTTTTCGAGTCGCTCGCTCATCTTAAACGAGACTCAAAGGTCCGAGTCGGTAAAATGATCCGAACTTCCCATCACTAGAATTTTGACAGCGTATCTGTCCACGCCCTGCACAAGAATAGACCGTGAACAGTTGTTCAGAGCTTCACGTGTTATGAGAAAAGAAACAGACCAACTTATGACAAAGCTGAAATGCTACTTTTGTAAAGAATAAAACCTCAAACGTATAAAGTAGTTCTGTACAAGATTATTATTTTACCTTAAAATTACATTGACTTAATTCGATTTAATAAGCACGAGCTGTAGCATCTTTGTTTTTGCTCGGTGCACTAAACATTATTTGATTTAACATTTTGAATAATTTATTTATATAGCCTACTTTGGTTTTATTTAGTTTCACTGGTAAATACCTTTTTCTTTACACCATTTAAAAATGACAACAAAAAATGTTGATTAAGTAACATCTTTGTTTGGACTGTTGAATGTGTGTTGGTTGTGTTGTTTAGATTGTAACTATGCAAATGTTGCCTTTAATTTCACATGGTTACTGTTAATGTTTTCATTTAAGGCCAGTTTTATGTAGTTTCAACCCAATTTAAAACCATATCTTGGTCCATCTTCAACTGGGGTTGACCAGTTGAACATGAGAGGCAGAATTTATAAAGATGCTTGTTTGTTTTTCTAATAAAATATATTGATAGGCATTTAAAATTTGTTTAATATGCTATATCCATTAAAATAAAAGCTTAAGAACATTTTGAATTGTAAATAATTTTAATCAAAAACTTGTGACACAGCCACTATGTCATATTGAAGTAACACCACAGACGTAATTATAACACCACAGACCTTATAATGCAAGTTACTAAAGGCTCTGTGTTACCAGAAAATGCATTAACACCAGAGACAGTAACACCACATACAAATCAGCTTAGACTTTTCTAAAATGGAGGCTACCATCATGATGATTTCAAGATCAGGGGACATTTTGGAAATATCAACAAGTATGTATTTATAATTTTTTTTATTAAAATATGCCAGATCTGCAAGTTATCAACATAACACCACATACACTAATGACAACACATGAAATTGTCAGAGATTTAGCTAGCTTCAAAATGTATAAGAAAGAATGTACTAATACCCCTCAGATCAACCAGCACCTGCAGTGACCGTTACATACATGAAGTAGTCCAAATAGAATTCTCCCTTTCTTAAAGGGTGACATCCATTGTTGAAACACCACAGACATGAATTTGCAACTTTTTCTTAAATATATATATTTTTAAACAAATATTATACATGTTAAATCAAATCTATATTCACTATATAAACACTTTATTTGTGTTAGAATCTTTTTCATTATTTCTTAAAGGAAAAAAAATCGGTATCGGAATCGAATCGGCCAGTTTGCTCGAAAAAATCGGTATCGGAATCGCCACGAAAATCATGATCGGTGCATCACTACTTGTAACACTAGCGAATCACATCACACCGAGAGAAAAAGGCTAATTAGGCTCAAATTGAGGGGTGTACTCACTTTGTGGCCAGCGGTTTAGACATTAATGGTTGTGTGTTGAGTTATTTTGAGGGACAGCAGATTTGCACTGTTATACAAGCTGTACACTACTACTTTACATTGTAGCAAAGTGTCATTTCTTCAGTGTTGTCACATGAAAATATATAAAAAATATTTACTAAAATGTGAGGGGTGTACTAACTTCTGTGAGATACTGTATTTATTGATGAACTAATGAATAATCAACAAATTTATTTATCATTTTAAATAAATGTATATAAATAAATTATGTATTAAATTGTATACTTTTGTAATTGTAGGTATTTTATACTGAGAAAAGTAATTTCTAAATAAATTGTATAACATTCTAAAAATTAAAACCATTAATATTTTTTATTATTAATACAAAATGTTAAAGAGAAACTATTTTAAATTCATAATATTGAATAGTTTTTATTTATTGGAATTTTTTTCCTCAAAAATCCAGAGACTAACAGCAAATAAATCAAGACACATATACTTTGCTTTCATTCACTTTCACACACACTTCTCTCATCTATGACTCACGGCACTTCATTATTTTAAGGCTCTTATAACTAGAATCCGCTATACAGCTTAGCACCCTCTCAGCGTTTTCCTTTCTCTTTTCCTAGTGCTACCCCATCCCTACATACCTTACAAACTGATCTCAACACTTCAATTTAGTGGGTCCAATTGTGTCATTGTGCAGGAATTTCCACTCATTACCTGTGAACTATCCCGTGTCGGTGCAGGTGTTCCACTGCAGACAGTATCTGGCGGGTGTACCTGCGGACCTCTCTCTCCTCCAGCCGTTTACGCTCACAGATTCGATCCATAAGGTCTCCTCCTCCGCACAGCTCCATGGCCATGTAGTAGCAGTTCTCCGTCTCCAACGTCTCCAGCAGCAAGACGATGTTCGGGTGGCGGATCAGCTGGTGGATCCGGGGTTCGCGCTTCATGTTTTTTAAAACGTATGAATCCTGACGAGCCTTTTTCTTATCTATCACCTTGATCGCCACCTGACAGACAGTGAGAGAAACAAAGAGTCATTATGTGTCATTTTAGTATCAACTTTGTCTCAGATGTTTCTCTTAAAATGTATTAGAATAAATTTAAAATATACAGCAAGTCTAAGAGTGGATGACTTTATTTACTCTATTTAATAAATCTTCATTAATCCCATTGATGTCTAGGAGAAACAAATATTCAAAAGATCTCACTTGATGTTTATTTTCCATGGGACCTACGGTGCCTTGTAAAAGTATTCATACACCTTTAATTTTTTCACGTTTAATGTTGCTGCCTTATATTAAACTGCTTTAAATAAATTTGTGCTCCATATCAGGAATCTACACTCCATACACTATGATGGTAAAGCCAAAAAAACAAAAAACATTAACATCTTTGCAAATGTATTACAAATAAAAATCTGAAATGATTCCATTGTATATGTACTCATACCTGTATCAGAGACAGTTGTAATTTAAATCAGGAGCATGCCTTGTAGGTGTTACTAGACTTTGAGTGAAGGTAACCTGTGGCAAATTCAATCACTGTAAATGTGTATGATTTGGAAAGGCACACACGTCAACAAAAGGTCCAACAGCTGATAATGCATATCAGAGCAAAAACCTAGCCCAAAACCAAGCCATCAGATGCAGAGTATCATCCCAAAAGTAAATGTGCTATTGCTAAATGTGCCTCAGGCTGTGGGGCTGTTTTTCAGCGGCAGGGACTGAGGGACTCGTCAGAGTAGAAGAAAAGCTCAATGCACCAAAATATAGAGATAACCTTAATGAAAACCCAGTCCAGAGCATTCAGATCCTCAGACTGGGCAGAAGGTTTACCTTCCAACAGGACAATGAACCTAAACACACAGCAAGAGTGGCTTATAGACAACTTTGTGAATGTCCTTGAGTGGACCAGCCAGAGCCAGAGCTTGAACCCAATCAAATATTTCTGGAGAAACCAGAAAATGTGCACAAAAACAACAACTTGAGACTGTAAAGGTGCTTCAACGAAATATTTATTTACTTATACTTATGCAATTTACTTATGCAATTTACTTATTTCAGTTTTCTTATTTGTAATTAATTTACAAAGTTGTGACAATTCTGTTTCTGCTTTGTCAATATGGTGTATGGAGTGTAGACTGATGTAGAAAATAAACTAATTTAAAGCAGTTAACATAAGGCAGCAACATAACAAAACATGAAAAAAATGAAGGGGTATGAATAGTTTCGCAAGGCATACTATATTTTCTATTTTCCTCCAAAGAAAATGTCTATAGTATTTGGTTTATCAAAGCTGAGTGATTTAGTTTAGTTTGCAGTGTTTAATGGCAGAGCTGTAGCATGGCACAAAACTATAGCTCAAAGTCCCTCTCTTTAACTCCATGATAATAATTTACATTCTCAAATTCTAGGACTGAGCTGGGGGTGATGTGTGCTTATGTATCACCACAGCAACCTGTTCAGGAAAACAGAGTGGTCAGGAATGGCTCAGTGATGTGTATAAGAGCTGGTAACATACACACGCACACAGGCCGAAATTACTGACCCATGAAAGCTCAGGTCACCAGAGTGAGAAGAGGAGGACTCTCTCTCTCCTTCTCTATGTTTGTCTGTTTTCCAACTTCCCTAGAACATTTCTAGGCATCTAATAGATATTCTATAATGATACTGATAATGATAATGATAATGATACCGGGGGGTTATTTAATTAATTAAAGATACTAACAAATATATTGAATTTAAACTGAGTTTTAAAATTATATTTTTTATATAATTATTAGGTTTAATATTAATAATAATTGTATTAATTTATATACATTATTTATTAAATCCAAAATAATGTATTAAATCCAAAATTTACCCCTAAAATAAAACTGAGTAATCCCAAACACATACTAATTTCTTTAGGCATCTTAAGAGATACTCCGTATTGATATTGGCAATATAATGTATGTATTCATAAATAAATAGACAAACACATAAATAAATACTAATACATTTTTATATAAATACATCATTAAATAATATAACTGATATGTAAAAAAAATTCTACACATGATATAATCATATGTACACTGGGGGATACAACTATTTGATCCCCTGCTAATCTTGTATGTTTGCCCACTGACAAATAAATGATCAGTCTATAATTTTAATGGTAGGTTTATTTGAACAGTGAGAGACAGAATAACAATAATAGCAAAATCCAGAAAAACGCATTTCTTAAAGGGAGTGCTCCTAATCTCAGCTTGTTACCTGTAGAAAGTGAGTGAGTAAGGGAGTGAGTGAGTGAGAGGTGAGTGGTGGTGAGTGGTGAGTGAGAGTGAGTGGTGAGTGAGTGAGAGTGAGTGGTGGTGAGTGAGTGGTGGTGAGTGAGTGAGTGAGTGAGTGAGATGAGTGAGGAGAGAGTGAGTGAGTGAGAGAGTGAGGAGTGGTGAGGAGAGAGAGAGAGTGGTGGTGGTGAGTGAGTGAGAGAGTGAGTGAGAGAGTGAGTGAGTGAGTGAGTGGTGGTGGTGAGTGAGTGAGAGAGTGAGTGAGAGAGAGTGAGTGAGTGGAGTGAGTGAGTACACACACACACAGTGGTGAGTGAGTGAGTGAGAGGTGAGTGAGTGAGTGAGTGAGTGAGGAGGAGTGAGTGGTGAGTGAGTGGTGAGTGAGAGAGAGAGTGAGTGAGAGTGAGTGAGAGAGTGGTGAGTGGTAGTGAGTGAGTGGTGAGTGAGTGGTGGTGAGTGAGTGAGTGAGAGAGTGAGTGAGTGAGTGAGTGAGTGAGTGAGTGAGTGAGTGAGTGAGTGAGTGAGTGAGTGAGAGAGAGTGAGTGAGTGAGTGAGAATGAAGTGACAGTGGCCAAGTATGGTGACCCATACTCAGAATTTGTGCTCTGCATTTAACCCACCCAAGTGCACACACACACAGTGAACAAACACACTCACACACACACACACACACACACACACACACACACACACACACACATGAAAACAATTGGTTTTAAGACACTTCACCGTGAAGGACTCTCCATAGGCATAATGGTTTTTATACTGTACAAGCTGTATGTGCTATTGCCCAATGATTCAGACCGAGATGGTGCATTTCTATTTTCCCTCAAAAACTCACTCTGTATGATTTATAAGCGTTTTAAATTATGGGGACACTGAAAATGTCCTCATAAATCACCTTCTCCTTGTAATACCTATGTCATACCCATGTCATTATACAAGTTTGTGTCCTCATAAACCACACACACACACACACACACACACACACACACACACACACACACACACCATGAACACCCTAACCCTAACCCCAGAGCAGTGGGCAGCCAATGCTGCGGCTCCCGAGGGAGCAGTTGGGGGTTCAGTGCCTTGCTCAAGGGTCTCACCTCAGTCATGTATTAAAAGTAGAGATAGCGCTAGTTATTCACTCCACCCACTGACAATTACTGCTGGACCTGAGACTCGAACCCGCAACCTTCGTGTTACAAGTCCGGCTCACTATTCATTAGGCCACGACTGCCCAGGTGTCTGTATAAAAGACACATGTCCACAGAAGCAAACAATCAATCAGATTCCAAACTCTCCACCATGGCCAAGACCAAAGAGCTGTCCAAAGATGTCAGGGACAAGATTATAGACCTACACAAGGCTGGAATGGTCTACAAGACCATCGCCAAGCAGCTTGGTGACAACAGTGGGTGCGATTATTCGGAAATTAAAGAAACACAAAATAACTGTCCATCTCCCTCGTTCTGGGGCTCCATGCAAGATCTCACTTCGTGGAGTTTCAATGATCATGAAAACGGTGAGGAATCAGCCCAGAACTACACGGGAGCATCTTGTTAATGATCATAAGGCAACTGGGACCATGGTCACAATGAAAACAATTGGTAAGACACTTCACCGTGAAGGACTGAAATCATGCCATGCCCGCAATGTTCCCTTGCTCAAGAAAGCACATGTACAGGCCCATCTGAAGCTTGCCAATGATTCAGAGGAGACCTGGGTGAAAGTGTTGTGGTCAGATGAGACCAAAATCCAGCTCTTTTGCATTAACTCAACTCGCCGTGTTTGCAGGAGGAGGAATTCTGCCTATGACCCGAAAAACACCATCTCCATCTTCAAACATGGAGGTGGAAACATTATGCTTTGGGGGTGTTTTTCTGCTAAGGGGACAGGACAACTGCACCGCATCAAACGGACGATGGACGGGGCCATGCACTGTCAGGGCCAGGGCATTAAAGCCAGCAAGGGCATTGAAAATGGGTCGTGGATGGGTATTACAGCATGACAATGACCTAAAACACACGGCCAAGGCAACAAAGGAGTGGCTCAAGAAGAAGCACATTAAGGTCCTGGAGTGGCCTATCCAGTCTCCAAACCTTAATTCCATAGAAAATCTGTGGAGGGTTCGAGTTTCCACACGTCAGCCTCGAAACCTTAATGACTTGGAGAGGATCTTCAAATAGGAGTGGGACAAAATCCCTCCTGAGATGTGTGCAAACCTGGTGGCCAACTACATGAAATGTCCCTCTGTGATTGCCAACAAGGGTTTTACCACCAAGTACTAAGTCATGTTTTGCGAAGGGGTCAAATACTTATTTCACTCATTAAAATGCAAATCAATTTATAACTTTTCTGAAATGTATTTTTCTGTTTTTTTTTTATACTGTCTCTCATTGTTAAAATAAACCTACCATTAAAATTATAGACTGACAATTTCTTTGTCATGGGCAAATGTACAAAATCAGCATGAGATCAAATAATCCCCCCCAACTTTAATTACATTCACATGATTTAACTAAATTACCATGACAAAATTTAACCATGATTTTCACTCATCTTTTAACAACACTGAAGTAGGCATATGTGAAACATTTTACAGCAAATAACTGTGAAGTACAATTTCTGCAGGCTCTAAATGCAAATCACTGAAACAATGACAATCATACCATTACAAATCATTTCAATCTATTACAAACAAAGACATCTATTATAACTGATAAAACATCTGTCTGTCACCAGTGACGTCTGCAGACAAAATACACACTATTTAGTATGCGAAAATTTCATCAGATCTGTTACATGACCAAAATCAATACACTACTGAGTGACAAAACATCAACAGCCAACGCACAATTCATGATCACCCCTCCTCCCCCAAACATAAAGTGCCTTTTATAATAATAAATGTCTCTAACAGTTTGAGTATGTGCGTATCAGAGATTAGAAAGATGGAGTCGCTATGAAAGCTGAGAGAGCGAGACAGCATGAAAAATGGATGACAGCCCTTCAGCGCACCGATGACTGTCACCCTTAGTGTGTGACACTGCGTCTTTGATTGACAGGCGTCTGCGTGCAAGAGACTGTTACCTTCTCTCCTGTACTGATGTGCATGCCCAGCATAACCTTGGCGAATGAGCCCTTGTTGATCATTTTGCCCACCAGGTAGCTGCCCACACGCTTAGTGTGAGGAAAGTTTTGAAGCAGGTCACGGGGCACTTTTCCAAAGCAGGGAGTTGCTGCCTGCTCCAGCTCCCCTGAATCTGTCATGCTCCCATCCAGAGATGACTTCAACACAGCCGGCATGATGCCAGTGATGCCCGTCCGCTAGCAGATCCACAGGACGACGCCGAGGATGGAGAGAGAGGAAGGGCATGTGTGAGGGAGGCCGGTCTCATTGGTTCTTCTTTTGCTGTTGGTGTTTGTCTCTCCTGTCAAGAAGGAGAATATCCAGTCTTCGCTCCTCTCGTGTGTTTTTCTATAGTCCAGATGCTGAGCCACAATCACATGCTGTGTTTTGGGACCAGGTTTCTGTCTTTTACTTGTCTCTAGCCTCAGATCTACTTCTCTTTATCTGTCTTTTTTATCTAGACTGTCTCTTTTCTACCCAATGGAAGGTTCTTCTGTCACTCTGGTTAGTTCATGCACCCTTGTCTTTGAGTGTGTGTGTGTGTGTGTGTGTGTGTGTGCTGGTAGATAATTAACTGTATCTGGTCTCAGGTTGATGCTGTGAGCCTAGCGTAGTGAGAGGACACACTACACCGTAATGACCCCCCACCTACACACACACACACACACACACACACACACAGAGAGAGAACGTAAACTGGAAAAATAAAATGGTTCCCAAAAATGATGTCACAAAGTATAAATATAAAATATACTACAAGCACACAACCATGGTTTTTACAGTATTTACTTCTATACTTTTACTCATTTTATACATATTTCTATTTTTAAGCCTTAAAATTAGTTTAATAAACTTTAAATATATAACTTTAAAATATAAAATTTAATATTATATAATATGATATGATATAATATAATTAGTGATTAATCCTGTACAAAATAATAGTTTTGTACTGTGTAACTCATTTTATACATATTTCTATTTTAAGCCTTAAAATTAGTTTAATAAACTTTAAATATATATCTTTAAAATATAAAAATTTAATATTATATAATATGATATGATATAATATAATTAGTGTGATTAATCCTGTACAAAACAATAGTTTTTGTACTGTGTATATTTATTATGTATATATAAATACACAGAGTATTTATTTTGAAAATATTTACATGTATTTGTGTATATATTTATTTTTATATTTATATAATTCATATTATGCAGCAATATGTTTAACATATAAACTTTTATATGTTAAACATATAAAATATTAATTATGTGTGTGCATTTATATATACATAATACATATACAAAGCACACACACATATATGTAAACAAATCCTTTATTTTGGATGTGATTAATCGTGATTAATCGTTTGACAGCACTGCATATAATATATATTTCATTTTTTATATTTTTGAATATATTTTCTTCTGTCAAATTATATATTTCCTTTATTTTATGAGAAACGTAACATTTAAAATTCTCTTATATTACTTATTATTACTTATTATATTTCTCATTTTTTTCTAATTCATTTGAATTAGATTTTGTATGTATGTGTATTAGTCCATAGTATTAAATTAATAAATAAATATGAAAATATTATTAACAAAAACTACACATAATGATACATGAAACACATTGTTAAATACCGGTCAAAACATTTTTATAATTTTTAATTTTTTTCCCTTTATCAGCCAAAATATTTTTACGTACACTCATTTTCATATATTGTTAGAATAACATTATTTATAATAATAATAATAATAATAATTTGTTACATTTATATAGTGCTTTTCTAGACACTCAAAGTGCTTTAGATAGTTAGGGGGTATGTCCTCAACCACCAGCATCCACCTGGATGATTTATAGGAGCTTGTCTCTCAAAGGTCCAGAAATATATTTCCTGGATATCATCAACAAAGACTAATATCCTCTGCCACACTAGAAATTAAATCATGAAGTAAATAAACACCCCATTAATCACACAGTCGCATATTGCCCATAATAATCTTGGGATATTACAATAACTCAAAAGCAACATCATCCAATAAACCAGCTTCTAAAACCTCTTAAATGAGGCGGTCAGATTTCATTGCTTAATAAGGTCATGCTGCAATGAGAGGCTTGTCAATTACTTGAGATCCTGTTATGACAATGAGGAAGAAACAGCCACATAGATATTAATATCACAAATGGCTTTAGAAAGGGAAGTTCACATCTATAAGATTGGTTTTGGCCTCGGACCAGAGTGTGTTAGTAGGGGTCTGTGTGCTTGAATGAGAGGCTATTGTTGGATAAGTGTGTGGTTGGGGTCAGGTTTCTTTATTTCTTATTCGCTCACTCCATTCATCCACCGGAGAGGGAGATGAACTGAGCAGCAAGGGGCTGGAATCTGAGACCACCATACTACACACACACACACACAGTGATATATATACATTGCAGTACAGTAAAACTCTATCATTCATATCTACTCCATCCACTCTGAGAAAACAAATAGAGTCCCTAAAGCTGTGTGTGCATGTGCCTCATAAGTTTTATATCCACAGTTCAAAGCAGGCCATGACAACAAGAGCCAGAAAGTGCAAACACACAGATGCTCAGAACAGAACACCTTGCGTTCACCCCCAAAAAATGTGTTCCAGCCTCGAGGCTTTGGCAAAACATTGTTCAGTCAAATTAATAGTGCTGAAAACCTCTGTCCATTTCCTGCTCTGCAAGAAACCAACCCCCAGCAATCCATTAAAGCATATCTTAACACTAAATAACCTTTTAAAACCCTGCTGGAGCATTGATGTGCTAACATGCTAATCTTCATGAGGAGGTCTCATAGCAGGATGTCAGCAGAAACACTGCTGTGCAAAATATGCTATCATTGAAAAACATGAAGTAAACTAAGCACAGAAAAGCGTAGCTGGTGGTTCAAGCAAAGCAGATACATGTGCAGTCTGTTCTCTGTTATTAAAAGGATTAAAAGGAGACTCAAAAAGTGAAACAGTTTTGGAACAACATGAGGATGCCAAGTAAATGATTCACTTGTAATATTTAAAATTGTTGATTTAAATATATGTTTGTTAAATAATGTTCTATTATTTATCATATATTATAAATATTGATTTAGTATACAATATTTATTCATATATAAACAATGTTTACTGATAATTTATTTACTTATTAGAAGATAATTATCAGCTTATTAGCCCCAAATATACAGACATTTATTAAAATATCTCCCAAAGAAAACAAGAAATATATACAGTTTTATGCATAACGACATAAGGAAGATGAATAAATGATGACAGAATTCTAATGTTTGGGTAAACCATTCCTTTAATCTTGCATAACGCATACAGCTGGCCCTGTCCCAAATGGCACCCTAAACCCTCGCGGTCTTTCTCTGAGTCCGCACTCTCGTGACGTAATGCCGCTTTGACTGTCGGTTAGAAGTCTGCTGCGGAGCTCGCCCCAGTGCAGGCTTGGCAGAAGTGCATATCGAGGGCACTCGTGAGCACCCTTCTGAATGCTAAAATGAGGAATGGGACACCCTACGGTCTCGTGGACTAAGACTGCAAGTGCACATGAAGTGTTCCATTTGGGACAGGGCCGCATGTACTCTCAACAACATGTCAGCCTTGATCAGAATTAACAAGTACTAACAGTTGTGAGGACTGCCCTCTTGTGGCCAATGAAGCAAATTATTATACATTATATATTATGAACAGTTTTGGGGAAAGTAACTTTAAAAATAATGCATTACAATATTGCATTACTCCCTAAAAAAAGTAACTAATTACGTTACTTAGTTACTTTTTATGGAAAGTAATGCGTTACATTACTTTTGCGTTACTTTTTAAGTATGAGCAGGGCTTGCTTGTTTGTTTTTAATACAAGAAGTTCTATTTATAGTAAATGTAAAAGCCTTTCACACCAAAAAGTGTAATGAATAAACCTCAGGCTGACGGAAATGTAAATTCACATCTGTACAGTAGAACGCAGAAAAAGAAGGTTTAACACTCTTCAGCAATAAAAAAACAAAACAACGAAGCACAATTGTTAGTTTATCTAAAGTCATTTTTGCTTATTAGTATGGTTGAACTCGATCATCAAAAGGTCAGCAGCAAACTAGAAATTAGATATATTTGTGTTGTTTAACATATTTAATTAGTCATAATAAATATATGTTTTAATTCATTATGATGAATACTGAATCTGTTTTTTGCAAGTGGGATGAATTAATACACATTCAGATTCTAAAACTAACTGCCGTTACTTTTTTGAGAAAGTAACTTGGATATTTTCTAGTAAATTAAAAAGTAATGCGTTACTTTACTAGTTACTTGAAAAAAGTAATATTATTACGTAACTCGCGTTACTTGTAATGCATTACCCCCAACACTGATTATGAACTATTTAAAGTAAATAATTAAAAATGTATTCATTTTTTTTCTTCATATCATTCTAAATCCCTATAAGTCAAAGTAAAAACTGGGGCTAGTTGTTGTCGCACATTTTTCTCCAGTAAATATAATACATGATGTGTGTGTGTGTGTGTGTGTGTGTGTGTGTGTGTGTGTGTGTGTGTGTGTGTGTGTGTGTGTGTGTGTGTGTGTGTGTGTGTGTTTCCATGAATCGTATATGATATGGAGACCATCAGCAAATTTGTTTAATATTTAATTTCATGCCTGGGTCAAACACAAAGTCTTATAACATCCTGATGAAGGCTTAATAAAAAACAACAACACCTTCATTGGCTGCCAGCATCACAGCTTGTTTAGAGGCCTAGTGCTGTCAACAGAACAAGACAAGGAAAGCAAATAAAACAGGACAGAATAAAATAGGAACAGAGACAGAGATTTGCCTGTCTGTAAGCTTGTAGATGGGATCGACTTTAAACCATAATTACATTGAAAATGCTTCAACACAGCTAATGAAGACCTGCTGCGTGCACACACACACACACACACACACACACACACACAAAGCGTAACATGGGGCAGGGTGATGACAGCAGTGAAGTGAAGCAGTCATTTCCTGAGCACCATGGCCAGATGTCTCACACACTACGTCTCAGAAATCCCGCTCACACACACTAGTGTGTAATAAGTCAGACATGTAGTTCTCATTAATACCAATACAAGGGTCACTCAGACACAGCTGCTCTTCAAAACTTCATTACGCCATCCCGCTAAAGGGCGAACCGCACTATTTGTGGACAGAGTTGGATAAAATAACACAGAATTATGTTTTAGTGAGTGTTCTGAGTGGTGCGTGTGTGTTTACATGTGATGCAGCGAGTGGCTTAATTACTGTGTGCTAATGAAAAGCTGTGTGTGAGTTTGTGAGCAACTCAGATGGTGGAACTGCCACGCTGCGCTCACAGCTCGTAAATTGCACACCTTCTAAAGGATGTGGGCTGTTGCTCGTGTGTGTGTGTGTGTGTGTGTGTGTGTGTGTGTGTGTGTGTGTGTGTGTGTGTGTGTGTGTGTGTAAAATAGCTAAAAGCACAGATTTTAGGGCCCAAATCAACAGAGTGCAACTGCAGTAAAAATCTCCTTAGAGCTTAGTTGGTGTATAGTGGTTGTTATTTGGAATTGTTAGAGCGAATGATGTGCTAACGTGGATGTGCTGTACCAGATGTGAAAATGTTACACTTAGATAAATGCATCATTAATCATCTAAGATTGCATGTGGATGTGAAAAATACAGACTATTCTATTGCATATGGGAAAACTTGCATAAAACCCAGATGCTTGAAAGTCATCCATGTTTTCTTTTGAGCCATCAGAATGTTTCTCTGTAGTTTCCAGAAGAGGGCACTAGAGAGAAACTCATCTTCTTTTATTTCCCTAAAACACTTTGTTCCGGAGAAAATTATATATAGATATAAAGCTTTCTTTTGATTATAAACATGAGCGCTAGCATACTAGTGAGTAAACCAAATTTTTTCTGTTTTCATAAATACTAAAACACTTTTATTTTTCATATTTAATTTTAGTTCATTTGTTCCTATACTTTCAACGCATTTGTTTTTATTCCTCTTCTGAACGTCACTTGTCCTAATATAAAACTAGAATTAGTATCTCATGGTTTCTAATGTCTAAACAGGTCAAAAATGAACCAAACAGCACAAAAGAGTTTATAAAGAGCACAAACAACTTACAAATTCATTGTTGTTTGGATTGGAACTGCACTGTAGTCCTGTAACATAAATCGTTTGACACAATTCATTTTGTGGTGACTGTAAAACTCACGCTAAAACAAGCCAGTGCTGAATTAGCTCTTTCTTTAACGATTCACACTCTGAACAACACGTAAAAATGCAGCTTTTAAGTTTCTCTAGGAAATCATTCTAAAAGGGCGAACTTAGAACAAGAAAGGGAGTTTTGTTCTGTGCTTTTCATTAATTGCACACGCAAAAAAATAGTTTATACCCCGCATGCCTTGTTTCATGGCCTTTCTGTCACTGATTAGCAGCAAGCTGCGACAAAAGCATTCTTCATGCAAAAAACCTTCCAAATGAATTACTTTCATGACATCCATCTCTCCATAAACGTCCCTGACTGTAAATTCACAATTATTTGACTCTCTCCGCCTCATTTTGAACATGCAGATTAAATTTTTTACCACAATACCAGTGATTTCCTGCTCATATGGTCATCCATGCTCCCAAAGTCAACAGCAGAGAGCCCGTACTGCATAATGGATGTGTTTTATGGAAAGGGTGTTATATTAAGTTTAATAGCAGTGTGCGGTGGGCTAATGGCTGCCTTTGGCTTCCCTCCTGAAAATAGAATTGAGGGTGGGTTTGGAGGGATTCCTCTGTATGTGGGTCCGAGTGAGAGAGACATGTATATGGACAGTTATAGATATAGATTATGCAGACAGATTGAAAAAGTGTGTGTGACAACTGAATGGAATGAATGAAAGGAAAAAGACCATTTCAAATGTTCCATTTGTCTGCTTGGCTTTTAGTAAGTATTTAGAGGCTAAATAAGGATATATATATATATAAACTCCCCCGGGTCCACACCATCCAACTCGTTCTTGCTCCGAGTGGGTCTCGAACCCGGGATTCTGGCGAGGGAGGCGGGCGCTCTAACAAGGAACGCCAAAGGCTACAGCCTCTAGCGTCAGTCGCTAGAGCGCCTCTTTTTGAGGTTAGGAGAGTGATGTTTACACTCAGCCCTTACTGGCATACATCCGTTACACACATATATATATATATATATATATATATATATATATATATATTGTAGAATAAATGTTCACCTCTCTAAATGTTTGGCAGTAGCGTTTATCCATCTTGTAACCTGTGATCTGATGTTTACGTGAGTTGGGCTTTGGGGTTTGTATGAATGGTCGATAATGGCCTATAATTTTGTAGCCCACTCTTAATTTAGAGGCAGTTTTAAAGGCGCATGAAGGCAAGGCAATAAAATATTGCTCCTGTGCAGTGCTGAGCAACGCCTCCATCAACCTCCATCCCACCCTCCATTTAGAAAGACTTGCTTATTTAAAAAAAAAAACGAAATGCTCTTCTGAATGATTGACGCTTCTATCTATCTTCATCGGCCCATTTCCCTGTCTCTTTGCCTAGCTCCCTTTGTTTTCTTTCTTTAACTATCCTGTATCATTTTATCAGAAGTGGCCTGAAATGAAGTGCTAAGTGTCGGTTTTATTGAAAGGAAGCAGACTGGAACAACACGTGTGTTTTCTCAGGCCTGTAAAGGCCAAATTCTTACTTATGAATTACAAGCTGTGTACTGATGAGTCCTCACTACAGACTCATACCAGCTGAGAGAGAGTACTAGAGCAAGAGAGATGAGAGATGGCTTGAAATGGACTGCTAATGAGCGTGCGTGCACGTGGGGTTGTGGGTTGCTGAAATCATTAATGCATTGTGGTGTTAACAAAAATCTGGTCTTAATTTTGCTAGATCTGTGCCGTTTTAATGTACATATTAAATATGTTGCCAAACTTAACAGCAGTCATGCAAGTGACCGTATGCTCCACTGAACAAAAGATTCCTGCTATGTCTGTCATTAACTGTATATGAGTGTATGAAATTTTGTGAGAACGCCTTTCACTGCAGGCACAGAAAAGTGTATAAAGATGTTTTAGGTTACATATGTAAGCATATAACTACATAGAAAATAAATATTGTGTTTTTATTGAATAAAATGTGATTGATGAGTGATATAACATTAAACATTACATTGTTATTACCTCACAGTTTGTTCACCTTTACATTTAAAACCTAACAAACGTTCTTGTTGTTTTTTTCCTCAGAAATTCTGCTCATGCTGTCTTCTCCTAAAATAAATGTTACTAGGTTTGCCATTTTGAAATTTAATACAAATCAATTCAAATATTTTTATGCGAATCCAAATATGTTTTTGAACCCTCTATATGCAGTATTAATTTTACAATTATGCAGATGGTAAAGCAATATAAATATGAAATACAACAACTACATAATGATACAAATATTACAACCACATATATTACAGCAATATTTTAAATATAATGAATAATAATAATATGCATATATTTATTTATACATTTTCTGATAAAACTATACTTGCTGCAAAATGTTGTGTGTATTTGTATTTTTTCTAATTGCCCTTAAACATGTGTTTTGTGTGTATATTTAAATACAGTGCCTTATAAACTCTTTCCTCCTTTTTGGGCACATGGGCAGTCTGCCATGCCACATCAAACCTGAACTAAGGAACCAGTATTTAATAAAGTCATCGGGTCTAAGATGGGAAAGAAACCGCAGCTCAACTCGAAGCATAAGAAATCGAACGAATGCCACCCCCACATCCACATTTGCTTTTCTCACTCTCACTCGGTGAACAATGTGCTGCTGCTGTAAACACATCTATAAGAGAAGGCCCATGACACAGCGCTGCCAAACTCTGCCAATAATTCAGGATGGGAAATGCTTCCTTTAGATAGAACAATCATGAGAGATGTGTTCATTTAGCTGTGTGTGAGTGAGTTTTCACTGTCTGATATTTCTGTGTGTTATGTTGTTAATGGCACACCTTGTTTGCCAGGCAGAAACAGCCAATTAAAAGTAACTTGTGTTAAACTGGGTCCATTTTTTCCAGGACCACAAAACAATCTTCATTTACACCTCACTAATGATGTGTGAGTTTAATACTCGTAGCTGTTTTCAGCTTCACATGCAACAGGTTAACACCTTCAGTGCCACGGCTGGTGAACAGAATGTACACTCTGAACTGACTTTTTACATTATAATAAACATGAGCAGTACATTTGCAAATTATATCGCTATTCGTTATTATAGATCAGAAAACTAACCCATCATTTTTAGCAATTTTTTAGAGTTCTTTAACTAAAGAATATATTTTGAGATCAACAGCATGATTTATGTGACAAGAGTATTGAGACAGATGCATGATGGGATACAAAATATATCTACTAAAAACTCAGTCATCTATATTTTTTATTTTATTTGCTAAACATGTCATTTTATTAAATATAGTTTGATACATCTTTTTACGATAAGCCTTTCTTGACATATTCAGGTACATCGTTAGCACATTGGCATGACGGACTGATGTAATTAGGGGGTGTGGCTTCACATCACCAATCACCCTGCTGTGCTTGGTGCTTCCTGCTGATTTACAGTGTGCAGACTAAGATGTGGCTGTTTTAGCAGGTCATAACTCGCTACACACACATACACAGACACATTGGCTAAATGAGTGCCAAGTGCACACACACACACACACACACACACACACACACACAAACACACCAGGCTTATGGATGCCAGAAACACACATTCTCCACACTGGCCTCACCTGGCTGTTTTTTGTTCCCTCTCACACTTTTCCTTCCTTTGCAAATCCCAGAGTGAAAACAGAGGCCAGTATACCGAGTTGTCGTGAATAGCTGGACAGTGACCCGGGCTGCAGGGAGCTGAGGAGAAAAAGGAGAAGAGGGGTAATGAGGCTACAGCTTCATGCTGTACTGGTGTTAATGTGCTGATCGGTTGTTTTGTTGCTTCCGTGGCAATCTGACAGAGGAGACTTTTAAAATGTGCTTTAAAGATACATTTATCATGGATTCTTAAAGACTATATTAATACATACTGTATAAGATATATATAATTTGTCTTTAATATGGTTTACACTATAGTTTTTTATTATAATTTAGTTTTTTTAATAAATTGAATAAAACAACAGTAAGATTTTTTTATTATTCATTTTTAATATACAATTTACATTTAATTACATTATTTGAATAATATAGACCCCACAATTTGGGGGTATTAACAAAAAATTGGGGGTTAAACAAAAAAACTGTAAACAATAAATTGTAATGTTGGAAGATCCAAACATTGCCAATTTGTATCTGTTATCTGTATTTATTATAATCCATGATGCTATGTGTCTAAACAAGATGTCCAGGACCTCCAGCAGAAATATAGGCCCACAACATCAAAAATACAGCAGTATATTTCATTGTACACATGGGGTGCTTTCTATCCCTGTGTTCACCAAAGCCATCTTGAGTGTTTGCTGCTAAACATCTAATTTTTTAGTTTCATCTGACCATAGAAGCCAGTCCCATTTGAAGTTCCAGTCATGTCTGATATAACTGAATATGCTGGAGTTTGTTTTTGGATGAGCTAGGAGAATTTTTCTTGAAGCCCTCCCAAACAACATGTGGTGATGTAGGTGCTGTTTGACTGTTTTTTTAAAGGTTTTCTGACCCTGAGACTCATCTATATTCTGCAATTCTCCAGCTGTGGTCCTTGGAGAGTCTTTAGCCACTCAAACGCATTAGGACGATATAAACACACGTCCTCTTCCAGGCAGTTTTGTAACATTTTATGTTGATTGGAAATTCTTAATTATTGCCCTGATGGTGGAAATGGGAATTCTCACTGCTCTAGCTCCTTTCTTAAAGCAACGTCACTTATCTGTGAAGCTCAATTATCTTTTGCTGTACATCAGAAATATATTCTTTGGTTTTTCTCATTGTGGGAATTTGGGCTTTGTTTTCCCTCCTATTTATATTTCTGTGAAACAGAAAGCCATGGCTGGATAATTTCATGTTCATAATCACCTTGGCGTGCTCAAAATACTTCAGAGATATTTTACTCATAGGAATTTCTAGGAGTGCCAATAATTGTGTCCAACATGTATTTGAGAAAAACATTTATTTCATAATGGCATTATTTGAAATTCTTATAATTCATTGGTTAGATTCTTAAATCTAACCAATGAAAGGTTATAAATGAAAAATCAAAGGATTAACAATGCAGATTAATTTTCACAGCCTTTTTTTATCATATTTACCAAGGGTGCCAATATTTTTGGCCAAGACTGTATATGCAGATGGCAGAAATCTATAGAAGGACAAACATCACTGCAACACTCCACCAATCTGAGCTTTATGGCAGTGTGGCAAGGCTCAATCCTCTCTTCAGGTAACACACATGGAAACACTTGAAATGTCCAAAAAAGCATCTAAAGGACCCTCAGACTATGAGAACCTGGTCTGATGAAGCTCAATTCCAAGCATCATGTTTGAAGGAAACCAGGCACTACTCATCACATGCAGATTATCATCCCAAAAGTAAAGTGTGCTGGTAGCAGCCTCATGCTGTGGAGCTGTTTATCAGCGGCAGGGACTGAGGGACTCGTCAGAGTAGAAGAAAAGCTCAATGCACCAAAATATAGAGATAACCTTAATGAAAACCCAGTCCAGAGCATTCAGAACCTCAGACTGGGCAGAAGGTTCACCTTCCAACAGGACAATGAACCTAAACACACAGCAAGAGTGATTTATAGACAACTCTGTGAATGTTCTTGAGCGGTCCATCCAGAGCCAGAGCTTGAACCCAATCAATTATTTCTGGAGAAACCTGAACATGTGTGTCTGCCCCATCCAACCTGACAGAGCTTGAGAGGTGAAGAGGTGAGGAGAAGAATGGCAAATAATTGCCAAATGCTGATGAGCAAAGCTTGTCGCATCAAACAAAAAAGAGTTGAGACTGTAAAGGTGCTTCAGCTAAATATTTAGTATGACTACTTATGCAATGTACATATTTCAGTTTTTAATATTACATTTACAAATTTGAGACACTTCTGTTTTTGCTTTGTCAATATGGTGTATGGAGTGTAGATAGGTGTGGAAAAAAGTCATTTAAAGTAGTTTAATAAGGCAGCAGCAACATAACAAAACGTGACAAAATAAAGGGGTTACTTTCGCAAGGCACTGTATTAAAATAAAAACACAGATTTTAAATTGATTTTTACCATTATTTTTAAAATAATTGTAATCATATTTCACAGCATTACATTTTTATTTGAGCATTGGAGAGTTTAAAATTCATTTTAAAATCTGACTGACTCCAAACTTTTAAACAGTATATACATACACACACATACATTAAGTGTAATAAATTGTAATCAAATGTTTTCAATATTATTGTTTGTAATGTCTTTTGATCAAATAAATGCAGCATTGGTGCATGTTAGACACTTCCTTTTGAAAAAACATTTATAAATCCTACTGATCCCAACACAAGCACCAAAAGTCAAATACTCAAATGGTTACCTAAAATAGTGTAACTAATTAAAACATTATAAGAAAATAAACTGTTCTTTACAAGATATCCAAGACCACATTACACCGTTTTAACCAGGGAAACCTATCTGATGTAAAACAGAGTGCCCATTTCTTCTTTGTAAATTCCTCTTTCAATTCTATAGGGCTGGTTTTAATTTTGAACTTCCTCCTTTGGGAGACAGATGATAGGAGGATTGCTCTTGAAGCATGAGTGTGTGTATGTGTCTGTGTAAGTTCTCATCTAAATAAACCCCAGGGTGAAGAGTCGACAGCACTGCAGGTGGAAGGCTAAGGATCACAGACCACACACACAGAAAAACATATGATGATCAGGCATACTTTGTTCATTAACACAAACGTTTCTTCTTAACAATTTAAGGACAGTTCATGAACAAAAAAATTAAAAGAGAGATCATAATGACAATGAGATCACTTGTTTTCTAGCTTAGGCACGAGCTTCTATGCACACATGCTTAAACACACACACACACACAGCAAAACAGCCCCGCCTATCACCATCTCTCTGTGAAGTTCAGACCATCATGCTTGAGTGCTCAGAACAAGTTCGGGTCGAGTCGAAGGGGATCAGCAGGGCCCAAGGCCCTTGAAATCCCAATGGAGAGCAAATTAAAAACGACTGCTTCAAGAGCTGGTTAAAATTCTTATGTTTTATGACTCCTTACTCTCACAGAGCTGTTGACAAAAAAAGAGAAGAAAGCAGGGAGAAGTGCAATGTCGAAAGCCAGAAGTAATTCCGCATAGACGTTTTACGATGGAAACTTCAGCGAAATGTAATTTCAACAGCCATTCACTCCAGAAAGAAAAATCCCATTTTATGAGAGAAAAAGTGTGTGTGAGAGAGAGAGAGAGAGAGAGAGAGAGAGAGAGAGAGAGAGAGAGAGAGAGAGAGAGAGAGAGATGGGAGCACTGATCAGTATGTGAAGTATTAGCAAATAATATCACAGTGTTGTATCCAAGTCCAGTGTCTACTCTGAAAAAATTCTGCATCCAAAAGATCCAAGTCCAGGTCCACCTGAGTCCACCCAAGTCCGTCCAAGTCCAAGTTCATTCACAAATGCAGTCCGAGGCCAAGTACACAACTCTGATATCACAAATATACTTTCCCTTTCCTTTAATATATTCATTTCATTTTCACTAAGTGTTCAGCTTTGGCACTCAACAGCATCTTTTCTGTTGGAGGTTGAGCAGTTGAGAGCGGCCAGAGCTTCATCTGCTACATGAACTAAAGAGGTCCTGAGCGGAGAAACAGTCGAGGGTGTAAGTGAGTCATAAAGGACAGTCAGGATCAGCTGAACCCTGCTTACTAGAGACCAGAGACAAAGTGTCTGACATGATTTATGACTGCTGGACACCCAGAAAAATATAACATGATTTCATGGCATTGTTAAAACCCAGCGCTTTGGATCATTCCGGATCACATTTAATTTCATTCTTTTTAGGATGAACAACGATGTTTATTTTGTTAATATTTTTTAAACTTGGAATAATACTAATACAAAATATTAATAATTTAATAAAGTAATAATTTAATAACAATATCATTAATATTATTTTAATTAATAATTAATATTAAGAATTATTATAACTAAATGATTGTACAATTGGTATTATTATTATTATTATCTAAAAATGTAAGATTGCACTGAAAATCTGTATGGTAATAAACAGCTTTAGAATTAACATTTGAATTCTAAAAACTCTATTATAAACAAATTAAAATAAAGAAAATGTATTTTAAAAAGCAAAAAAATAAGATATTTAATATTCTGCATGATTTTCTGAAGTAAAAACTAACTAAATGTTTCACTGAATTATGCCGATAATACAATTTCTAATAACAATTTGTGTATAAAGAAGAAGCATTTTCACTAGTGGTTTTGGAGCTAACTGTATATTACAATTATTTTCAGAATAAACAAACGGAACTATGTATTTTTGAAAGCGGGCTGTTTTTACTGTGTGCTGACATTCCACTTAATGTCTGATGATGGCGCCATGCAGCCAGCATGAGGTGACCTGGGACGGCAGCCATGTTCTGTCTTCAAACATGTCATTAATGTTCTCTCGCTCTTACTCTCTCAGCAAGGTCAGAAGTGACTGCAAGAGTCTTCCTTTTGCGATTAGGAGTTTTCCTTTTGCTGCTCAGTCCAGACACAAACAAATATCACTACACTATCCACCTAACAGCCATCAGATGTGAAGACAAGGACCAAAAACATGTGAAGGTAAACAACAACAGTTCTAACACAGACAGCTAAATGGATATTATGAGTAACAAATGAATCATCAGCACTTTGGAACGCCAATGTACAAACCAAACCCAAGCTGTCTGGCAACTTATTTCAATTCATCCATCAAAGGAAAGTCACCACATCGCCGTCTCCTCACTCCTTGGTTATCCACACAACATTATCTTTCAATGCAAATTAATTTTGTCCCCACAGGGCCACCATAGACTTCCTGTAGACAGTTGAGTGTGATATGAATAGAAAGAGAGGACAGGACCGCAGCTTTTCTATCCTATTTCAGCACAGATCCCAAGTCCTCACCACAGGGCCATGTGACAGTTAGGGTTGCCTTGTTTTTACAATGCGGCTTCGTTCTTCCACTGATTTGATTTATGAAATGATCAGGGGGGAATAAAATGATCCCCCTCCCCACTGAGAGTCTGTCCACAGGTTCAGTATGAAATGAATTATGCCCAGACCACAGTAGCACAACAGTGTGATAAAGCACAACTATGAGACAGTTATTATCAGAGAATCCACCGCATCAAATAATACGCTTCAGCATAAAACACAGTGCCTTTCAAGCAAATAAGAATTAAACGTGAGAAACATTAAACACTCGTAAGACTATAATTACTCTGTCTCATTCAGAAACCGTTCAGTCCAACTACTGTGCTTGTGTGAGTCTGAAATCACTGCCAGACGTCTAAATATGGTAGTCTGCGAAATGGCTGGATATTGGCAGGAGAGGCTTCAATCCAAGCAAGGACCAAAACAAAATGTAGATTGAGCCTGACACTTCCAAATGGGTCATTTAAACACACAAGTTTTTTCCTGATTTAAAAATACTTTCTGCTGCCGTGTTTATATATGCAGTTAAATAAGCATATGTTTAAATGATCCGTTGGGACGTGTCAGGCTCAGTTATATACACACTACTATACACTACACTATACGTACACTACAATTTGAAAATTTGGGGTTAGTAAGATTTAAGTTCTTACACTCACCAAGACAAAAGAAATGTGATCAGAAATACAATGTAATATTGTGAAATATTAATTACAAATTAAAATAACTTTAGTACTTTAATATATTAATTGAATATTCCATTTATTTTGTGATAGAAACACTGTATTTTTAGAAGTCTTCAATGTCCTTCAGTAATCATTCTAATATGCTGTTCTGATGCTCAAGAAACATTACTTATCATTATCAATGAACAGCATTTATTTGGAACAGAAATATTTTGTAACATGATAAATGTCTTTACTATTACTCTTAATCAACAATGATGAACAAAAAAAGAAAGTTATATACAGTATATATCCATATTGTCACAAAATAGTTCATGTTGTTTACATGAGTGTTACTGTTATGATGTCTAAACTAAATCGTTTATTACTCCAAGTTTGTCTCAGTTTTGACTGATTCTTTCCTCTTGTAAGAGATTTTGCTGAGGCGTATATAGATTTGGCAGGAAATGAGAGTTGGAAAAAGTCTACTTTGTGTTTTTTAACGCTGCAGATTAAATTGGTTTAGACAAGCAGCATGCCAATGGTTCTTAGTGTAATGACAGGGATTTATTTGGTCAGAACTCTGTTATCAATTTGTTGACATAAATATGTATTTAGATGGCCAGTTTTTTTAATTACTAACAGACATTGTTGGGGGTACAGCACGGCTTGATGATGTTCGAAAAGTTGCAAAAGCTGGGTGAGTTCTCGCTATAGTCTGAATTGTAAATGGTGAGCTAAATGGCTGTTTACGAATTGAGTGCAATTACACTATTATACGCAATAGCCTTGTGATTACATCCAAGAGTGAAATGTGTCGGACAAGCGCAGATGTGCAAATAGTTATTTGGTTGTTTGTCAAAACTTCAAGAGCAACATTTAAAGTTAATTAGTGAGCGCTTACCACAGCCACTTAGAGGTGAATAACAATCTGAAGAAGGACACATACAAACACAAAGCCCTGACAAACAGGTTTACATGCACAATACATTCATTTCATCACATTCTCCACATGCTAAAACACAGTCAGGTAATATAGTGCATCATAAAAGCACAAACGCATGAGGTCTTGTTTTGTCTCGTTATATCCAGCTGTGTTTTTGATAAACACTGCAGCATTAGCTCATAAAGACTGATCACCTCATATTGTCTGGCTTTATCTTTCACAGTTTTTACTCTCGTACACCCTAATATCACACATACTTCATCTCGTCCTCTCGCTCTCTTTAGATTAAAACCCAACCGCAGCTTCTAATGACTGCAGTGACCAAGAATAATGACATACACCTGTTTTAACTTTTGTCCACTTGATTATTTGAAGTCCTACTCAATGGAAACCAACACTAATAGTGCTGGATGTTAGCTTTTGTTCTAGTCTCACTAATAAAATAAAAAACTAAAGGCATTGGTTTGGCTGAAAAGAACCCATCATCTTTGACCACATGTTGAGATGAATGCTTTTGAACTGGTGAGTTCTGGCTGATTATGTGATGGCATCATTGAGAGAAGAAGGTTTATAGGAGTGACCATATGGAGTAACGTGTGTGTATGTGTATATGCATGTGTTTTCTGGGGGTGGGGGTGTTTTGTGACAACACGTGTCAGTAAAAGAAACAGCGCAACTGGACCTTGGTTTTTTACAATGACCCTGCAGAAATGTGTCGTCTCATGCTGATGATTTCATTCTAACAAAACATCCAAGTCATGCCAGTCCAGCTGGTCTTTACGACGCCATTCCATCCTTGAATGTTCCAAACATTCTGTGCACAGCCCAATAAAGAACAACTCTAAAAATGTGTCTGTTTAAAAATAAAACTGCTTTTGGACTAGCATGAAACAAGAACTGTGATTTAGGTTTACGGCTCTCTTAAAGGTTGTCTGTGATGACAGCTGATTGGCTGAAGGATGATGAAACATGATTGACACTGATAAGGAGTGGAGAGGTACAACTAGAAACAGCATCGGGGTGGCTATGCCAGCGTAATGCCAGTGTTGGGCCAGCCATAGCCAGTTAAAGGCTATAATGTGGCAGTGGTTTCATGGCGGTTGGCTTTGAGCAGCAGGAAAGGGAATAAAGGGGCTTATAAAACAGGGAGAGAGAGAGAGAGAGAGAGAGAGAGAGAGGAGGGAAATGGGACAGAGGTAACCAACTTTGTCTTTTTTCTTTTCATTTTTACAAATTTTTCCAAGAAACTTTTCATTTTCTGTCTCTTTGAAGTCCATATGATGTGAGAGCATATATAGTGTATATATATATATATATATATATATATATATAGCCAATATGCTATGTCACATTTAGCATACAAACACACAGAGAAAAACCCTTAGTCTAGTTTTATCCACCCTTCTATTTTTGCTCCACACACCCATAGAGAGGAAAAGAATGAAAAAGTGAAAGAAATATAAACTTGTTCCTTCCCCTACCCTCACATTATATTAATTAAAACATCTCTATTGAGTTCCTCTTTAACGTGTGTGTAGAGAGATGGGCGAACCCACTGTTGTTTTATAGATGGGATGTTTTATTTATCTTGCCATGTGTTCATCTTACGTTACTCATCTTAGGTCATGTGTTTCTTTCTTTCTTTGGCACACACATATTTAATGACTAACAATACAGTGCATCTCATACTCACCCACTTAATCACTTCAATGCTCACTCTTCCACTCTCTAAAGCCAATCCTAAAAGACTTTACAACATAAAATACAGTGGAGAGAAAAAATCTGAGACTACTATTGAATTTGTTTTTATTTTGCAGCTTTTTCGCTGTCTCTTTTTTATTCAGAACTCATTCAGAATCAAAATTGAAAGGCTGAATTTGAGATTGCTGACTGGATAAATGTATATGGCACAAATAATTAGAGTTATATTTTATGTATTTTTAAGTGAGTCACTGTATCATTAAGCGATTTGTTCTATCTGGTCTCATGGCATTTACGTACCTGGGCGAGACACGAAATACGTACCAATAACTACATATTACTGCCGTTTCCAAAAGAAACGAACACTAGAGTCAGTAAAACTCCGACACCTTTTACTCCTTTTGACACAAATTTACAGATTTTTGATTAATAAATCTGCATTTAACCCATCCTACCTCAGGTTTCAAGTCCAATCCATATGGCCAACGACTGCCCTTCTTCAATTACTTGAAGAATATCATGTTACAACTTAAAAACAATATTAAAAAGCTGGGGGATTTGAAAAGGGATGCTTGGTAAATGGCAAATGGCAAGGTTGCATCATCAAATATGTTTTTATATCAGTTTTGCATTTGTTAACACTATCGGGTAGGTTTAGGGTTGGGTTTGGTGTAGGGAATGATAGAGCATTAGCTTTTAGGGACAGACCCTGGATATTTGAATTAGCAATGTAATAAAAACACAGAAATATGTACCTATATCTACGTAATGAAAATAAGCCATGGTTCACGTATTTAACCTGTGTTTTAGCACTACTCAGTGGACATTTCTCTGCAGCAAAACGTACAGTAAGGTACGTGAAACAGTGTCACACAGAAAGTGCACAGAGGTACCTATTTTTATGAGACCGGGTTTGGATTTGTTCATCAACATATATTCATTCAGAAAAGAAACAAGTGTCTGTCTTTGTGAGTAATAAATCATTGAATCATGTACTCAATTGATTTGTTCAGAAAAAACTAGTTATTTCAGGAACTAAACAAGTAACATGGATATTCGTCCATTCTCCAAACTGCTTATCCCACACACAGATATTGATCAACTTCTCCATTATTCACTTTAACACTCACTTTCCAACATTTTTCTAATTTGATCATTTTTTCATTATCATACAAAGTGAAATATTACATTGTAAAATATTCGCAGCATTTGCTATTTCTTTTTCATTTTAAGGCATTTAATGTTTATTTTACATTTTGGAATTGTTATAAATAAACAGATGCAGTGTTATTTTCTCAAATTCCTACAACTTTCTCTTTATTTCCAGGATTAAATTAGATTCTGAACCCCAGATTTTGAACCTCACAGTATGTCAGACCTGATCGCACACTCACTCACTGAGTCAGATTCCTCGAAGTCTTTCATATGTGAGAGCCCTTCTGATGACAACCTGAAGGAAGAGAAAACAAGTTTTTGTGTACATAAGCACACGTGTGATCTCTCTCTTTCTTCCCTTACTCCCCAGTTCCCTCTCATCCTCTCCCTCCATTCATAAAATATCAAACAGACCAGGTCCCGGAATAGGGCTGCCCTGCGGCTGCCTGACAGTGAGGATATTTTCAGTAGGTCCTTGTGGTGTTATTGCAGGTGTCCAGGCAGGATGCCCGTGTGAATTCGGAGAGAACATCAGACGCTGTATAATTCTATTAGTCCTATACTCAGATATTTATATTAAAACCATACACAGTCAGGGGATACTTCAGCGCTTAAGGAGCATGGGACACAATGACCCATCCTTGAATATTAAATGAAAGTGTGTGTGAGTGTCTATTTGTTAACTATTAAGGAAAGACTTTACAGACAAAACAGACAGCTGATGGATAGCTGGAGGGAGGAATGTGTGTAGCAGTAATAAATGCAAGCACTATACCATTATATTCAATTACCCGCTTTAAACTGTTTAAAATAAGACTGTGTGTGTGCATGAGGCACAGAAAACCCTTAATCTTTAACATACTTTAGTATGTATACGCTTCTAAAATACTCTCTGAACGGCCTCTCTGTTTTTAGTTTAATTACTTCATTACCGAAGGAGCACTGCTTTGTATTTTTTCAGATCTTTCTGTATTACAGAAAAAAATAGACAGTTTAAAACTTCTTAAAATAAGATGAAATAAAAATAAACTTCCTCCAAGTCCAGTTAAGCCAATTCAGCATGTTCTAGGAAAGAGTATCTTTTGTCTTTTGCTCCTTACCCATTCCTCTCTTTTTTCTTTCCCCACTCATTTCCTCTGAGTGGTTCACTTATTCATGATTTTATTGCTTTTGGATTTAAATCGTTCTCACTATCTTTTCTCAAGAGAGTAGAGTTCATAAAAAAACACCTGCTTGCGCTCTATTCTTTTTCACCCTTAACTTTTCATCTTACCCCCAACCCCTTCCCAATCTGACCTACGATCCCTTTCCCATTCTCTATTCAACACTTCCTCTTTCTCACTTCCCTTTTTCCTTGTGTTCTACGAGAGGGAGTAGTTCTCTGGTACTTCATCCGTCCAGTGCTAATGTTGTCCCAAGAGTCTTGGAGACCCTCTGAGTGACGCTCACGCTCCCTGCTGTGGGTCTACAGAGTGAGGAACCATCACATCACCCTCTAGAGGCTAAAATGAGAAACTACCATGATTTTCTCCAAACTCCACCAACATGTATCAATCCATCTCAAAAAACAGATGCCAATATAAATGCAACCGCCCTCAACACACTGTCACCAACAAAACCAATAGAGTCTAATGACTGGTAACATAATTTATAACTAACACATCAGCATTTTATAACAAACCAAAAAGGTTTATATTCCTTAAAGTATGTTTGGTCTTTGAAATAAAACCACATGAATAAACATTAAAACATTCTTAAGGTTTACGCAAAACACACATGAAATAATGACACATCTTCACAATTGCTGAGAACCTGTTGATTACTTCCATCTGTCTTTGTTGCAATTTATTAATTAATCCTGCTAAAATATCGTTCAGATGAAAAGACACTACCAACATGAACAGATCACCAATCCAAAAGCATTTAGAATAAGAGTAGCTTGACTATATAATATTATTCAGTTGGTTTGTAAGTTTTAGATTGGTCTGTTAGTTGGTTTTAGAGGTGTTTTCTGTTCAAACTGAGAGACCTCTGTAGGTAAGACCAGCAAACCAGATGTTTAAAGTGTTGTTTTGTTTTGTTTTTAACAGGGGCACCCTATCAAATTATTTAATAGGCTATTACCTTGCCCCTTTAAGTCTTACATGATTAAACTATTCCCCGTGATTTTTCACTTTTCTGAGAGTCAAGGAAGGCCAACGACAGGCCATATTTCATACCAGCTCAGCTTCCTTCCCCTTAATAATTTTCTCACACAAACAAGGTTGACCTCTGTCCACGTGTGTTTCGCTACACTCCCGCGGCGAGGAAATCCAATGTCAATACCGGTAGAGTCGTTGGGGGTCCCTGTCCGCGCCGCCCCATAAAGACTGTCATAAATACGGTAAATACATCAGTGTATATGGTGCACGTTAAGAAATGTCGCATTTCACGGGGAGATTAACTTTATGAATGGGTTTGTGGGTCACGGATGGTTTGGCGTGTCGTTTCATTTGAGGCGAATTGAGGATGCTTCAGTGCCCTCAGACATTTAACCACCGGTTACCGGGTCTTTTTCCTCATACGCGCACTCATAACGGCTCACCTCTGGATTTGGCAGCCGTGGGTCGCGCCCGCCGCAATGGGGTCTCTCTCGCCTTTCTTTCAAAGGGATTTTTTTCTTAATAGTTTTTTCTTCCTCCCATATACCCGCGTTCCTCGCGCTGCCACTTCCGCTATAAAGCCCTTGGCTGGCTGCCACGCGGCCATTAGCACTAGCAAAATAACTGTTAACAATATGGTGCCCAGACACAGCAATTCTGACTCTAAAGTTTAACCAGCCGACATGGTTTGAGTCCAGTGATGCCAGAGGTTACAGAGCGAGGATTAGTAAACAAACGCATTTTACACTTGAGTGCAGTCTCATCTGTGCAATAAGTGCGCAGTTCAGTTTTATGGGTGCTTTACACCTGAGAGACGAAATGGAAAACATTTATTTTGTACAGTTTAATATTGCGAAGACGTTTATGAAAAATAGTCTGTTCAATGCAATTATTAATAAGCCTAAATGTAGTTGTGCCCTGCCGAGGAAATTACACAGAAATGTGTTAATTGCGCGCTGCGGGATAAAGAAAAAGCGCACGCAGTGTTTGCTCTGCTTTATATCACAAGGTGGGTTATTATGAGCTGAAAAGGCCCGTTATAGGCACGTGTCATTCTATGGACTCATTCCTCACATGCATTAAGGGTGTTTCAGCTCAATCAAAAACAAAAGTATGTCTGAAATACTCAGTAAAAGGAATGAAAGTTATATTCTGCATGATAAACATGCCTATACAAATTGGAGAACAATAAATAGATTTGTACATCAACTTAATCATTCTAAAAAGTTTAGAGCATTTAAATGATAGCCTACATATTCGGCAGTAGCAATAAAATAATTATCAAATCAACATAAAGGTATCCAAATTCAAAATACGCGCTATTGCACATTAATTCATAATCAACATACAAGTATTAAAAACCCAACTAAGAGTTAGATTAGGGTTGAATAATAGTATTAATTTCCTTAAGGTGATCACGTCTAAATTGATGATGATGATAGCCTAATAATAACAATGTAACTAGCTGTCATAATAAAGCCACATTAACAGTATAGCTTCTAACTTCGTTTCATAATTCGTTCATGGATGTAAAGACAACCATGTCCATAACCCATATCTAGAACAAAAAAAATGACTTAGCCAAAATTAATAAAATGACTTTTATAATAATGCATTTTAATAACACAATGTAATAGAAATGGTTTGTTTAAAAAAGTGTTGAGGTTTTGTTTTCCATACTGAAGATATGGAACATGTGTTGGCCAGCCTCATGCAACGTTTAGATCAAAATAAAACTCGTTATCAGGTGCAGCGATACTATTGGTAAACAAATATATCATATACAAATATATATGAAAAATATTTTGGTAATAGCAATAACCCAAAAATGTTACTAAAAATTAGGCTATGATGTTTTCTTGGTTTCTATTGTGTACATCATTTACATGATGAGGATTGAAATGAATTTAGTAAGGCTGGATACTGTGCAAATTCTTCAGAACAAATCATTAGCCTCCATTCACTAAACTAAATGTGTATTTTATTTCTAAATTTAACCAACAACAACAACAATAACATTATTATTATTATTATTATATAGGCTACGATACTTCTAATTATATCTTTTTATTCCCGTACTGAAATATAATGCTGACTTGTAGTAGAGACATTTACCACAGAAGGCTAAGACAGAAAATATTATCCATATACTTTTTTTTCGTATCTATAGCCTGTTGTACAGGTCAACAAAGCTGGAAATCATCAGGCTATTGTCTGTATAAGTGATGTGGTGAATGAAGAGTGCGTTAAACGATGCTGGTAATTCATTGGAGCACGCGAAGACGAACATCAACAGTAGCCTATTTTAAAATAATAGTTTCCTGTATGTCTGGTAAATGTATTTTATGCATGCATATTTATTTAATGAATAGCTTGCTAAATATTGCTGCTTTAGCACAGACAACTGACATGCAAATTTATATAATAAACAGTGGGGATTAGTTGAAATTTACGGGTTTTATAAAATGATGACTGTCTTTTAAGGTTTTTTATTATTTAAATAATATTTTATAAAATATGTATGATGTACATATTAAAATGCGTTGTTTTTTTAAATTCATGTGCATGTTTCTCTTGATGTCATTTTTTTTCTTGTTCATATTTTTGGCACAAAAAGTCAACCCGCATTGTGTATGTGCATAATACATAATACACAGGCGCGCTCACACTCACGTGCGCGTGGGTCAGGAATTCTCCAAATGGCCGTGCAATAATTTTCACGTTCCAAACGGCGGGTAGATTACGGCTCTTGATCATTGTACATTACACCACATGCTCTAAAAATCACTTGGGTTTTAATAAATCGAATCATCTAAAAGCAAGATAACTATACGCGACATAAGTTTGGAGGGAGGAAAGAAAACACAAAAATATCGGTAAAAGTTTAAGACAATTTGATTTGGTCAAGTAGGCTACATTATTTTTTCAAAAACTCATTTTTTTTAAACCATCTGAAATCTTTTCCCGCCGATTTCATTATATAGAAATAATAATAATAGTAAAAACAAGAAGCCTATCGAAAATACATCATTAATCATAATGCTCAGCCTTGTGTTTATTTAAAGAAAAAACCTCTATATCTGAAGGCTATTCAAAATTGCCTTGTAAATTTGTCTAATTTATATTTAAACGTACTGTATTCAAATCAATGCAAACACTACTTTTTAAAATAAAATAATTTGTATCGTATTTTGCAATCAGACGTTTTAAAAAATATCCCAAAATAATAATAATAATAGAGTTATATAAAATTAACAATCATGGTATTTGTTTTGGGGATTTATAGTACCAGGAAATTGTCTCGTATGAAACATTTGTGCTTCTTGTGGACTTATAATTAGAAAGTGTAGACTGTACGTCTCATGTCAGGTTAGTTTGACATGTCTTATTACTGGGCCTCACGCAGATACAGGCGTAGATTTGGTAATAATTCTACACGACTGGCTCACGAGGGCTAGTGGGGAGGTAATGCGGAAGTATGTGGAGCATGTGCAGCTGCAGTGTGAAAATGATCGCAATGCCGCGAGCATGACTGGAGCCCAGTGAGCGAGAGATGCTTCATTCAGCCAGGCCGCTTTACCACACGTGGGCGGGGCGTTCTAAACACTGCGCGCCTATTGGCAGAAACCAACGGTGATTGACGTGAGACAGCCCCGCCCATTTTCTGCCCTGGTTATTGGCACTTTAACGAATCCTCTCCACTGCCTCGGTGTCTGTGCGCGTTGACAGACCGATGAGACTGTTTTAAATAGGCTGTCGCTTCGTTTTCAGCGTCTGTGTCACATCGCCCGTGGTAATTAGCAACTGAAGCGGACTACTCTGACTCGAGGAATGCTAGATTACGTGCTGTTGCAAATGCACTTCTCGTGAACTTCTTTCTCGGCCAATCTGTCTTCTTGGGTTGTTACCATGTCTGAGAAACGACGGTCCCCGTGTACTATGAGCCTCAAAGCGCACGCATTCTCGGTAGAAGCGCTTATTGGCACGGAGAAAAAAAGAAAGCTGGAGGAGGACAACGAGAATAGTTTTGAGGAGGAAAACGAAGTGTCGAACCTGACTGAAAGTTCGGAACCCCGGACTGGGAAAACTTGTCCCAGCACTATGAGTTGCGAGACCGACTGCGCAAGCGACGAATCCCGTGAGTAGCCTTCTGGAGATCCGACTCAAAATAAAACGGTTAGAAATAGATTAAGGCTACGCGTGACGTACGCGAAACAATCCACAAACATAGCCTATTACAATTTAATACTTGTACCCGATGTTATTCTGTGTTTCCTCTTTGTAATCCAGAATAGTTCTGCAAATTATAACTGGCTTCAAAATAAATACTAATTAATAATTATCATTAAAGAATGGAGTGCTCTAACTTACAAAATCGTGTAAAATATCAATAAATTCTTAGGTAAAAAGGGCTCTGTAATTTAGAGATGTAATGGAGTGAAGTCAGGATGACAAAAAGACGAGAAATATAGTGGATAAACACAAAATAACACGGTTATGAGTATCATAGGCACTAAGAGAGTGACTACTCTATTCTGTGTTTATGAGTTTGGCCACAATCATAAAGACTCAAATTAACTTGTCTTCACAAAAGCCTAGGCCTACTCGCAAAAATAAATAAATAAAATGAAAATCAAATAAAAAGTTATACAGCTGTAATACAATTTATAAGTCGATTAACTTTTTGATGTCTCTTAGATTTAAAAAAGTAAACTAATCAGTTCTTGTAATTCGTCACAAATGTATTAGGCTACTTAAATATAATTATCAATAACTCCATGACCGATTAGCCTGTGGCGACAAACAAAATAAATGATACAAAAAACTGCAGGTTATATATAACTGCATTATAATGTTTGACAACATGTAATATGAAAAATGAAAAGTCTATAAATATAGGCCTATGCAATGTCTTCTGACCCAGGGAGAAAATACGAGTCAGAAAACCATCGCAAATTATTTTGCATGCCACTTCAAAACTCGTTATTGCAACAATACTTTGCATTAAAAGTTTTCTACAGACTGTTAAAATACACAATAATTAAGACCACTGTTTCTGTGTTTCTCAGCGGAGTCTGAGGACGTGTTGTTGGATAGCCCACAGCCTGCATCCCAAAGCTCGCAGGTCCTCGAGCAGTCAGGCACGAGCTCCGGAGACGAGATGCGCGTGGACCTGCAGGGCTCAGATTTATGGAAGCGATTCCACGAGATAGGAACTGAAATGATCATCACCAAAGCCGGCAGGTGCATCACACAAAACATGATGTACAATTCAACAATTAGCAATCATCATATCCAATATTTTAAAATGGTAATATAAAGACACACTTTTATTGTAAAATACGCTAAAATGCAATTTTTTATTGAATTAATCCGAATTAAATAATATCTATAGTCTTCTGAAATATGTTAGACGTAAATGTTACTTTCAGATACATTGAATTGAATACTGAATTCAACCAGGAATTAGGGCAACACGGTCCCTAAAAGTGCCCAAATGTTTAGTGTTTCAACGCTTATATGCGCCTGTATTTTTAGTACATTTTTAGGCTACTTATTTATTTAGGACTGATTTTGTTTTGCATTACTTACAGCTACGTTTGAATTTGATGTTGATATATGTGGAAATGTATTTATTCACTGCCAATAGGCTATGTTTAAATGAACTGCCAACTATAATTATTAAATTAACTGGAAAAAAGAAAATAAAAATGTATTTGACGTAAACGTACAACGTGCTTTTTGTAAAAACAAAACAAATGTATGCCCACAAAAAAACCTTGCGCTCTTTGGAAATGTGGATTTTGATCTAATGTGATGTAGCCTAAATGAAAATACTAACATACAATGTCATTTTATCCCAGGCGAATGTTTCCCGCGATGAGAGTTAAGATTGCGGGGCTGGATCCTCATCAACAGTATTATATTGCTATGGATATAGTTCCTGTCGACAACAAACGGTACAGGTGAGCAATTTACGACACTTGTCTTCGTCTTCCCAGCTGCAGGTCAGTCTGTAGGCTACTGTAGACAAACGACCAAAACAGTTTAAGATGTGTAAACATAATATGAACATTTTGAACTAACCGTCTCCACAAACGGCACTCCGGGACTTTGTTGACATGTTCAGTCCGGCCTTTTGCGATGCCCTTTTGGAAGCTTGACCTGCTGGACCTGAAGGTCATGAGACAACTGCAGTCAAAACAAATTCATAACGCGTTAGTTTATGGCTGGCTGCTCTGTGTATCTGAACATTTTTGCACAGCTGTAAAGACACAGTACACGGGTCATAAGGGTTCAAATCACCAGGTATTGTTTTTTTTTTTGTTACAAATGTGTTTCGACAGATTTTTCGAACAATATTTTTGAAACCACAAATTTCTAAATTAAAAAGTCTGCTAAATTAAAGTCAGCTAAAATAGAGTTCGCGTTTGAAAGTAACCATAGCAACAGTAAATAGCTTTCAGTTCATTGTCGGTCTACAAAAGATAACTGCTATCATTATGTTATTATTATTTACACAGAACACATAGGCTACATCAGAAAACTGTTTTGTGTTAAAGCTCTTTAAGGTCGCATTCAAAAACGTACTGATTGAAATTGCTTTGAAAGGTCGAGCCGTGTATAATATATCAAATTCATATTTTGTACAATTGACAGTATGTGACACTGACTCTTGTTTTTTTCCATTCTAAGGTACGTGTACCACAGCTCGAAGTGGATGGTAGCGGGTAACGCCGACTCTCCAGTCCCTCCGCGCGTCTACATTCATCCTGATTCTCCTGCTTCCGGTGAGACGTGGATGCGCCAAATTATAAGCTTCGACAAACTCAAAGTGACCAATAACGAGCTCGATGACCAAGGCCATGTGAGTGAATCTTTTGTTATTTATATCCAAGAGGAATTTAATTAATATAGATGTTTTCTGTAAAGCTGAATAAGAAAAAATGCACATAAACAGAATTTCCTTCTGTGATCCTGAAATAAATGAAATGTTATAATTACAACTCTTTTCATGCACCCCATACACATATGCTAGCCATTGTCGCCCGGTGTGCATTTGGTTTTGCTGTATTATTTTAAAGGCCTAAACATATTGTAATGTGGAGGGTTGTAAACAAACTCAATTGAAAGCATCCCCAGGGCGAGGCAGTTAAAGGTCTGGTTGGCCTTTGAAAATGGAGGCATGTGTGTTTTTATTGAGGGAGAAAACTGCTTTGGTAATTCCTCCGTTTCCCACTCTAAACACGGATGCGTAATGTAATGTTTTCCAGATCATTCTGCACTCCATGCACAAGTACCAGCCCCGTGTCCACGTCATCTGTAAGGAGTGCGGTGAAGGACTCTCACCCGTTAAGGCGGTTCCCACTGGGGACGGTGTCAAAGCCGTTTCCTTCCCTGAAACTGTGTTCACGACAGTGACTGCATACCAGAACCAACAGGTAATTGAAACCACATCATGCTATAACTGTCCAATGCACAACTTGATAACACATCATAAACGCTGTTATTAGGGACACATTAATCCTTGAAATAAAGAGGACATCGTAAGGCTCAGTGTCTTTTCGTTTTATTAGATTGCATTATCAACAAATAAACATGCAGAAAAGCCATATCTGCCACAACAACAAAAAATCCTATTTATATTTGTACGTCCAAGCAAGACAAAAATGTTAATGTACATCAGCTTAACACTGAAAAAAGCACAATTAGGCAAGTATCAACAATATAAACTATTTTATAATTTTGTTACAAGATATGCAAAAAGTAAATAGTAATTTGCCAAAAAAAAAAAAATCAACACATAAAATCTGTACTCTGTCCTAGCCTGTGTTATTTTGAAATACTTAGTTTTGCCTCAGGTACCGTACAATCCTTATTATGCTGCTCACAGAAAATGTATAAAGTGATGCTATTCTAATTTGACAATAACAGTTAATTTTATAATACACCCAATTGCAGAACTCTCTTATTTAGATTACGCTGCTAGGAAAAATGATATAATTTACAAGATGTTTCATTGAAATAATTATAGAAATTGCCTAAATGAGTTGGGAGTTGACGGGCTCTTGTTCTCTGCATTCATAGATCAAAGCTTCTATGAGACTGAATGAATGAACAGCACCCCATAATGAGCAATTTATTTATAAAGGACACAGTTACAAGTGTTTATGTAGGCATATGCATAGACTTTCATGTGCCAACAGTTCAGAAACAATGTATTGATAAATTGCAACACAGGAAAAAAATAAGTACTTTAGAAAGGGTATTTTTAATATTTTTCATTGCAATTTAAGTTTGTTTTGATTTGCTAAAACAGATTAATACCAGAGCATATTTTAGATAAGTTAGAGCTCGAAATCTTATCATTTGCATGTTAACTGCCAAGTTTTAGAAATGATGTCATCCATTTGTCTGAGCTTATAAAAACACAACACATGCTCTCTCGCACACATATACGGAAGTAGAACGCTTATAAAATAAACCCACACACATTGCATTGTGGGATACGGGTCACTGGTGCTAGGTCAGGGAATTTGACATTACAGGCTTTGGGTCAATAAGGAGAATGTGTTTTGTGTGTGGATCTTTTACAGATAACAAGACTGAAGATTGACAGGAACCCATTTGCAAAAGGATTCA
The DNA here is from genome assembly GCA_027564155.1 of Gymnocypris eckloni scoliostomus. Taxonomy (NCBI): domain Eukaryota; kingdom Metazoa; phylum Chordata; class Actinopteri; order Cypriniformes; family Cyprinidae; genus Gymnocypris; species Gymnocypris eckloni. The sequence continues at coordinate 49,864,272 of CM050412.1, read as the reverse complement.
GAGACTCAGGAAGAAACAGGTAAATATAGTAAATTATATGTTCAGGTCTCTGTTAGATCATTACCTACACTAATACTGGAAAACTGAGGGAAAATGTCTTCCGAGGTTTTTAAATACATTTTTATTATGATGTCAAAAACTGACACAGCCGAGTCAAACCTATCTAGCACAGAACAGATCATAGTCTTAGTCTAAATTTAGACAATGTGTGTCGTTTCTGGCAGTACAGAAATAACACTTCATTACACATATGTTTTTCTCTAGTCTTCTTTCAGGCAAAAAAAGGTTTTTGTTTTCATTCAACTTCTCTTCTGACATCAGTATACAGTTATTTCTATCAAACCATATTAAAGGATTATCATATAATTGGTTATCCAAAGGGAAAAGTTGTTTCAGCCAAACTTAAAGATTCCAGCAAAGCCCAGACAAAATAAACAGAAAACAGCGTCACATTGAAAGTCATTACACATAAATAAATGTATAAATGAAAATACACAGCACAATAAAAATAATCTCCATCTTCACATAAAACAAGAGAAATAATAAACGCACAAACAGGAAATGGAGGCTGTGCAGAAAGAAGGCTTGTGCGACGCTGACTCGCAAGCTCAGTGGGGAAGTTTAACTCTGCTCATTAGTTTTAAACGAGCGTTTTTAACACCCCGCTGAATCACACCAGACCACGTACATCCACTTTTCCTCCAGGTCTCACAGAACACCCGTGGCTCAGTGTCACAGGAAAAGTTAAGCAGTTTGCTAAACAAACTCGGCCACTTGATAGCTCAAGTGGTGTGGCTGATAAAACTGGGGCCGAAACAAGTTGAGGCATCTTGTGTGAATTATCGCCTGAGTGGTACTGCGGAGGGGGTGGGGTAACGTCCACGCTAACAAGGCGCACCGAGCACCACCATTACTTCCAGAAAAAGCAAGAAAATACCCCCTTCTCTCTCCCTTTTTCTTTCTCTCTCCTCGTAAAGCTTTAACTGTGGCTTCCTGCACTCTATGTCTGATCCCACCGATAAAGCTATGTGAAAATAATTATAGCCTTGCCATCGCACACACCAACACACACGCTTTATGTTCTTCATTACCTGCTCTGCTTTACTGCTCAAATACACACTGATAAGGAAAGGGCCTTGCACTAAGATGGCTGGCAGGACTGAACACACCGTTGGAAAGTTAAGCCAGTTCCAGAACTTTTCTGCTAAGCTGACTTAGAGCTTTACTAAATTACTCTCGCCTTTGTATTTGTAAGTATATTGAGCGTTCTTATATATATTTAATCACAATGCTTGTGTGTTGTAGGATGGGACTAGAGGCCCTGGTTGAGTCGTATGCATTCTGGCGGCCCTCACTGAGAACTCTGACATTTGAAGACATCCCTGGAATCACTAAACAAGGTACCATATGTGTGTATGTATTTGTGTATGTGTGTGGGTGTGTGTGTGTTTCCCTGCTTTAATATATCATTGCACAGTGGGTTTCTAAATATTTGTTATGAATTAAGGTGCATAACATTAGTGAAATTGCAGAGAAAATTCGCAAGCATAAAAGATCCGTTGTCTTTTATGAATAACATAGAGATGTAAGAAGCATTGCTCACAACAAGCAGGTTTTTGTTGTTTTTTTTCTTCATTTTCATGCAAAACTTCTGATCGCACAGTTTCCTACAGGAAATGCAAGTGAAAATTTGCAGAGCTACGGTAAATGTTACCGCATTCTTTGGAATAACTTATACAAAAGAGTTGTGCATCCTCGGGGGTATAGTTAACCCTTTAACCCGCCTTTTTATGGAAGCTATATAAATTAGGAAAGACTTCATTTTTGAGTGAACTATTTCTGAAAGAATTTGAGAATGCCTTTTACATTCAAATCCAATTTCTGAAATAAGATGCAGAATTGAAATTTGAATTTGAATGCGTGGAAAGAAAATTAAAGAATTCAAAGAAAATAATAAAACAATTTTTATTAATTACAAATCTGAAATTAAGCCAACTGAGGCAATAAAAAATATATTTAGAATAAATTTGATTTTATGTTTACTATAGACCTTATTTATCTTCATCCTTTTTCAGGATGTGACCAATTTGCGCTCGTTGTCTTCTGTTTGTATTTCCACTGCGGGAAGGTATAAATCGAAGTTGCACAAATGTATTAATGAACTGCTCATTTTAAAATGACATTTTTATGACATCTGGTTCGAACGTTACAATGCATATAACTTCCGTTGACTCTACAATAAGTAAATCCACTTCACCAGCTAATTACTCTTCAGCACATGCTATAGAGCTACTGCATAAACATAAGTTCCAAGAGAAAATTTAAATATGTTTCTCTGACGCATAAAATCGATAGTTTATTTTTTATGTTTTTTTATGTGTATGTGTTGTATTAATTACATGTATGGCTGCTCACAGGTGCAGCTGGCTCTCATGGTGTTTTTGGGTCTTCAGGACACACGCATCTGCTGTCCTCGTCCTCATGCTCTTCCCCCACATTCCACCTGGGTTCTGGGGCGGGGCCAGTGTGCGATTACTCCACCTGCAGTCGAACAAGCCACCCACTCCATCGCTACACCCCTCCCCTCTCCGCAGACTCCTACAGTCGATTAGCCAACCCAGCAGCAGATGCGTTTTCTGCTACTCGGAGCTCCACGTATGTGAGCGGGAGCGAAGGTGAAGCTTTCTCGTGCACACAGACTGGCTTGCCAATCCAGATCCACAGCATGCCAAGCACAACCTCCCAGCTGCAGTACCTAATGCCCAGCCACACCCATAATGCGTTTTCCACCAATCAGAGCACACATGGATCCTATAACGGGTTCCGCCTGCACAATCCGTATGGTCTGTATGGTTACAACTTCTCCACTTCTCCCCGCCTGGCCACCAGCCCTGAGAAGGCAGCAGCTACACAAACGTCATTCCTTGGCTCCTCCCCTAGCGGGACGCTAACGGACAGGCAGGTTCTATCTACTGTGGACAGTCTGCACATGCTCAGTAGTAGTCAACAGAATCTTTTTGACTCACGGACTTTAGGGCTGACCACCTCCACCTCCCAGGTAACAGCCCACATGGCTTGACCTGCATCCCAAAAACCTTTTCGGACTTCAAACTCAGCTAAGAATGTTTTCTTTGAGTATACTCTAGTTTTTGGGACTAGTCAATAGCATAATTTATGATCTGTTGGAGGTTCATCACTTTCACGAGAGTTGAGAGAAGGACATACAGCGATGAAAAGCAAAGGAGACAAATCTAAATATAAAGAACTAAGAGAAATCTGCTATATCATTTATGTTTTGTTTAAATGACAGCTGAAGATCACATTGAGGATATTTTTAATAGACTTTATATCATAAAATTCATTCTGATGAAGCGGTTCAGACCATTATTGGACACCAAGGTATGGAAATGCCTGAATAATAACAAAAGAAACCCAGAAAACACACGTTACAGACGTTACAGTTTCACGGCATAAAAGGACATCAACCATCGGATCTCGTCAAGGTTCAATGAGACCCATGAACTGCTGGTAGAAGTGTAAGGAGTTTAACAGATGACTTTTGTGAGGCTGGACTCAGCGGCTTATAGACAATAAAACAGAGTTTGGCACTTAAGAGTGAGCAGACTGAAAAAAAGACAGGAAGTGATGTCACAAACAGTGACACAGTTTGCTAGGTGACAGCTAGGTGTAACTATTATGTCAACATTTGTGCTGAGGTTTTCAGCACAACCACTCAGCATCTATGGAAGGCAGGAAAGTAAAGGATGGAAAGGAAGGAAACTGGACTAGTGTTTACAAATTCTCTCCAAGTCGAAGGGTTTTGGTCTGGATCAGCACTGCTATCTGAGTCTTGGAACAGACAGTGCTGAATGAAATCTGATCCGAGATGATAATTCTCACACTTTATAAATACAACCATTGGCATTCTTCAGAAGGATTATAGTCCTGCAACGAGATACATGCTGATTCCAGGTCAGCTGTCTCGCTCTCAATCCAAGGACTGAAAAGAATGCTTTTCCTTTGCGGACATGTTAGCTTTTGCTAATTTACTTACTAAATGTAATTTTTCACAAATATGGAGAATATGAATATTATTGATACCGTGTAAAGATTTCACTTGCACTTACGGCAATTTTATATACTTGCTTTTTAATATTCAGGCTTTTTTGCCAGAGTAGCCACAATAGACACTTCCTCCATGTTTGTCTCTTGTTGGCCTGAACATTTGAAAACCCTTTGAGCCAAATAAAAATATATCCATATGCTAAAGGATAATCGTGGAGTGTGTGTCTGTGTGTTTCAGCATCAGATGCCTCTCTTGGGGTCAGGCACAGTTCTGAATGCCTAACAAATGAAAAATACCACCAGGGGCTCCAGGAGCGGTGCACACACACAAACAAACAAAGACATCATGTTTGAACTTGCAACCTTACAGTTTAAATAAAAAAGTCAACTTTTGTCACTGAGAGATCGTATTTGTCAAAAATGTTCAGTTTATGCAAAATGTTAAACAAGTGTGACATTACACACACAATCTTCATGTACTTGTAATGTGGTTAGGTTTCAGTTTAGAATGTATGTGCATCTTAAGAAGTTTATGAACACTAGTGTATATTATATTATAAATATAATGTAATTATAAAAACAAATGAAGGGGAATTAAAACAGGTAGTGTAGCAATTTTGGCTTATATTTTTAAATTGGTACTAGCAGTCTGCTGTTGTAATACATGCTGTTACTGCTAGGACGGGGTCAGTCTTCAGAACCTTAACCAGTGAGACACCTGTTATGGACTGAAGGTGATGGACACACAGCATATGCAGAGAGAGAGAAGGTTGTTGGGTGCTTTTTTATTTTAGAACAGAGGAATGGTTGGCCTGCTGTATCTCACTAACAGGTGACAGACCCCCCCCTATGCTTGGCAATTCTACATACACCCATATCCTTATGCGCACACATTCACACATCTCACATTACTGGCTCATTATCAGTAAACCGGAGGATATTAACACTCTTGAGGCCAGTAAAAAGCAATGTGTCAGGGTTGAGGGAATGGATGAGGCGAGGACCCAATTGCAGGAGGTTAAAGGGCTTTTTATTCACAAAAAAAACTAAACAAACGAACAAAAATTACCCCGTAGGGGAAAAACAAACTGGCTGGCTGGGCTGGGCTGGGCTGGGCTGGGCTGGGCAGGCTGGCTGGGCTGGACAAGGCTGGGCAGGGCTGGACAAGGCTGGGCAGGGCTGGACAAGGCTGGACACAGACAACATCTAACATTAGGTAACGAACCCACACGGAACTGCAAACACAAGGAGATTATAAAGGGAGCAAATGAGGAGGGTAACGAGGGAAAACAGCTGGGGAAAATTAATCAATAAACAGGTCATAAACAAGGACATAACACATCGGATCACAGGTTCAATGAGCGGTGCCGAGCGAACTCGAGACCGCGTAACAATGACAAATGGAGCGGAGTGTCCGAACCGTCACGTGACCGAAACTCAAGACATGAGTGCCGGGATCCAAACACCACGCTCCAACATGAAACAAGACGCAGACGAGAGTGCAAAACGCGTGACACTAAGCGCGCTCACATAAAATGACAGACATTTGTGCTGGGCTCTCACAAAACCATGAATAACACTAGACCGAAGTGACAGAACCCTGACACAATGTATGTAAAATGCATACTTCAATTGTAAGGTGTTTTTAAATTAACTACATATACAAACAAACTCAAATACATTCACACAAACACAGTTCAGATATAAATAGATATATACAGAGAATAATTATTTACATATACACACACAGATACACAGAGACAATATAACTTTTTAATAATCATAATAACAATTAGCAGTCAACTTAAATGGAAGTAATAATTCAAATATTACAAATAAAATTGTTTGTTTTTGCCCATAATGATTTCATATACAGCAATAAAGTGTAACTCAATTCAACTACAGGTGCTTTTTAGATTGACTGGCTGGCAGGCCTTGTGTACTGGTCAGCACTGTTCTGCCAGTGTTGGCATACAGGATCATCTTTCGGTCCCTCAGTGCCTGGCACCGTCGTTTCTCTACACGGCCAACACTGTGTTACATTTTCACACTCCTGAGTTTGTCTCACGGATGTTAATTATGCACTTCTAGTGGATTTTTATTGATTGTGCAATCTATCTTTTGCACATTTACATCTGTTCAACATTCTAAGTAAAGAGAGTTACTGAAAATGACATCAGAGCTTAAGTCATTAAGACCCCAAAAGAACCTAGAAAAGGCTAAACTACATTCGACCGTTCACACAAATCATGAATAATTCATTCTTGTTTAACAGCTCCTCATATGTCCATTATGGTTTGGCAAGAAAGCATGCTTTATTTCCATCTGTGCAACTCTGGCCACATCACATAACCATGCACTGTTACATATATTCATCCGTGTGTCTCCTGGTACATTACCAAACTTATGACATTCAACTTCAATACCCACTAATAGCATGCTTATGGTTTACTTTAGTGAGGAGCCTTGTGTTCTGCATTGCATATGACTAATACAAACTCCGGATACTAGATGATATTTTAGAAGTCCATGTCTTTTGCTCTAAAATGTGGTCAAGCTCTCGTGACACATCATAAAAAGTGGTAAGTACACAGGTAATTACCCATAAACTATCAGAATATTCTCATTGAAGTGTGCTGAAAATGTCTTTAATTCCAACAGTAAAAAGCTGCAAAAATGCTATAATAAAAACCTGTGATAACACTTTTAAAGTGTCCTTGTAACACGTTACATGTACTTACTATTATAATAACAATAAATTATACATAATTATATGCCAGTAACCCTAAACCAAACCCTAATCCTAACCTTAACCATATGTGACCCTCTCCGTGTAATCCAGGCTTAAGTCTCAAAATCTAATTATGAGAAAACAAGCATCAAAGATTGATTTCTACCATTCATTTCACTATAATGTAAATCTTTGACATGACCTTACTCAGTCAATCTTAAATATATAAAGGTTAAAATTTCACAGAATGTTCATTACCATATGACAGATGAATTTGTGGTAAAAAAACAGCTAATCACAAAAACATTACTTTAGCTGGGTTTTCACAGAGAGGGTCACATAAAGTAAGTACATGTAGTTAATGAATATTACTCAGCAGTACTTACATTTATAATTACGCTGTAACAAGGACATTGCATATACAAACTGTATACAGTATAAACAAACTTGTCAATTGGTAAAAAGCAAGTTACTGTACTAGACCAAAAGGGCATTATGAGAATTTTACAGTAAAATACTGATAAATGTTCAAACTTTGAAGTTAAACAGTCATCATTTAATTTAGTCAAAAGCCCAGAATTACCTCTATTAGGCTTTACATTGATGCTATTTAAACAATTATGTTTCATGTTAATTTGTGCTTTCAATTATGTACATGCGTTTTAGCTTATGTTGTTTATTTAATGTTTATTGCATTATGTGTTACCATGATGATGTTTTGTGTTAGTGTGCATGACACTATGCATCGTTTATATAATAGTATTTACCTCAGTTTGAGGAAAAGTTACTTCAATGATGAACGTCTAGTATGGTATGGTATAATATTAACATTATATCAGTTGATGAAATGGAAGTTCAGTCCTGTAAAACCTACAATGTTGCTGCCAAAGTTCTGGCAACCACAGCTGCCTTTTTTCAAGGATATACGTTTACACCGAATGAAGAGGAAACAGATAAAACTACTATTTTTTTGGTTAGTTCATATCTTACCTCTGTCCCATCATCATTAACAAGTAGGGTTTAACTTTAGGATTATACATTTTGTAAGTCTCAACACCACTGGTCAATTAATTTTCACAGCAACTGCATTTATTAATGTTTATGGGTATAATTTAAATTTTTATAATTTAATGTTTACGGCCCATTTTGCACAATAAGCCTTACAATATAAGAACTAATTTAGGGCTTGATTTCTATTTCAGGAAATCTAAATATATATTTTACCTATATTTGCTCTATTTTTAAAGGTCAACAAACATTGACCTGTTCCTTGTAGAAATAGGCTGGAAACACCTTCAGCTGAGGCAGTCGAAGGCCCTATCAAGCCCTTCTGTGTGCAGGACATTTCACTCAGATGAAAAAACAGAGAAGAATTTCCTGCAAGTGTGAAAGGACAAGTGGACAGCGTGTGTATGTCCGCTGACGTTCATGGGTGTTCCAGAGCACCTGTGGTGTGCAGGGTCGAGCTGTGCTGGTGGTGGCTGATATGTGTATGTGAGGGGGGGTGAAAGGGTCTGCATGACCCGTTAATGGCCTGGGGGGTATTTGATGACAGTTGCAGTAATCTGAAACTGACTGGTGTCTCTTACACTCATTTAATCTTTGTCATCAAATCCCACCATCCATCTGATTAATGGCTGCAGTTCAACCCTGTTTTCAGAGCCTTATGATGAATGTCGATCTATGGCATTTTCCTCCAATACAACCATGAAAAACTATTACGAAAGACTTCCTCATTCTCCTCCCCCTTAACCGTTAAACTCTGTTTATGTACAGTATGTGTGTGGTGTGTGACTCTGAGAAACTGATCTCTTCTATAAACGTCTTCTCTGTATCTTTCCAGCCGTTTAAACGATCTGTGGCTTGGATGAAATCAAACTGAAATGCAAATCATATCTAAGGTCAGCTCAGCCCTCTCACAGTTACGCTCCAGTCAGCTCTCATCACACACTAGCACCTTCCATCACACACTCATACAAACTACAAGCGAACACAAAGGTATGAAAGTGATGCTTGTATTATTGTACACTTCTGAGGCAGTTACGAGGTTGAATTGCATCTTCAAATGTGGACGGATTAGACTTAAATACATATAAATCTAAATATTTTATTTATAGTCAAATAATGTCTCAATTCTATATTACATGTAACATGTGTTTAACTGAATTGAATGTTTGTACCTAAGAAGTCCAGTTTTCATTAATTCTGGTGCAGTTCCAGTTTGTTAAAAAAAGTAATATCCAATATTAATAATTGATATTCAACTTGGTAGACAGACATTTTATTGGAATATTTACACATATTTGGTGTATAGTCGGATGCTGATTTGCAACTATATTAATTATTTTTATGTCATGTTTTTAAAACTTTAGAATTACAGTTTAATCCAATAAGGAAAGGAAAAAAGGAGCAAGTTTTTTGTGTAAAGGCTGGGGAGTTAACGGCAAAGGCCATTTGTCTTTTGCACGCAGCATAAATAGTGACACCCCACACACACATACATCTAACTTCTCTCATCCCATTAGCAGTAGAATGCAGAGGGCCAGCGTTCCCTCCTCCCCTGTCCAGTCCCCTCCTTAATGCTATGGCCAGACTTAGCACTGTCATTTATAGCACAGCACACCATCAATCTTAATAGAAGCGAGAAGTGCAAAGAGCCGATGAAACAGCAGCCATGATCACTATTTCGGCCTGGGAGAGGGAGGAGTAGGACAGGAGAGAGATGAGTGTAAAAGAGAGAAGGGGACGGGAGAGAGAGAGAAGCAGTGAAATGCTTGGAAGCCCTGAGAGAGGTTTTCATGTTCCAGGAGAAAAAAGAAGAAGAAAGATTCAAATCGGATCATTACGTGTTTACATGACTCATCTGATAAGTGTGTTTTGGCACAAATGGGTGTGTTTCAATTTGTAAATGCATTTTTGTGTTATCTGAGGGTCCTACAATTATTCACAGATATAAGTTTGACACATGACTTTTAATTATCCCGTAGCGTAAATGATGGGATTTGCAACAGCAAAGTCATGGATTTAATTTTCACAAAAATTATGTCATATACTGTAAATGCACTGTAAAAACGATTTGGACACAACATTCAGGAAATGAACAGAAATGAATACAACTGGACTGACATTTCCAGAGGGAAAAAAGACGTGTTTGCAAGGAAGCAACAAGACAGGCTTAGGTAAGCATTACATTTATTTTTTTTTTTTTGTTTAGTTTAGTTAAGTTGATTTTTAAAAATGTTTTGGTAATTGATCAATATTGCATATTATTGTACTGATATTTAATTCTCAATTAATTGTATCTAAAATATATAAAACAGAAAAGACCAAATCAAGTTAATATGCTTTTTTATTTGTACAACATAAAAATAGAATAGAGACTAGAAAAAAATAGAAATAGAAATCACACCTTACTTTTTAATTAATAAATTACATAAAAACAAACTTAACCAGAATGTTTGAAAAATATAAATATATAGCTTTCATACATTGCAAGCACTATAATACTAATACAAATAATACGTTTAGAAGAGAAACAGATGAAAGCAGCAAAGGACAGAACAGAATAAAATGAGTGCTGCTGAGAGGTTGAGATTTGTGGAATAGAAGACATTTTATCTCCACAAGGTGCAACAATTTTAAACTCCACACAGCTAAATGAGTGTGTGTCATGATGCAAAGCATTCTGGATGGACCGTGACCTTTGAGTCCCGCATTCCTTAATAGGCCAAGGACACCGCGATATGAATACAGACTCAACACGCGCACACACACGGATATGAGTGACCGATTGCTTTAAACCTTCATGGTTAAAACAAGCTCAAGGTCACTCATGCCAACTAGTGCCCTTAAAAACACACACACACACACACACACACACACACACACACACACACACACACACACACAACACACACACACACACACACACACACACACACACTAACATAAAGCGAAGCATGTCATTTTCAGCTGTGAAATATGACATCCTAATTAAATCTGCACCCCAAGGTCTGTCACTACATTTATGCGGCCACACATACAGACACCCACACTCAAAAGAAATAATACAATTCTTTAACATTTCTCATCATGGATTTTCTGAACACTTCTAAGTTAAAATTAGCCAAGAATGGATATGAAATTGAGAAAGAAACTGTTGTAATAGCATTTTGGCAGATTTTGTGCCATGAAGGCTTACAAGAAATGTATGCATCTCTCCCTCTCACTTTCTCTCTGGTGGGCAGTGAGGAAGTCTTGGTTTATTTACGTTTTTGAGAAGAGCTCTGAGTCCCCCCTGTTCCATCCGGAGGGATCCTGGACTAGAGTCCACTCTCCCATGACAGCTACATCAACGAGCCGCAGCCCCAAAAACATGCTCTCGTACGCACATAATGCACTCTCTCTCTCTCTCACATACACACACACACACTATCTCTCTCTCTCTCTCGCACTCACTCTCTTTTAAACACACACATGAATGATTTTCAAGAAAAGATGTGCATCTTTCTACATCTATTCTACATTAAAACAGTATAGATTTTAAATGTAATGTTTCTTTGAAAATATATATATATATATATATATATATATATAAATCTAGATTAATCTTTTAATCTAGATTAATCTAGATTAAAATAGCTCATTTGAATTCTGCCGAAGGCATTCAGCTACCCAAATAATGACTAAAAGTAAGTCTTTGAGCGGGTTTCTCAAGCCAGGTGGCGCGCTCATCTCCTGTTTCCAAAATGCATCACAAACTTTAATCTCTTCCGTCCCAATCCCACGAAAAAACTGGAGGAAAATCGTTTCACTCCCGGAAGAATGACTCCCATTCCCTCCCACTCCCGTGTTGTTTTTTTTTTTTTTGCCGATAACTGTCAATTACAGTAAAAATATAGTACAGATCACAGCGTACCCACCTTAATAGTTGAATAAAACCCAAAATGTCGTTTTTGTTATTATATTGAACTGAAAGCCATCTTATGCACAGTGTTGCACAGATTACATTTCATGTAAATCATCCATGCTAACACACACGTCTTCTATTTTATTTTTAGACATTTCACTCTCTATAGATATATTTTCAAAGGCGGAGTTTGAAGTTTCTCGCTCAAGTTCACATGAGACCTAAAAGCGCATCCTGTTTGCTTAAAAGCACACGTTTCGTTGTTATTCTGAGTGCACACAAATAAAATCTTTACAGATTTGAAGGATGTATTAGGCTACTTTTATCTGTATGACCAAAAATAGCGGAGATTTTAAGAGCAAATGAGCACGGAGCCTGTCTGCAGCAAGCCTTCCACACAAACACTTCAATAGTGCACATTTCTCTAGGTTAACATCATATTGGCCATGTAAAGTTGCTACTACATACATCTTTCAGATGAAAAGCCATATTGAGGTTGATGAATGATAGGTGAGTGTTTGGATGTCCTGCCGATTGTATTACCACATAGACCAGCCGTAAACAATCTGTCCATCACGGACTGCGAGCCTCTAGTTCGAAGACTCGTTCTCCCCTACAGTGCAATTCGGCTAGGTATACATCCGCTAAAATATCAGGGTGAAAGTCATCATAGCTTGCGTAGTATAGACCAGCTCCCAACCCAACTTTGAGAATAGATTAACGGCGATATTTTTTATCGCCGATAAGAATCTCACGTTAACGCGTAGCACGTTAACGCCGATAACGGCCCACCACTAATATATATATTACCATTTTCACTTAGAAATTGCTAGGACATTTCACAACTAATTATAAAGACATTAAATTACATTCCAATAGTTTTTTTACACCCTCAGAAAAACCGTTTTTAATAGTGTAAGTATTCTCTGTTTTTATATGCAAGGGAGATAGGTTGGAGCTCAGAGGTCTTGCTTCATGTTACCCAGAGTCCCTGGAGTGTCTTCTGATTGGCTGTAGATGTGTTTACATCTGAAAAGGAAGGATCAACATGGCCACCCAGGCGGCCAGAAGTCCTCAGAGCTGTCAATCAATCAACACCACTACTGACAACTTTGTAAATGTAACAGCCAATCACAAAGCAGAGATCCAGTAACCAATTGGTTCTCAGATTCATAAGAATTGTAATACTCTGCAAAACAAATGTAAATGTTGATATTTGCTCATCCTTGTGATGGTCCACACCTGTGGACCATAAAAGGAGAATTTAGAAGATGTTTCCATGAACAGCAGCTCATCTAATTGTGACTGTGTTGCCACAAGGGACAAAAAAGCAATAACTTTCTATGAGCAATTATTCATAACAACAGCATACAGGTTTGGAACGACATGAGGGTGAATAAATATATACAGAATTTCCCTTTAACTAGAACAATCATGCCAAATATATCAGGGATTTTACTGTCACTAGAACCTACAACACAGAGTATGTTTATGTGTATGTGTGTGTTTATTATTGAGGAGATGACTGCTGAGAGTAACTGATTTTACTGTAAGACACACACAGAGTCTGGAATGACAACATACACATACTGAGATGAACAATGTTAAAGCGGCCAGAGGATTGTTTCAATATCGCCATTTTTAAAGTGTGTAAATCTATGTTGTGTATATGCATGTGTGTGAGCTGAGCAGTTTACATTTAAATCAGCCATAATCCGAAAGAGTAGCAAGGAGGCACACACTCAGGAGGAGGAAAAGAGCATAAGAAATGACCCACAGGACTACAGTAACACTTCTGATGTGCACACACTCTCTTCTACACACACACACACAGTACAGTGTGTGTACAGTACCAACTCAATCCACTGTAACAACAATCAATACAAGGATTAGAAAATCAATCTGATTCTCTCGTCCCATCTGCTGCTGTTAAAGCTAGTTAAACAAACCCAAATTACAGTGATGTGAATACAAGCACAACACCGCTAGATCTTCTATAAGAGCTTGACACATTTTAATCTATTTGTAATTATATACAGGGTGGGAATTGAATCTAGAAAATCATTCATGGCAGTTTAAATAATAATTAATTGGAAGAAAATTATACTTTATTCAGCAGGGATGCATTTAATTGATTAAAAGTGACAATAATAACATTATAAAAGATTTATATTTTATATAAATTCAGCTTTTCCATCACAGTAAGAGAGAGAGAGAGAGAGAGAGAGAGAGAGAGAGAGAGAGAGACCATAATAATATTTAGAAATGGGTTGTTTTGATCAAATGAATACAACACTGGCTTTTGAACAGTTGTATGTATTATATTTTTTACAGTTTACAGCTTTTTACAATTACATCAAAATCTCATTCAAGATATATTATGCAATTTTGGAGGAAAATTATGCTATTATGCTTTTTTAGGATGTTTAGATTTCTTTTAGAGGACAACTAGATGAAGATTATGTTTAAGAATAAGATTTTTTGCTATGTATATGTAAAAAGTCTGAGGTTAGCTTTTGGAAAGAGAGAGAGAGAGCGAGAGCAAGAGCGAGAGAGAGAGCGTGTGAGACATCATTATTGCTGGTAGCCGGATGTATTGGTGACCCCAGAGGTCAGACACAAGCCCGGATTATTCTCTAATCCCTGTGTGTGTGTGAGTGATGCTGTTAAAACATACTCCAGTATATTGTGACTGCAGGTGGAGGAAGCAGGGCTTTGAGTTCCATGCTGTGTTTACATCTGACGAGAAGGAAACAGACATATGCAGACCATCCAGACAGTCAAAACAGATTAATTCAAATACAACATAATAGAATTCAAAAAGAATATATAAACCCAGCAATACTAAACTATATAAAGTGAAATAATAATCACCAATACTATTCTTAGTCCCATTGCATCGTTCTATAATAGTAATAAATATTTTTGTATCAAAATATAATAATACTTTATATATGATGTATTCTAATATTTATTCACTTACAGTGTAATATTTATTTCAGTATTTTTTGTTTGTTATTTTTGTTTCAGTTTTGGAGCTCATGAAAGCACCACAAATCTGCTTAAACAGATGAATCGAGAGATTTCGATGTGTAAAAGAGACACCAGCATTTAAGGAATGTGTCAACTTTGCGGATCATAAGATCTGTGAGAAGAGCAAACCGCACGGGTGTAACGGATGACAGCTTCACCCGCACACGGTCTCCAGCGCTCACGCGGTACAGCTTATCAGCTCTGATCAGTCAGATGAGTAACCTCTGCAGGCTCCAACAGGCCTACGAGAAACACTGAGATCAGAGACAGACACAAACACACGTACATCACCTTGTTCATGAACACGAAACTGTCCATACTGTATCTGCCTTCTATGGAGCAAAACATTCACACACGCACACTCAAATCACTTTGAGCAACAAATCACGAAACTACATAACACCATGACAAAAATTTTTGATGGTTGCTTAGTAACTGTGCTATAATTATGTTTTTATTGCATGTAGTAAATGATCCAAATATCCTGTGTTGTTATTTTGTTTACATGCATCTCCATCAAGGACTGCGTGTAATTCCAGCCAACCTTCTGCTTCCCAAATCCAAATTGTTCAAGAACAAATGTGATCAATATATAATTCATGAACACATGAATACAAACACACACTTGCACAGAGACACTCACACACATATTCTCTGACACCACACATTTACATTCAGAAGTACTTTTATCTGTACACAGGCATGTCAGAGTAGCAGGGAGTATCCGTTGCAGCTGTAAGGTTTTCTGGAGTGTATCACGTTTGTGATAGCTCTCTGCACACACACCACATTCATACACACGGACACACAAACACCTACACAAACTGTTCATTTGTCATCTGTTAGTACTTACTGTGCTACCCGTAACTTGTTGAATACCAACAGAAATGTGCAGCTGATAAATATAACTATTTAATCCATGAGAACAGGAAAATGTATCTGATGCCTGTTATATTTTTTATATCAGTCTAAGTTTATTATAAAGTAACGGTATTGATGTGTGACCGCTAAACTATTTGGTTTTATTAATTAAAGTGTGACTACATATTTCAATACTTATAAGTTAATCAATCAATCAATCAATCAATCAATCAATCAAAAATATTAAAGCATAATAGTTTAGTATAAAGTGATTATTATAATTGTTTAACTTTATAAGTGAACAACAATGTGTTAATGTTACAAAATTCATAAATTATGATTTATTTTATTATAGATGTGTGTGTATGTGTGTGTGTGTGTGTGTGTGTGTGTGTGTTATCAGTTACTACCCAAACTTCAATGTATTCACATTATAATAAATTATATATTTCATATTTTATATATATTGATATTATTACTTAAAAAGTAATTACGCTCAACACAAGAGTATATTGTAGCATAATAGTTTAGTGTAAACGAATTAGTTAATAAAAGCTGATTATTATAGATTGTTTCAAAGCATCTTTAAAGTAACAGGAAAACAATAATAATGCCCTAATAATAATGTGCTGATTCAATGAAACACTATTTATAACAAAATATTAATTAAACAGCATAAATAATTAGATTAACAATTGTAATCGATTGACAACCCTATTCTTTTTATCTCTACATGTCTTCATATTCTAGCTATATTTCACAGATCAGGAGCTTTACAGGAATGGTCATTTTCAGACAGACCAAGTGCTTCAGCACTCCTTCAGGTGATCTGGACTCGTGTCTTTTGTCTGGGTCAGCAGGTTATTGAATCGGGTGTGTTCTGAACTGACAGATGATTTGTGTAAATGTTAAAGGCCAGTGGGAGCAGACTGGGGATGTAAAGAGCAGGCTAGTGGTTTTACTGGAAGGTTTTACTGGTTTGATCATTACTGGCACCTAGAGAATCAGACAGATGTTGAGAAACTATTAAAAAGAACCACAAAACCACGTGTGAGTGAAAAAAGACATATGAAAGATGAGGACAAAGTGAAAGGTGTGTGTGTATTGTTAAACTTGTTTCTTAATATCAAGGTAACAAAGTCAAACCGCATGAAACTAACACTTTCAAACAGACGTACACAGGCACTTGCACAGACAAACACATCCTTCTCATGCTTGTCAACACCCCTTATCCCGGCTTTGAACTGCAGGGATCCGGAATGACAAACAGTGGCGCCTCCATCCAATCCTAATCAGAAGATATATCTCATTCACACCCCTACAAACCCTCATTTACACACACACTTACTGACTTCTCACCCTTATCCAGATCTCTTTATGTTTTCTTCCAGCATTTCTACACTTACTGATGTGAGCAGTGGGGCATGGCAATCAGAAGAGAATCTGTGTTCTGATTGGATGACTGATTGGATAAGGGGAGGGGCTACAACAAGATCCCTTATTTTTACTGAAGAAGCTTATCAGCATCAGAAAAAAGCATTTCATCTGAGGATGTTAACAAAAACAAACCGTTTCTAAAGAGCTTAAAACAGTTTTTGTTGTCTGTGTTCACTCAGGAATTATGAGTAAATTTCACAAATGATTACACTTCAAACATGATATTTTATTTACAACTTTGAAAAAATATTGTTTTACAATGTAATTGTCAAATATTAATTAAATACGGATGAAATGTAATTTTATTTTAAATGCCTATATTTATTTAAATTGAAAAATATTGTTTTACAATGTAATATTACGGATGAAATTTTAATTTATTTTAAATGCCTATATTTATTTAAATACAGAAAAATTACTTTGTAACTCATATTAAAGTTTTTTAAACGGTCTGTCATTTACATTGTAAATGCACAATAAAAATATATTTATAAAATATGTTTTGTTTTTTTACATAATTAATACTCTTAGTATAAATTTTTACCTGTTCAGTGTAATACTTTTTCTCACTTTTTTAAACGATCATGTATGACAATGTTTTTTCATGGCTTTTAATGTATTCAAAACAATTGTTTTAATATTCAATGACTGATTGAAACGCAAAACATTAAAACTGAACTTTTATGTTAAACTTTAAAGCGGTTATGTTTTTGTGTTTGAACAGGTTGAGTGACAGCTTCCTAGAGGCTTCTGCTGTGAAGGAACAGCATGATAAATGGCTCTGATGGCATTAACCAACCATGATGAAGTGGGCCTCCTCACAGAGCCAGGTGGAACGAGTCGACTCAGAATTACCATAAAGTCCGTCCCTCTGGTGCAGCTGGAATGCATGTCCTCACCATTACTGTTAGTGGTCATGCTGGTAGATGAGAGAGTTCACTGCCATGACTGTGACATCAGACACTGCGGGATGGGAAATCAATACACCAGGGCTTCTAATTCAAGACTGGCAAGCTGCAAGTCCAACTCACCGCCAAACACATTTGGAAGAATATTTACATTTATATAACCTTCTTAGTAATTTGAGGTTTAATCTAAATTTGCTGAAAGGTAAAGCGAGTAGATTCTATGTTAAAATCCTTTCTCCTATTGGTTTAATGTAATTACCTTGTGTTACAGTTATACACCATATAGATCCTGACCCACTAATGTGGACATATATCCACATTCACTCATTCAATACAATGAGTTTATGACACATTTACAGCATATTTAGTTAACACTCTAGTCTTAAATATGAATTCCATTCAGTATAAAAATACTAAAGTCCAGCAGAAAATTAATTCATAAAATAAAGGAATGTTTCACACTATCTGTCAAATCTTTATACTGATTACTACATGGTTCTTGGTGTATTTTGAGTCAGATATAACCGATTCAGCAGTCTCCAACTACTGAATTATTGCTGTTAACTTGAGAACAACTGCAATCAGATTAGTCCAATTCACGATCAAATCATTCAGTGCAATCTGTGATAACACTTTATTTTGATGGTCAACATCAACAACTGTTGACACGAAGTAACGTTGGACCTACAGGTCAACAAACTCTCATTAGAGTATTAGACTGTCTGCTTTGTATCTGCTAACTCTTTATTGTGATAGTCTCCAAATAGGCATTCTACTGACTATAGGTAACTTTGCAAGTACATGTCAACTTATTTTAACCCTAACCCTACAAGTCAACTAATGCTAGACACAACTTTACATATAGTCAACAGAATGTGTTAAAGGGACCATCAAAATAAAATTAAACTCAATCGGGGAACCGATTTAACAAGTTCACTGAAATCAATCAATAAGAATGATTCGTTCAAGATTTCTCCAGTTCAGTATTTTAATCAAATATAGAGTATAAAAGTAAGATAATATGCTTTGATATGCAGTAAAGTAAAAGTTTTCCAATAATTCAAATACTCCGCTAGTATTCAGATAAGCTGTAAAATAATAATAGAATAATAATAATAAAGAGATAATAATACAAATAAAAAAATTGACCTAAAAAAATAAAGCAACAAGCTGCACAGCACAGATATTTCTCAGAAGATGTTGTTGCACCAATTACATTTTCAAAGTTGTTTTAAGCTAAATAAAACCTTTTCAACAAACACATGCAGTATTTATTAAAGGGATAATTCACCTAAAATGAAACTTCTGCCATCATTTTCTCACCCTCATGTTGTTCCAAACCTGTAAGAAAATGTTTCTTCTGCTGAACACAAAAGAAGATATTTTAAATAATGTTGGAAACAGTTTCTGGTAGCTGTTAATGCGTTCCAAATGACACTATTATAAAATAAACAATTATTCAATTATATAAAGTGTATCATTCATAAATGGAGTCTGATAGCCAGCCGCTCCCACTTTGCCACGTAATTAAAGCTATGACAGTTGAGTGCATGAAGTGTTTAACATTTTTTATTTTTTGTGGTAATTTAAGTGCATCATCCGGGTTCTTTTGAGAATGTTCAGTGTGAACGCACTACTCAAACTATTTATACTTCAAAACGTCATAGAATAGTGCATAAGAACACGATTTGGGATGCACCTATTGACTTCCATAGTGTGGAAAAAAATATTATGGAAGTCAATGGTTTCAAGCAATTGATGCTTGGTTGGTTTGGTTACCAACATTCCTGAGATGATATGAGTTAATTTGATATTCAATAAGATACAAATAACCAAGTGTAAATACCTTCATAGGCATATTGACCCCTCAAACATGTTATTGAATGCAGAAGCAGTGGACTTCACCACCATTTTGGTACTTTTGGTGCAGTTTTCTAACTCTGTATTCCAGATAGGCAGTACACTAGTAAAGTCAACAGCCTCAAATGTTCCACTGGAAACAAAAATATTAGAGTCGCACAGAATTGGTCAAACCTCAGACTTTCCTGTTAATTTATCAAACACAAACAAAATATCCACAGCTGACACTTAGATGTTAGCGTTGGACTTTAGCGCCTGAGCATTTGCCCGAATAAACGTATACTTTTAAGCGCAGAAGCTAAACTTAACAACAACCACAGAATCTCATCAAAATCCCATTATGGGACTGCAAAACATGTTAGGTGTGGAAAATTCAAGACTGGGTCTACAAAGAGAGTGGTTACAGCTTGATGCGCTTATGTTTGTGCCAAAGGTGGTAGCTGTTAGCATTAGCAGGCAGCTGCCTACGGTGTATAAATCTACTAGGTCATAGACAGCAGTCAGCAGTCTGGTTCGACTGAGCGTGCTTGGTTCCCATGACGACCTCCTTCCCCTTTCACTGGCTCCAAGCACCGCAAATGTAGCATGGAGCTCTGCAACGCCCAATAACCCATTACCGGGGGCAACGGCCAATATCCCATTGCCATGGGCAACTAGTGATGCCTAGAGGAACAGGACTGCATTAGGGGAACTTGAGGGAATACTGTGGGGGAATTCTGAGTCTAATTGAAATAAAATGGAACATGTGTCTTAAAGGTTGAGACCTGCTGGTGCAAGTGGAGTGGAAATATGGTAGAGAGTTAGCACTGAGGCTGTTTGTACAGGGACACACAATTACAGACTCCACCACAAAGCTCTGGGTTAACAACCGTATGCACACACACCTATGCACAGCCACACATATAAATGCATGCACATTTGCATCAAAGTCATGTATCCATTCCATTTCCATAAATATACAGACGTCCATGTTTCAGTGAGTCTTTGTGGTCTCAGTCGGATTCAAAAGGATAATGCATTGACAGGGTGTGAAGAAAAAAGGAAAATGTGATGAAAAATCATAACATCTAATCTGCGAAATACATTGTTAAGCCTGTAGAAAAACTGTCACCGAGCGAGACATTGCAAATACCTCAACCTTTTTCTAAATTTCAGTCTTGCATCTTTTTATATATAAAGCCCTTTTTTTCTTTCCTGCTCTCTGTTTCTTTTTCTGGCTCTGCATTTATTTTACTTTAGTGTGTGTGTGTGTGTGTGTGTAGTACTACATGCTAAGTTTATTTTCTCTCGGTGCTAATGTAAATTCCTCATGAACACCTTCCATCACACACTCAATGATCCACAACGCAAGTCTCCACAAGAGACCGCTTCATCACACATCTTACACACACACAAAATACATACTTCTTAGACCCTTTCACCTCAGGGACAACATACATGCACACACACCGCTATAAACACTCTCAAATCGGAGTCACGTTTGTTTGACTGCAGTTTCTTAATCAGCATTTTTGTAACACAACACTTTTTAAATAAGGGGAAAAATTGTCAATGGGATATGATGAACCAATAAAAACCCAGTATAAAGATATAATCTGTTAAAATAATGTCTTAATATCTTGCAATTTGCTTATTGGGTAGTTTTAATTTAATTTGACTCTTATTATTAATTGAGTTATATTTATGGTTTTGTATGCCTTTATTTGGACAGGAATTCGTTGGGTAGAGAGAGAGCGGAACGGGTAAAGGACAACAAGACAGGATTTGAACTTGGGTCGCATGAGTAGTTGCGCTGCATGTCGGTGCACTAACCACGAGGCTATTGGTGCCGACATTTGACTCTTATTTTAAAGACACTTAGTTTAATTCTATTTTAAGGATACTTAATTTTAGTGGAAAAAAATCAACGGTCGATGTTACTGACATTTTAAACATTTCATTACATTATTTTTGGCAAGTAAAATGGCTATATACTGAAACAAGAACTACCAAATAGGCTTTAAAGTTTTATTTCTGTTTTTAAGTTTAAACCTCATAAACTAAAGGTGAAATCTATTTACCAATGGAAAAGAACCAAAAATGTATTCAACATATATTATGTGAAAACCATCTTAAAAATCGAATGGAATTTGGTTTATTGGGCAAACGTATCAAGGCTGTTTAGATATTTTACTGAATAATGATGATTAAAAATTATTTGTGATGCCATGTGAAGCCTTTCAAATATACTTTTGTACCTTATGCATATTAATAATTAAAGATACACATTGATACCTACCTAAAATACACATTTTAGTACCTAAATTGTAAATTTTAGTTCTTAAAGTGACATTTTGCGGTCTGTTTATTTGAGTGCCTTTGACACCACATCTCTGCAGACAGACGTGTTAACAAGGCGCTTGCGCGTCGTGTGTGGCCCGTGTGTGACCTCTGTCAGTGTGTGTATCAGCCCGTACATAACCCAAATTGAATTTACACCTGATGCAACAGTTACCTGTTGCAGTTCCTCTCTTTTTTAAAGAGACATCTGCATTGTACACGCAACTGTGATTCAATGCATTAAGGATAAAGTGAGTTGTGCATTCCTGTAGTGGGAGTTTGAGCGGCTCTGCTCTATCACACTAAAACAACAGACCACATACACCACCTTTATTACTAGCCACAAATCACACAGCCCACTCTCTCATTCGCCTTGCCCCTTTGCCCCTTCTTATCGCTCTCCCACTCTTTCACAGTTCTCTAGCAACCTGGTAATATCTAACGCCCCAGGACTTTTGTTTGTGCTTTACTAAGATTATAACCCCAGAGCCCTTTGGAGGTTTTGTTGAGTAAATGACAAATTACTCAAGCAACAAATTGTTAAGTCCAGAGATGGAATGGCTTCCATTTCTCTGCCTTTTGTTAGTAAAGTTAGAAAAAGGCAGAGGATTCAAATAATTCACATTTTTGTAGTGTATATATATATTTATATTATATTTCTATTTTTTATAATTATTAATTTCTATTTTATATTATATTTCTATATTTTCTTATTATATATTCATATTATATTTATATATAATATCCTCAAATACCATTTACATAAACATTGCACAATATACAAAAACAAATAATAAATGCCTTACCAAAACAGACTATAACAGTATAATTTAATCATATATGTAAAAAAGTAAAACTTGCTAGACAACAAAACTGTTTTACATTTTCTTTCAAATATTTCCAAATAATCATGTAAACAATATACAATACAATTTATTTGATCAAAATACAGTTAAAACAGTAATATTTAAAATGATTAAAATCTAAAATAAGATTTTCTGTTTTACTATATTTAAAAATGTAATTTATTCCTATGATGGCAAAATTGTATTTTCAGCAGCCGTCACTCCAGTCTTCAGTGTCACATGATCTTTTCTAATATACTGATTTATGCTAATTAATGTTTGTGGAAATACTGATATATATTTTCAGGATTTTTTAATGAGTAGAAAGTTAATATTATTTACTTGAAAAAATCATGTAAATGTATCTACTGTCACTTTTTATCAATTTAATGCATCTAAATGTAATGTATATATATATACGTGTGTGTGTGTGTGTGTGTGTGTGTGTGTGTGTGTGTGTACATAGAGTACTGAATTATAATAGATTTTAGCTGAAAACAAGGGGGGAAAATTATTTGCCAAAAGGTAAGAAAGAAAAATAAACTTCATTCAGGATCTATCAACTGAAAAAAAAATCCCTATATCTAATGCAATTTGGCTTCTTGTGCAATTCTTGTGCATTGTCAAGTATTTAAACGTGTATATGTTTGTCTATATGTCCAGTGCCAACAGAACGTTATGTTTGATTGACTCTGAGGTTTGTCCATAAAGAGCCACATGTTTGGGTCCTTCGTAAAGCATAATGACAGATTGTGAGGCTTGCGCTGCATTGCCACCACATACATCATGTCATTACAGCAGATCTGAGCACTGTGGTGGAAGATATTTACAA
This sequence comes from Gymnocypris eckloni scoliostomus, assembly GCA_027564155.1. Lineage (NCBI taxonomy): Eukaryota > Metazoa > Chordata > Actinopteri > Cypriniformes > Cyprinidae > Gymnocypris > Gymnocypris eckloni. The sequence continues at coordinate 49,840,472 of CM050412.1, read as the reverse complement.
TCAGGCAGATTTTAGATGCTCTCAACCAAACTTAGTTTTAACTACCCAGACCCTGCATGGCTGGAGTAGCTAATTTAATCTAGAGAGGAGAGGGATGCTTAAAATACACACGAACAGAACACATCAGAGAAACTTCACACACTTCAGTTCCTCTAGCTGGTTTAAAAAAAGACAGCGTCAGCAATGTTTTAAAACTGAATGCTCACAACCGAACATATTAAAAACATGAAACATGGCTCTTTGGGATTGTGTGTGTGCGGGTGGGTGTTCAAGTGAAGAAACAGTGAGACAGTGCTGACACCACATGGTGAGCTCTGAGGTCAAAGGTTAAAGGTCAGGGCATGAGCAGTGAGTTGCTCTGTTAGGAACATGTATTTACATCGAGTAACCTGCCAGACTTTCCTCAGGTCAAAAGAAATAACATAACAGCAGTCAAGGCTGGTCTATATATTCTTCTCTCCTTTAAAATGATTTAGAATTACATAGTATTAAGATTTAAAACTTTTTATTTGTGGATTTTAATCATTTACTACTTTCTGAAAATATTGATCAATGCCTTGTTCTTGTATGATTATAATGAACCATAAGTATTAAAAACTATGGCACAACTCTTCAGAGATAATTGATAGCTACACTGTGAGAACATTTTGTGAAAAAGAAAGTTTCCTTCCGTCTACCATCAACCATGTTTCATTACCAATATATCTTCTTTAGTGCACAACAAAGATTTAGAAGGTTTAGAAACAACAACAAGGTCTATGACAGAATTGACATTTTTGGGTGAACTATCCGTTTAAATAGCATATAGTCCCTCTTATTCACATTCTTTTTTCAGACTTAAATTCTCATTGTTCACTTTCTCTCGGTACACTCTGTTTGCTCTATCTGTCATCAGGCCCACCACCTATCACACGTTCACAGAAAGAAAAACAGAGTCTCCCTCCAACCCTTCATATGTCTCTCCTGCCATTCCTTCATCCATCTCAGAAACTAGTCAAAATAATGCTATCGCTAAGGAAAACACTGCCATGAGGAGGTGCCACAGCAACGGGCGATGACAGCGTCTGCTCGCACATTCCACCCGGGAACTATCAAGAGGGACCATCTTCACACACACACACACACACACATAGTCAAGCATCACTAAGACTCCAGAGATTCCCTTCAGATCCAAAAATCATAGGAAACCACACATTAATTAAAAAAGGGAAACAGTTTCAAATGTGAACATCACAAACAAACTATATTTTTGTGTTAGAATTGTTTATCACGGTTTATATTTCAGTGACCTCAAACACAAGCAAAATAAGAATCTTACGTGTATACTTGTAACTAGGTCATTTTTATGCTAACAACCCACCACCTAAAACATTTAATTTCTTTCTTTTTGGGTAACAGCCGCACTTCATCTAACAATTATAGTAGCCAAAGCCATTTTATGGTTTGTCCTATTCAACAATCTCATCAAGCAACAACAAATCAAGCACAGCTTTGTTTGTATTGTGTAAAAACATAATGCACAGACTATAAGATCGGTCTCTCACAATATTTCTGATCTGCAGTACTATAAAGTGTTCCTGTGGCTCAGCGGTAGAGCATTGCAGGTAGAGCATTGCGTTAGCAGCGCAAAGGTTGTGGGTTCAATTTCCAGGGAACACACATACTGACAGAATTTTTTTTAACCTGAATGCACTGTAAGTCGCTTTGGATAAAAGCGTCTGCTAAATGCATAAATGTTAATGTAATATTCTCAAAGTGCACATAACTACAAAAAACTTACATGACTTCTAAAGTTCTACTTGTTCACATATATTGAATATTATTATTTACAGTGGTGGAGAAAATTAAGAATTATTAGCACCCTTTATTCAACAATTTAAATCAAGCTAAATCAGTAAAATGCTCTGTTTGTTTCGCAGAAATAGATTAAATTGTTATATAGTGTATAGCCTATATATAAACCTTTACATTTAGTGAATTTATCATCTTATGGCGATCACAAACACATTAGTGCAATATTATAGTTGTTAATTTGGCACCTACTTATGTTTAAATGCTTGATGCACAATAAATATTACTGATGTTTATGAGATCTCAACTTAAACTCTTTGGCTAAATTGGAAAACAAAATGTTCTGACGTCAACAGTCTCTCCGGCATATTCTGCCTCTTTCAAAGAATGGCTGAAAGAAAACCACTTCAAAGAATGGCCATATATTAAGTAACGCCTGGAGTTTGTTAGAAGCTAATTGACAAAACCTGAAAAGCTTTAGAAGAAAACTTTGCGGTCTGATGAGTCTAAAGTTCAGCCCTATATCCTGAAAGCAAAGCACTATGTTAGACATACACAAAATAGATATCCAGGAAACACCATCGCTACTGTCAGACATGATGCTCTGGAGTTACTCTTCAGCAGGAGCAGCTCGAAGCTTGTTCTCAAGAACAACATTTCTGGAGTTAACTACTGAAGGTACAAAACAGTCCAGTGTTTCAAATAAGATTCAAATCCCAAGACTGGGTGGCCTTCATAAAAAGCTTCATTTTATGTTCCTAGAAACCATTTCTGTGATATAATCTTGCTGAAAGGTCCGAACGGTGGCCAAGTCTGAACCTCCTGGCAGAAGCAAGCAGGTTTTGGGCAGCCGTGGTAAAACTTACTAAAAAAATACAGTGACAATGTTCACGGAATTATGGGATGTCACTGTGGAGGCTGCATGTTTTACAGGTCACAACCATATATCATTATAATATAACCTATCTGAATAACTTAAACCGTACGTTAAACAGTGCGTTGCACTGTAAAATATACTGATAACCACCATAAAAAACAAGTGGTAAAACAGAAAGCCACATGATGACAAAAAAATCATCAAAATTGATCTTTCTGTGAACAGAGACTGATAAACGTGCATAAAAGAGTTGCTACCCACAAAAAGACAAAACACCATCAGGGTAACACACAAGGTTATTACAATAATGTAAATATTACCTAAACAATATAGCATGTCTCCGTTATTGCGGCTACTCGGAGTCGTCGCCTGACGTCCTCATTCCTTACGTGGTCATGGAGGGTCAGCCCAAGCATTCACCGGAGCATCTTCATTTTCATTGTGTGGAGGGCCAACTCATTTTTCTTGGTCGTGGGCCAACATTCAGCGCCATAAAGGGCGACTGGGCGAACTAAGGTCTTGTACGGTCTTTTTAACAGGCAGTGTAATAGTGTGTGGAATTCATTATACAATTCACCTTTGCAAATTTCTCTAGACTACTAGAAGCAAAACAGCCCTAAAGCACCAAAGATCCACCACAATACTTTATAGTGTGTCAGGTGCTTTTCCTTGCATGCCTTTCTCTGACACCAAAAATTATGACATTGTACATGGGCAAAAAGGTCCAAAGCCAAAACCAAAGGTTTTGGTCTCATCTGACCACAAAACACAATTTCAGTTGAAATATAATTCCAGTTTGTGGTCTGTGCTCAGTTATGGCTTCATCTGTGCATCCTTTCCTAAGCGCTTGTTGACACTGATGTGTCATCTAACAGCTGATTTTCAAGTGTGGAATTCTGAGCCTATGACCCCTGGATTCCTCTACGCCTCTCTCATCGTGTCCCTCACTCAGTGTGGGGCAAAATCCCCACGCTTAATTTTCTGCCAAATCTGCAGTTGTTCCAGACTTCTGAACCGTTTTGATTTTAGCCTTTGTGCTTAGTGGTATTTTCAACTGTTTATGTATGCTTTTATATCTGTTACCTGATCTGAGCAATTCAACAATCATCTGTCACTTTTCTGCTGAAAACTCTGCGGTTTTACCCATGGTGATGTATTTTACATGCGTGCAAACTCATATTTATACCCTAGGGAACCTAGAATTGGAGAAAGGCAGCAATACAATTCTTGGAAACGGAGACCAACTGTAAAGCATAGGATTTCATAACAGCCGCCACTTTGTTTGGCTTTAAATATTCTTAGAGAACGCCAATAGTTCTGGTCTGGAACCTATGTTTTGGATGTGCAATAAAGTACTTGCAGTGTATTGTATTTAAATAAGGCTGCAAACACGTTTGTGCCAAAATGTGACTCAATTGTTTGCACTGACATACAGTGATGGACACCAATTAAATTTAGAATTGATTTAATGAATTACTTCATTCTATGTCCACAGGCTGGTCAGGCACCTGAAGGACTCTTGAAATGCACAGAGACTTTCCCTCTCCTTCCCTCTGTTTGGGCTCAGGCTTTTGGGGACGAAACCATTCTCCCTGTCATTTCGTCCTCAATCAGTGTAGGTTGTGGCTTTGCACTTCTCTCTCTCCTCATCACTCTCTCGGTATAAAGAGCTCCAGATGGAGCAGCCCAGCAGCAGCTGCTAATTGAATGGCACATAAAACAATTTTGCCATTGTCTCAGGAAGTAAGCAAATCAACAGCACATTTATGACCACTGATGACCAGTTAAACACACAGAGAGCCAGAGAGAGAGAGAGAAACTAATTAGCTGGGCTTACAAAAGCACTCATGATATCCTGGAGAGAGAGAGCGAGAGGTTGGTATTTTGTCTGTGGTTTTGCTCCAGACTTAATGAAACTGAGATAGGGAGGCCATGACTGGAGAGAAATGTAATAGCTGCCTGTTTGGAAGCACCTGGATTAACACTACATTAATGTCCTGAGGTTTATTAGCTGAAGCATAAAGCATAAACGTCCACATGGATATTCAAGTGTAAAGCACACATGTACATAAACCACATGCTGAGTTGAACACATGCAGATTTACATTTTGCAACTCCCACCGAACTTACATAAACACAAGCAAAGGTCAAGCATATTGCTTTAATATTAGATCAAAGAAAAACTATTTCACATTTTTTAAAGCAAAATAACTTAAACAGAAACCCATATTTATATGGTCAATTACATGTGCACGCTCTTGCCCCTTGGCACTGTGTTTTAGAGTGGCATGTGTGTATATAATGATTGTCGTTGCCTGACCATTCACCAACTTAGTTAAATAACCGTTGGTAGAGAAGCTGATTAAAGGGAGTAACAATCTGTTTCTGATTGTAAGCTCTAGCAGTACAATAAAATCAAAAGGGCTTAAGATGTTATGAACAGATAAAGATATTCTTTGAGCATTTTGCACTTTGAGTAGTTGAGAGGAGTTTCTGAGAGAAAATAAGCTTATGGACATTCAAATAATGCTGTTCTTTTAAACTTCCTATTTATCAAAAAGTTGTAGGGAAAAAAGCATTATGATTTCCAGAAAAATATTAAGCAGCACATGATATGTTCCTCATGCTGTCACTCACTCAAATACTGCAGCTGCTTAGGATTGAGTTAATATCCAATTCAGATTTAATACATTAAGTTCATAAGATTCAATTGAATTCAAAAGCAATTCAATTTAAACGTGTCTTAATTTGCCTAGAAAGAAATATAGAAAGAGAACAGTGCCGATCCTTTACTTCTTGGAGCCCTACACAGAACAGGGGAATGAAAGAATGGATGCAATGCATTTGTCTGTGTTTCGCTCTGTCTCGAATCGCGATCGCAGAAATCACTCATCTCTTCCACGGCTCCGTAAGCTTTCAACTCGTTTTTTTTTTTCAAGCAAGAGACATTCACGTTAATGATTTGACTGATTTTTACGTAGAGAGTGTGACAGCGCACAGCATTAAAATGATCATTCATGTTTTCATAACCTCTGGCTAAACTCAAAAATGAAACTAAAATGAAAGCATCTTTGGGAGCAAGGGGGCCCCTGGTGTTTCGGGGGCCCTACGCAGCTTGTGTATTCTGCGTATAGGGAGGATCGGCTCTGAAAGAGATTATACATCAGATAAACAAAGGCTGCAAATTACTGTACATTTTCCAATCTTACACTCCTGTTCAACATTTTTTTTTAAAGAAATTAATATCTTGATTCAGCAAGGATTCTAATAATAAAAAGTGACAATAAAGACTACAAAAATGTCTTAAACTGCTACAAAATATTTGTCTTATAAATAAATGCTGTTCTTTTGAATGTTTCATTCATCAAAGAATCCTATAAGGGAAAAAATGTTTCACGGTTTCCCCAAAACTGTTTTCAGTGATGGTAATAAAAGTTTCTTTAGCAGCAAATCAGCATATCAGAATGATTTCTGAAGGATCACGTGACACTGAAGACTGGAGAAATGATGCCGAAAACTCAGCTTTGACCACAAGAATAAATTACATTTTACAATATATACAATATTGAAAAACTGTTCCTTTAAACTGTAATAATATTTCACAATACACTCGTAAAAATAAAGGTGCTTCAAAAGGTTCTTCAAGCGATACCATAGAACCATTCAGTCAAAGAACCATCTCTTTCCTATATTTTTATAATCTGAAGAACTTTCTTTCGCCACAAAGAACCTTTTGTTAAACAGAAAGGTTCTTCAGAAGTTAAAGGTTCTTTATGGAACTATTTTCTTTATGGGACCAAAAGGTTGTTCTATGGCATCGTGAGTGTAGTGTTGCTTTTACTATATTTTTTATCAAATAAACAGTTTTGGTGAGCATAAGAGATTTTTTCAAAAACAATATAATCTTAGATACCCCAAACTTTTAAAGTGCAATGTGTGTGTGTTTTTATAGGCTATAGGAGAGGAGGTTCGAGAAGGAAGTGTGCTGGAGGCCAAAGAGGATCGTTCGCCCCACACACACTACGACCTCATCATGGAAGCTTTTTAACTATTGACTCATTTATTACACACACACACACAATCAACAGCTCAGTATCACAGCACATACACACACCAGACCAATACTCCCATCCTTTCTTTCGGTCTCTTTCTAACTTTCTCTCATACACATCATCTTCTCCCTTTCTCCTCCCTCTCCATCTGCCTGCAGGAAAGACATCTCTATCTTCCTCTGATAAGCGGAGAGGGAAGTGGTGGCGATAATTTATGACATCTCGAGACATGAGAACATTCTCTCAGACAGTTGCCCCCATGGCAATGTGCCAAATTTGGGTGGGGCCTAAGGGAATGCTACGGGAACTCTGAGCAAAACACTTGCGAAGATAATTGGGATCAAGTAGGAAAAATTTACGGGAAAAAAAAAAGCAGGAGCCGGTGATAGAGCGATAGGATGGAGGAAAAAGCTTAGCTTATGCATTCATTCCCTCATGAATCACATTTATGACATTTCATTTGCTGATAGCAGCGGTCCCTCCTACATTTTCAGACTTCATTACACAGAAAATATGGGGCGGCGAACCTTTGTAGTGTGAGCGTTATGTCCGCAGCCAGGCCGGAGGTTATTTATTGGCCGACGGAGGAGAGGAAAGAGGGAGAGGGAGAGCGAGGGATGAGGAAAGAGAGGAATGAGTGAGTGTGATCGGCTGCGGCCTTATTAGTGTGATTTACAACAGAGCCGCATTAGTTCAGCTTCATAAGAGCCCTAACCCACAAACATACGCACACTCACACACACAGACAGAGACAATTACATACATGAAAAACATCATTACCCACTGTAAGTCTGAGTCCAACATTATGGAATTCATTATTTCACTGTTTTAAGGCTAAATAAATTAAGCAAGAATATGTCACACACACACACACACTTTCAGAGGAAAGCAAATCTTGAGAAATGTTTCTCATGAACCTTAATGACACAGCATGTTTTAATCTGCCTCTCTGAAGGGGGAAACATGGCACAGTATTGAACACATTCACACACAGTCGCTCTGTGAGTACTCTGTTCTGAGTAAATATGGCCATTTGTGGGTTTGTGTGAAAGAAAAAGCCAAAGGATGAATGGAAAGACAGTGACAGAGAAAGAGAGAGAGGAAACGTGTGTGCGAGCTGTTTTCATGCTCATGTTCTAAAAGGCATCAGGCGCTAATAAAGAGCTCGAAGTGAGCGGTTGGTGTTTAACATCTGTGAAAGCTATCAAGAAACAAAGAGGTGGTCTTTGACTCTCACTCGCTTGCTTGCTCTCTCTCGCTCTGTTTTATTTAATTTTTCGGCTCATATTGGCTTCTCACTTGCCAAAGCATTTACAGACTGTGAAAATCATGAAGAAAACGAGCAAAAGCAAGAAAAATGAAATGACCTCCACAAACCACTCAGTTAGGTCATTGCTGTTATAAAGTACATTTTCATGTCTCCATCATATATGGTCTAGTACAGGGGTTTTCAGACTTTTTGATGTCATGGACGATCCTCTTGCAAGGCATATAAACAGTCCAAGTTTTGTTTTTTTGGAAATAAATGTATACTTTCATTCAGCAAGGTGGCATTACATTTATCAAAAGTGACAGTATAGACATTTATAATGTTACAAAAATTATATTATTTCAAATAAATGCTGTTCTTTTGAACTTTCTATGAAAGAATTTATCAGAATTTTAACAAAATATTTATCACACACAAAAATATTAAGCAGCACAAATATTTTGAATACTATAAATAATAAGAAATCTATCTTGAGCACCAAATCAGCATATTAGAATGATTTCTGAAGGATCATGTGACTTTGAAGACTGAAGATATGGCTGCTGAATGAACAGTGAATGATAATTAAAATGACAAAATAATTCGTTTTAGGAAGCAGAATGAAAGTTATGGTAAGTTGTTACCATTTTTGCCCTGTCCACAGGTGCTTGTCTTTTCACCTTCGGTATAATTTCCAACTAGTCGATGTCCAGATTAAAAATATTTCAACAAAATTGACATTTTCATAAATGTGAGGGTCAAATTGTCATTTTTAAGTAAACTATTCCATATTCCTTCTCCCTGTCACACACAGACAATTGTGCTCTGAACCCTCTTGAGTCTTTCAGCAATAATCTCAAATGTCACACACACTCATGAGTCTGACTGTGAGGTCAACAACCACATTAACACACACACGCCGCTGTGAGTGTCTCAGTGGCATCAGACATAAAGAGCATCATATCATCTTTGCTCCATGAAAGCGGCACTCACTCCATGCTATCAGCCCCGTCACTCTGACTCGCCTGTGTGCGATAACTCTACGCATGAACGTCTCCAGACAGCCCTGAAAGAAATGTATGTCACCCTTATTTTATCTTTATGTGATGGGATGCCAGAAGATGTCACCCATTATCACATACACACAAAACGAGACCATATCATTGCACTGCTGGTTTCTGTCACAAACACACATTCAGAAGAATGCAGCTAAGTGTTACATAGATGAACACTTTCTACAGAATATGTTAAAGTTACCTGGTTCTCACTAGTTGAATCACTGATACTACATGTTTAGGTATATGACTATTTTAACTATGTGTTCTATCCTCGCTAAGTTATTTAGTGGGTTATTTGTGGGTTAGCTGCTCCATATTGTTCCCACACAGGATTTTAAGGGAAAACCACAGTGTTTGCATAAGTGTGTTTTCTCTCTCTCCCTTCCCTTTCTTCATATCTGACATGGTTCTTTTAGTCTCCTATAGACAAGCAGAGAGATTTCATTGAAGCAGAGACAGAGGGGAATGAATAAGTGATTAAATGGGGCGCCTGAGAAGCTCAAACTGTATATTTTTGTGCAGCAGAAGTTATCCTTGTCATTAATGTGGAAAACTGTAGCTCTCTTGCTTTATCTATTTGTAAGCATACATACACACACAGCAAAGAAATGCACACGTGACTCTGGCACAGTATTGATCTGTAAAGTAAACTAATAAGGATGGGTCTTTGAAGATAAGCAACCAGGTGGAATTTGTCAAGTGGACTGAAACTCCTACATCCGAAGGTCATGAACAGTAATCTTTCATACTTTTATTTATGAACCTTTGAGGAACCTGTTAAAATTCTGCATATGTTCTAGAACTTTTGCTAAATCAGACAGTCTGAAAATCCTCGGAATCCTTGAGGACCGACTTGGTGTATTAAATAAAAATGATTAGTTCACACAAAATGAATGCTCTGTCAGTTATTCACCCTCATTTTAAACCCTTGTGGCTTTCTTTTTTTCTTACAACCAATTTGAATCCATACCGAATGCTGTAAAACTGCCATAAAACACCATATAAGTGTCCATATGACTCTTGAGCCAGTCTTCTCAAGCCATACAAAAGTGGCTTCGAGATTAAGTATCAATGTTCACTAAAAGTCATATCCTACACAGTAGCTCTTGAATCTCATTTGTGCTCACGCATTGAAATACATCCCACACTCATTGGGAAAAACGTGCCTGTGATGCATGGGTTGCTTGTGCATGTTTCACAACCGTTTTGAAATTAAATGTCCAGTGAATGGCACTAAAATCATGTTTAGTTTTATCTGAAACTGATGAACCTGAATCTGTCGATGTTTTATTACATCGGTCGTTGTATGTATAGCTGCAGTTCAGACACGAAATGTCTGGTGAGAGTCGTTAAAAGGTTACGCTCTATCGCGTTTGAAAATAACATACCACCATCAATAAACCCGGCATAAAACGTGAGATAATGCATTAGTCTTTCAGCAGTTATATCATCAGATGTGTACTGTGTACTGTGCTCTACATCACTACAATGATGTACATGAAGGGGGCTAATGAACAAGTTTACTACATCAAAAAAGCCATACAGCTGGTTATGTAATGCAAACATCAAAATGCATTACAAAGCATGCAAGTGTAAGTGTGTTGGTCAGAACATTATTGTGCAAGGAACTACATGAAGATAAGTCTTTATTAAATCAATAATCTGCCCATCTAAACAATTTGTGAAAAGGAATAAACGTTTGTGTTTAACTGCCACTAGTATTCATTTCAGCTGGAAACCGCAGTAAGTTATTAGCTATGTTTCTGGAGTCTTGCAAAAATGTATAGTCCATACATTAATGTTTTTCTAATGAAGGTTCTTTAAATATATCAGTACATCAAGATGCATCATGCCAAATTTGAAATAATTCAAAATGCTATGGATACCTGCATTTACATGCTAGATTTGAAAATCTGGAAGTGTAAATAAGATTTTAAACCTAACTTCGTAATAAAAAAAATAAAAGGAAAACAATTCCATCATGAAAAACTCACCAAAAAGGTGGATGGAAATGTGACTTGTGTGGCTGTTTGTTTGATTCTTTCTTCTCTTCAAACTACTCATTTCAAGAGGTATTACAATCTCACATATCTGATTGGATTAATTATAAAACAGTGGAAATTATTTTTATATGTAAACGTCCTCTATCAATACACACACACAGAGGCAGGCGCACACATTCCTGTTTTGGAACTGCGAGAAGCCTGGATTTTCCTTTTTACGTTTTTAATTGCATCCGCAGGGAAAAGACTTCTTTTGACACGTTAGCGTTTCTATTCTAAACCAGAGAGAGGGGGAGAGAAGTGGCACAATGCCTGTGTTACCAAGTTTATACATCAAAATAACCAGGCAGATTATAAAGTGGAACAGTGACCACATAAAGACACCAGAAATGTGCAGTAAAGAGAGGCCTATTATGGATTTCATTAGTAAAAAATCTCATGCACCCACTCACTCACTCATCCGTATACGCACACACAGACATGCAGTGAAAGAGAAACGTGAAGCCAGAACTAAATGGCACACAGTAAGCATGTGGTGTGTTGTGATACATCTCTCAAACGTCTCGTGAGTGTACAGATGGCATTCGCAAAAGTGTGTTGCTATTACAGGCAAAACAAGTTTTCTTCAAAGTTTTCTAGTTTAAAGGTCAATTATTAGTATAATTAATGCTGCATTTGTGCTGGTTATAAAATAAAAAAAAGTTCAACTGAAAAAAGTTCAAAATGAATTTATTAATACATATACTACCAAACTACCAAACATATACTACCAAACAAAGGTTTGGAATAATTAAGATAAGAACTTTTTTATTTGAATATATTTTAAAATATATTAAATTGTAATATATTTTTACATATTTATTATAATTTATTTCTGTGATGGCAAAGCTGAACATTCAGTAGTTATTACTCCAGTCTTTAGTGTCACATAATCCTTCAGAAATTACTCTATATGCTGATTTAGTGCTCAAGTAAAAATTTGTATTATTTTTGATGTTTAATGTCGTGGTGATTTATATTTTTGTGGAAACAGTGATATACTACCACTTAAATGTTTGGGGTGAGAAAAATATTCAAAATGAAGAAAGAAAATATGTTGCTTTTATTCAGCAAGGACACACTGATAAGAATCATTATGGATAATTGAGCACCAAATCAGCATTCAAAATATTTGTTAAAAATCTTTAATTATTCCTAACTTTTGACCGATAGTGTATATGCATACTCTAGTCCAAAAGTCTATGACCAGGGAGTGACCACAGTTTTTTCCCTTTTAAAAAGGTCAAAATATTTAAGATTTATTTAGTGTAAAAGGTAATTGTACAATAAAGAATATAAGCAATGTTATATTTTAGTATTTTCTGGCTCAAATGTCAGATTTCTTTTGTTTTCATTACAGTACTCAAATATTCTACTTTTAATATCTTATACGCTAACAAAATAATCTGTAATCATTTTATATTCATGTTTTAAAGCATTTTAACTAAAGTCAAGTTATCTTTATTTATATAGTGCCTTACACAATACAGATTGGCAAAGCAGCGTCACAGTGTTACACAGAAACAAAGAGAATGTTTCAATGATGCAAACAGCTTTCAGTTCTGCTGTAAATCAGCTCTAAAAACAGGAGAAAATGAAAACGCTCTGGAGAAAACAGCAGTGTCATTATCCAGAGCATTTCAGTTCTTATCCAATAGTTTCTTAGCATTGAAGTTGATAATATTGCCAAATATTAAGCATCCTAAACTAACCAATACATACGGCGACAATGGCAAGGAAGATCTTAGACTTTTTGGACTTTTAGCCCTGTGCTCTCGGTCCCTTAGACAAAATCTTGCATGCAGTCGGTGATGTGTGATTATATGTGCATGTTGAGGGTGTGAAATCCATTAGGTAGCTAATTAAGGCTGGTCTTGTATCAGCCCCCTGTAGAGAGTGTCACCCACTGTCACCCCCTTCTGATGACTTTACCAACTCAGTCATGCCAGGAAAGACCACACACACACCTTCAAACAAACTGCACACAGGCACTGACACACTCACAACTAAATTCCACAATCTTTATCATTTCTATTTTAAAAGGAAAGGAGAATTAGGGAGAGATTAGATACAGGACTGAAGGTGCCAATGAAGTTCAAAAGCTTCCAGAGAATTCACCCTTCTACAACAAAACCAGATTAAAGCCCCAAAATGACATCATGTGTCCTGTACTGGTTTCAACATTTTGTCATCTGCAAATCATCTACAATTACCCTCAATGCACCCACCAGATTACCATTATCACTATTACAACATTCCCCTCTGCTGCCTGGAGACAGAAACAATCCGCTAACATCCCGTCTGCTCCAGTACTTTGGGCACAGGGGGGAGCTGATGCTATTAGCTGAACACTTCACAGAACGTAGCAAGGAAATCATAAAATCATCCAAGTGACATCAGGGGTTCAACCTAATTTTACAAAGTTACAAGAATACTTTTTGTGTGCAAAAGAGAAAAAACGACTTTATTTGTTTATTCATCACACGGATATGTTGTTTTTGTTCAGATCAAATCATAACAACGTAAGAACACATATCCGAGACACAGAACAGCATACGCGGTTTACGTCCAGCTGATACTCTCCAAAATGGCGCTAGGGTGACGCGGTAGAGACGAATTGTTCACTAAATGTCTTTTTTATTTTTGCACAAAAAGTATTCTCATAGCTTCGAAAATTACGCTTGAACCCCTGATGTCACATGGATTATTTTATGCTCCTTGCTACGTTTCTGGACGTGGGAACATTTCAGTTGTATTGCTGTCTGCAGGGTCAGACAGCTCTCAGATTCCATCAAAAATATCTTCATTTGTGTTCGGAAGATGATCTTACGGGTTTGAAACGACATGAGGGTGAGTAATTAATGACAGAATTTCCGTTTGGGGTTTATTTTAAGCAAGAAATATATATATAAATATATATATATATATAAAGTAAAATGAACAACCCTGACACACTGAGCAAAATAACACTAAGACAGTCACAAAAGGCATTGATCCTTCCTTTTTAAGCCCAAATTATTGGTTCTGTAGTTGATTTTAATAATTTGTGATGTTTGTATGATAAACAATTTTAATAATGAGTTTTGTCCAAGTCCTATGTGGACCCAGAATAACACCCGAACTGAGAACCACAGCTGTAATATTCTATCAAACAATGAGTTTGATTGAGTTCAGATCCTAAACTCAAAGCTAGGACCAGTTAGTTCTCCGTTTCTGATGTGTTCTTCAGCAGAGATGGACAGCTGTCGATTGGTTTGCTGACACTGTAAAATATGAACAGATATGTATAATGCTGTCTGCAGGTTTCTCATCAATACCCACCCCATAATGTCAGCAGCTCAGAATTTTTTCATATTTTCCATTGCGTATGCATATGACAGGTCTCTTCCTCTCAATAAACCAGACCCTGCTGGCCCACTGCAGCCAGACCATATTCACACAGGAATCATATAACATACTACACTATCACAGACAGCAAGAATGAGATAAAGAGAAGAGACTGTCTTTGCGTGTATCCTGGGGGAATGAAAATATTTGGTAATCTGTTGCCTGCGGACAAACATTAGCCTTTAAAAGATTAGAACCTAAAATGGTAATTCAATTTATAATTGAAGTTATTTCTCATGTCATTTCCAAACCTGTGTGACTTTCCTTATTCTATGTAAACGCAAACAGAAATATTTTGCAGAATGTTCTAGTCAATCTAGACCTTTCTACAATGGCAAAGAATAGGAACTGGAGAGCTCAAGCTTTAGTCATATGGATGACTTCTACACACTTTAGTGGTGCTTTGGCGTTTTTTTGGAAAGCTTCAAAGCTCCAGTCTCCGTTTATTGTGATTGCATAAAAATGTGTAACCAAATTTGACAGAAAAATGAATTCATACTGTTTTGGAACTACATGAAGGTGAGTAAATGATGAAAGAACTGACATTTTCAGGGGGATTATCTCTTGAATCTGATGCTTATGTGTTCTTATGTGATCTCTGCCATGGTTAACAAAATGAACGTAGACTGGGCATCCAGAAATAGCCTATTTAAGTCATCCAGAGACCAGAGCGTGTATATGTATGTACCCTGTCTCTCCAATATTTGTTATTTAGTCTGTGGCTTTGAAAAATCTGCACACCACACACATACACACTCTCTCTTCCTCTGTTTTTCACTGCACACACACACACACACACCATGTCCAAACACCCCTGCAGGGCTTTGTGGGCCAGTGTATACCCAGCTCTGTCCAGATAAAGGAGAGAGAGGCCAGACTGAGGGGCAAACATTCGGTTCCTTTGGACAGGATAATATACAATGTTGAACTATCAACAAAATAACAGTGGATGAAAAGATGGATCAGAACAAAGAGAAAATAAACGGAAGGCCTGAATGATCATTCGATCTGTGATTTGCATTCGGAAAACAGTCTGTTTATTTTTAAAGGAATTGTGGCAAGCCTGTAAATACTCATTATCCAAAAACAGCTAATTACAACAACAATAAAAAAATATCAATCCTTTCAATTACTGGATGAAATGAACCGGTTTTAGAGCGGAACTTAAAAAAGAATTGATTGACATTTTGGTCCTGATTTTATGATTAGCATGATTATGTTTCCATGTTTTTGCAAATGTTTGATTTCACTACGGGTTGAAAGCTTTCCGCAGAATGTGGCTTTTGGTTTAGGGTATTTTTGAATCCAACGCAGTGAAAAATATCCCAAACATTTTAACAGTCTCTCTTCAAACTCAACCTCATATTCCTTTCAGTCTTTTTTAGATCGCCTACATTTAATGAAGTTTCAGATGAGAGATTCCTTTTGTGCTTGTTGGATAGCACAACCGTGTTTCCTGGTTCAAAAGAAGCAAGCAAAGCAAATGCTTTAAATTCATGAAATCCCAAAGCAAACAGTAAATCGCATGTGTTCATTAACTCGGTGGTCATTTAAGACAGTAATAAGAAAATTGAATTTCTGAATGTCTTGAAACATACAAAATGTATTGTCAGAAAATTCGTCTTACTTAACTAAATAATTAATTACATGATTCATATTGCTAAACCACAAACACTTTGTCATTGCACAAGTTAATAATAAAAAATCAAATTCAAGAGATAGATTAGGCCTTGAGGTAGTGTGGATATTTCAGCTTATGTTATGCTTTCCATTGTAGTCTACAGTAAGGTTCATTACATGTAAATGAATGTAATGCTGCCAATCTCCAGGCATCTCATTACAGTAGTCTATTTATGAAGAAGAGAAAGAGACAGGGACAATGGTGACTGGCTCCCCCTAGTGTTTCAAAATGAATTTTACTTTCAGTAATCTGTGAGATGGACCAAAGCTGGTCCCAAAAATGATCAACAATGTTCCCACCTTAGTGTGTCCATATAGACAACTACGCCTATTACTTACTAAAATAAGTTCATATGTTGCATTTGTGACAATTACACTCAAGAATATCTGGGGTAGCATATTAATTTCAATAGTTTTCACTCAGACATTGCTAGTAAATTCCACAAATAATAAATAAACGGCAAGCAGCACATTTAATTATTTTTTCTTGTAACATGTCTGCAGAAATAATTGTATTTACATAGAAATAGTATTACATAGTATTTACATAGAAAATCACTTATAGTTAATCCAGAACTCATAATCCTGACATACCATTATGTCATTTCAAACTGAATTTGTTTTGAACACAAACAGAGGAATTCATAAGACAGCGCTGGCATTTCTTTTCAGTGTAATTACAATGAATGAGGACTGACATTTCCAGAGGTGGAAAGTAACGAATTACATTTACTCGCGTTACTGTAATTGAGTAGCTTTTTTGTGTACTTGTACTTTTTTAAGTAATGTTTTTAATCTGTAATTTTACTTTTACTTAAGTATATTTTGTGGGAAGTATTGTACTTCGCTACATTTTAAAACACATTCGTTACTGAGTAAAAAAAAATCGCTCCGTGGAAACAACTGCAGCAAATAATGGGCAGAAGAAGAAACTGGCGCTAAAATCACAAGAAAGATGCAGGACGAACAAGACAGGCGTTTTAAGGGCGCTCAAATATCGCGTCTTTTGCGCGCTTAAGTTCGTTATTTCAAATGTAGGCGCGGTATGCGCTCATAATGGAAGCGGCCTCGTTTTCAGCTTCGCGCGCGCATCGAGATAAATACATCTCAACTTTTCAGAATGCAAGCGCACACCGCAGGTCATGTGACGAAATTTCCTTCTTGTAACGGAGAGCGCAGCTGATGGTTGCTTAGCAACGACAAACGCCTCCGGAGCGCAACCGCCCGTGCGCATTGGAAAAAAGGAGAAAGCAGCGCGCCTAGCGTTTTCCATGCGTTTTTAGGCGCGATATGTGAACGGGCCCTAATGGTGCAGACCCAGCTGAAAACCAAACCCCGTCATATTCTGCTGAAGTTGAACTCGAAGGAATGAAGTGAACCCCTGGCCATATATTCATGCTCTATTATGCAGTGTAAGCTGTGTTTGCCTCGGGAGACCGAACTAGCAGCTTATAACATCTCGACATCGCCCTTCGCAAACATGTAGAGGTAACGTAAATACTTACATCATTGCATTGGTGGTTAAAACGAAGCTTTTAGCAAAAGGTTTTGCACAAATGAGCCAAAAAGACAGTGGTGCAGGGTGTGCAATATCATCTGAGATAATATAATAATTGTTGTTTTAACGGGAGTGCTTTCTTTCACTGCGTGATTCAGTCTGTTAAAATGCGTTTAGAATGATCACAAAATTGAAGATATAGAAGCAGAAAATTTATATATTTATATAATTTAATATAGTAAGTCAACATCACACGAAGAATGCCGTTTTTCTCAAAAAATCACCATGATTACATAGGCCTGTAGTTTTTCTTTTTACAACGGTTCAAAAAACAAGAAGTTAATTAAGAGACTTTAGACACCATATTGCCTGTTTTTGCTCTATTTCGACAACAAAAATAATTCCAAACACAGCCACCATACACAGTTTTGCGTCTCTGACTCTGAGCAATTCCTTGAATTAACCGTTTAAATGATTCTGTTCAATCGCAATGACTCACTTATCAGTGACTTACTGACACCTACTGGTGGTTCTAATTTAACATTTAAAGTATCTTTTATTATTATTATTTTTTATTTCTAATGACTATTTAACATTTGTGACCCTGGACCACAAAACCAGTCTTAAGTCGCTGGAGTATATTTGTAGCAATAGCCAACAATACATTGTATGGGTTAAAATTATACATTTTTCTTTTATGCCAAAAATCATTAGCATATTAAGTAAAGATCATGTTCCATTAATATATTTTGTAAATTTCCTACTGTAAATATATCAAAACTAGGAGCTTAATTTGAACAACTTTAAAGGAGATTTTCTCAATATTTAGATTTTTTTGCTTCCTCAGATTCCAGATTTTCAAATATTGTCCGATCGTAACAAACCATACATCAATGGAAATATGATTTATTCAGCTTTCAGATGATGTATAAATCGCAATTTAGGAAAATGGACCCTTATGGTTTTGTGGTTCAGGGTCACATTTTATGTCTTATTTATCAAAACATTATTTCTGCATTTGTAACTGCAGGCTAAATGCATTCATGTCAGTGTGTAATACATCTACGCCACTTCAGATGAAGCTTCTGCGTTTCCTCTGCATTGCAAAGATTAATTTTGTTGATACTGATTTAATTTGCCTGGTAACAGCCCAAATGTCTTATAATTCTAAATAACTGATTCCTTTAATTAAAAACACCTAGTTTGAGATTTATAGGCCCATATCCCAGGGGTGTCAAACTCAGTTCCTGGAGGGCCACAGCCCTAAAGAGTTTAGTTCCAACCCTGCTCCAACACACACACCATGTAGTTTTCAAATAAGCCTAAATGATTAGTTTAGCTGTATCAGAGGTGTTTAATTAGGGTAATATCTACACTGTGTAGGGCTGTGGTCCTCCAGGTACTGAGTTTGACATCTTCGGTCTATCCCATTTTTTCCTCCCTCCCATTGTTAAAATGTAACTAAGTACTTTTTACTCTGAGTAAATTTTAAATGAGCTACTTTTTACTTTTACTTGAGTATATTTTTAGACTGGTACTTTTACTTGTACTTAAGTAAAATTTCAGTAATGTAATGGTACTTTTACTTGAGTAGAATATTTTTGTACTCTTTCCACCTCTGGACATTTCCCATCTTCATAAATGATGCAGAAGCACCACAAAAGTCATCCATATGACTCAACATACGGTTATCTGAAGTCATGCAATAATTTGTGTGATAAAAAGCCTCTTTACTGATCATCTTAATACTACTACTTTTAGTGCGATTGCTTCTTTTTTGAATCATGTAAGATACCATCATAATTTAATGGAAAAGAGTATAGAAATTGTAATTCCGCTTTTGTGTTCCAACAGTAAAAGAAAGTCATACACGTTCAGGATGACATTAGGGTGAGTAAATTATGTCAAGATTATACATTTAACTAAACTATCCCTTTAAGCAGTCAACTATATGAAAGTCAAAAATTTGACCCTGGACCACAAAACCAGTCATAAGGGTACATTTTTTTAAATTGAGATCTATACAGTATCTGAAAGCTGAATAAATAAGCTTTTCCTTGATGTATGGTTTGTTGGAATAGGACATATTTGGCTGAAATACAACTGTTTGAAAATCTGGAATCTGAGGGTGCAAAAAAAATAAAAAAACTGAGAAAATCGCCTTTAAAGTTGTCCAAATGAAGTGCTTAGCAATGCATATTACTAATCAAAATTAAGTTTTGATATAATTTACAGTAGGAAATTTACAAAATATATTCACGGAGCATGATCTTTACTTAATATCCTAATGATTTTTGGCAGAAAAGAAAAATGTATAATTTTGACTCATACAATGTATTGCTACAAATATACCTCAACAACTTAAGACTGGTTTTGTGGTCCAGAGACACATATTACAATTTTGAACACATTTTAAGAACATATTATTAATACAATTGCAAACATGATTTCACCAAAGGTTCAGCAGAGCCTTTCATAAGTTTATGTGAATATATCAGTGTTTCATGTGTTTAAAGCAGAAGTTCCAGATGTGTGTTAGTTGACCAGGATCTCCCTGATTACGGTTCCACTGGGCTTGGTCACACACATGATATCTCCATCATATTTATATCAAATCCATTCTCTTTCAGACTGTTCCTCTTCAGGAGGGGGACACTCCTATAAAGTTTCCTCCCAGAGGGGAAAGCTGATCTGGTAAATTTTGACTCCATACATGTCAATGTCACTGACTGTAGCAGTTAACCGTGTGTGTTTGAGCGTGAAAGAATGGTCTGCACATCACAGGATCTGATCGACGACACAGGAACAACAGCTTTTCAGCACTGCACCCTTGAATGCAAAGTCACATCACCCATTACAGCAGTACACGTTACATCTGGTCTCATATATTGTAGATGGATTAAAGGGCGAATGCAACCCTGAAGCGTGTAGATGACTTAACAGACAGGTATCAAGATGCAAATAAACACACAACCTCACAGAAACACACTCAAATCTCAGGAACAGTGCTTTTTAAAACGCGATGATGTTAATAAGATACTATCTGCTTAGCCTAAATCTAAAACCATTTATCAAAATCATGTTGCAATAACACATTTTGATAAACACAATTCAGAAGCAATATGTAACATTCATTTTTAGCAGGAGGGATCATGACATTATGACATGACATTTACAGCATTACAAGTAGTAGGTTAATATTAATTTACACACATTAATAAAAAAAATACTATTTCAAGTTGTAAAAAAGTATTTTGAACAAACATGAACAGAATATTTTAATTAATAAAATAACTAATAGTAATTCATGAATATCATTTTAAAAAATGAAGTTAATTTGCAAAAATCATGTTGTTTTTTCATTGTGTATTCCAATTAATCTCAGTTAAACTGCAGTTGGCTTATTTTGATTAGGTAAAAATACAAAATAAATACTAGCTAACTAACTAACACAACACACAATAAATACCTGATAGGAATAAAAAACAAGATTTTTGAATATTTAAAGAGAGTTATCTGTTTTTGCAAATAAACTCTTCACATATATTTATCAATTACCATTAACCAAGATTAATCAATGTTATAAAACAACCCAAAAATGTAATTCACTGTCAGTTTATAAAACATAAAGCGTTACGTAATGTTAGAACCAAATAATATTTAAAATCAGTCATTAATATATTATATGATTTTGATTCCGTTTTAAAATAATACCAGATTAACTGGATTTAAAAAATAATCAAATCTACTAGTATATTTATAGATTAACTATGAACTACAGTATAATGTTAATGATACCTAATGCCTAAAGTAACCACAATTGTAAAGTGTTACACTGTAAAAAATGTCAAGCGGTTTTAACTAATTATTATTTAGTAACTAGTTCCACAGAAATGTTACGTTCAGTCAATTTCTGACTTCAGTGTTGCCTGAATTGTTATTTTTTTAGTTGGCTCAATCTTCACTGAAGTTTTATAGTGCAGGTGCATGTGCTTTTATTCGTTTAGTCAACATTAGCATAGCTTATTGTTGACTGGATTTGAAAATAACCATTCATTCAATGTTTTTCATATATATTTGTGTAGACTTAATATAATATGTCCTCTCAACCAAAGCCAAACAATAAAATTAGCTCAACTTAAAGATGTTTGCCCTCTAACATTTTAATTAGATTTTTTACAGTGTATCTATATTTAAATATAAATGACCTCAGATGGCATAATCTGACAATAATGGTATAAAACTAAATTTACATTTAAAATTTAAAGTACATTTATATATTTGAAATGTGTTTGTATAAACATTTACAAATATACTTGTGGCAAAAATGCGTCTGGTTATTTCCATTCCTAAACCGGTTTTATTGAGCATTACGCTTTCTCTCATTCATTTTTCAACATGCATATTGTCTCTTCCTCCTTATATTGTCTTTGGCATAAGAGCAGCACAAATTTAGATCTCATCAATCAGTGTCAATCAATACTGAGGCAGCGTAACAGTGGCAATGATCTCTCCTCGGCAGCTGGAATGAGTGTGTGTGTGTGTGTGTGTGTGTGTAAATTCCATCCAAAGGTCAAGGGTCAAATGTCAGGCTCTTACACATATGTCCTCTCAACAGGAGCCTCTCAACTCCTCTCAGATGATCACACACATACGCACAAACACAGTTTCTGAGAGTGATTTGGTGACAAGTCTAATTTCAACTTGAATACAAAAGCTTGTTTTAGGCAGTCATGCAACTAATACAAGACAGTTTTGGCGGGGGTCAAATGAAGCGTGTGTCTCAAGCCCTCGGGTATGTTTGTCTACCTGCAGCATTAATTGGTCAGATGCTCACTGGGTCTCAGACATTTGCACAAACTCTCCTTTTGTGATATTTTCAACCCCTGCAGACAGGGATCCAAGAAGCATGTGTGTGTGTGTGTGTGTAGGTAGTTATGCGGGTGGTTAGCGGCAAATTGAAATTCCTTCCATCCCCTTTACCCTCAGCCCAGTCCAACACAGCTGAAAGTCAAAGTATGCCCTTTTCTCTCTCTCCTTCTTCGCTCTCTTTAAAGCATTTCTTATCCAAACAGGAAGTTGCCTCCTGACCTGCAGGATGTAAGAGAACACCAGTGGAAATTTCATTAGACTGCACTGATCGCTCGTGGACGAATTAACACACCAATTACCCGCCTCACTGCACCTGTAAAATTTTACTATGTGTCACTCTGACCAAGCCCGGCCACACCAGCTATATATGTGTGAGTGTGTATGTGTGTGTGAGAAGCACTGGGAGAGTGCTCATGTCTGGATGATATGTTTCAGGATATTTTCTGTGTGTGTGTGTAACTTATAATTAAACCATTAACATTTCCTGTCTAAAGCTAAAGATGCTATAAATGATGGCTGAGTAAAGCATGGGTTGCTCTAACATAGCAATGGGAGTCTTCAAGAACTGAATGGTTCAATCGTAAGCGTTCCATTAATGATTCTTTTATTAATGTTAAGGAAAAATGAATGCAATTCAGATGTCAATTGATGATAATTTATATAATAAATACATGTTAAAACAAATATAAAAGGCATGTTTAAAGCGACTTTTCATTAATGTAATCCAATAATTAAAAGTTAGTTACGTAAGGGATAATGCATGGCTAGCTGTGCATTAAACAATTTTAATGCACGACGCGGAGGCCAAGAACCACCTGATGCGAAGCGGACGGTGCTTGCCTCCACCCGGTTTTAATGCATACCTGCCAGCCAATCAGAATCGAGTATTCAGACAGACCATGGTATAAATTAATGCATCACATTCAATAAAGAACCAACTTACTGAAAATCATTTGCTCTGGAATTAGACTACACTGGTGGCACTGCACGTATTTGATTCAGTCATTTGTTTGGTATTGGTCTGGTGGCACTGTATTGTGAAGTCCCAATTTGCATACTATTTCAACCTACCTGGGTGCTCTACTATTTCTACTGGAAATTTGGAGAGCAGATCCACACAGTAATCTAATATTGCACACAACTCATTGTGCTGTGGAGGAGGATCTGGTTCAGAACTACAAACAAACATAAAATGTGATAGAAAAACTACAAACATGGCAGATATGTGAGACCACTGGTTAAGTATTCTGAATTATTCTTAGTATATGTTATGCTAAGAATACTGTATGTATGTTTTGTGTGTGCGTGTTCACAGTAAGCCATAAGCGAAGTCTCACTCACTGACCGATTCGGTCTAGTTCCTCTCATGGTCAGCTAACCATGACCATCATTTAACACTATTCAGCACAGCCCACACAAACAGACATACACTAGCAGCTGCCTGCCAAATGGTGTTGATTTTATAACAACTTTCATCAATTAATTTAATGTGTAAAAAAAAAACACATTCATGGAGACATGTTTTGGGCCTAACATTAACAGTAGTGAGGATTCAGATCCTATGAAATGTTTTATAGCAAGGGTGCCCAATCCTGTTCCTGGAGATCTACCTTCCTGCATAGTTCAGCTCTAACCCTGATCAAACACAACTGAACCAAATAATTAGGATCTGAATGAACACTTGATAATTACAGACAGGTGTGTTTGATCAGGGCTGGAACTAAACAGGCAGATCTCCAGGACCAGGATCTGGCACCCGTAGAAGGGCTGGACTGGAGTGGATTGAAATAGAATAGAATTCAACGTTCAACTGTCTTAAATTGGATGGGAGCTACATATGGAAGGAGTGTAATAGAAAAGAATAGAATAGAACACAAATAAAAATCAACATTTAACTGTCCAGAATTGAATCAGAGCTGCATATGGAAGAACTGACAATAAAATATAATACAATTTTAATCTGGACAACAAAACCAGTCTTAAGGGTTGACATTAAATTGAGATTTATCATTATCATTGAAAGCTGCATAAATAAGCTTTGCATTGATGTATGGTTTGTTAGGATAGGATCATATTTGGCTCATAACTATATGAAAATCTGGAATCTGAGGGTGCCAAAAATCTAAATATTGAAAAAATCTTTAAAGTTCTTAGCAATGCATATTACTAATCAAAAAATAGGTTTTGATATATTTATGATAGGAAATTCACAAAATATCTTCACGGAACGAGATCTTTACTTCATATCCTAATACATTTTTGCTTTAAAGAAAAATAGATCATTTTGACCCATATGCAAATATACCTGTACGACTTATGACTGGTTTTGTGGTCTAGGTTCATATAATAATATAATATAATAGTCCTGAATTGGATGAGAGTTGCATATGGCAGGACTGTAGTGAATATCATTGAGTCAGGGGTGAAGCAGTGTTGTTCTCTTTCACACTGCTGAGTCAGCGGTCTCTTTCTATGCTTCTATTCATCTGCACTGTGCCTTTGAAGCGGACTCATTTTACCCAGTTGAAAAGGGCTGATGTGCAAATGGAGAATGATCAGAGGGCCCAAAACTTTAATATTGTTATTGTAGGACCCCATCGAGGTTTGCAGAATTTCTCACCATTTCAGTCTCACTCTCTTCCTGTCTCCACAGAGCACACTATCACAAGCACACACTGTGCTATTTTTCTCCTAATATTTTCACTCTAATCTTTGTATGTACAATTTTGGGGTTTGTGTGTGTTCAGCGCTCTAGGAGTGTGAATTTGTAATGTATTTGTGCTGGAGTTGTGCAGCGATGTTGGGAAATGACTATAAATACAGTCAGGCCTTTACAACCGGCCTCTCACCACCGGCCTGGGGCCCGCAGCCTGTTGGCCAAACAGAAGCGTTGCCCGGGGAGTGAAATCCAAGTAAGAGCGGCGGGATTCGCTTATGCTTTTATCCCACCAACACTCGGAAGTCCAGCAGGAATGTCCCGGAATCCTGCAGTGATAAAATAATCTCTGCATCCTGCTGAGAAACCGCAGATTGCCTGTGTGTGTGTGTGTGTGTGTGTGTGTGTGTGTGTGTGTGTGTGTGTGTGTGTAAAACCGAGAGCGAACATGGCCTAACCTCTCGCACTCGCATCACCCACCTGTAAATTTAAGAGCTGCTGTTAGTTTCTCATTTCTCTTACCTACTAGCATGTAAAAAACAGTCTCACATTTAAAGATTGCATTTCATTTTTACTTTTTTATCTAATATTTCTATTTTATTTCAGCTTTATTTCAATTACTGGAAACTACTTTTTATAGATTTTGTGTTGGTCACTGTAGATGGTCACTGTAGCACCTAACAAATAAAATACATGCACCTCTTTTAAATAAGTTAAATGTATTTTATCATTCAATTGGTATCACGGCATAAACTTGTCCAAGTCTCTGACATGTCTCTGCTGCATTTTAAACCAATTCTTTTGCCATTGTTAAAGAGGTTTTGTGTGATCTGAGAGCCAGCAGAGGTCTACCCTGCCCTGAGGAGAGAGTTCCACTCACACGTTTTATTTCACATTTTTCCTTTTATTTTCAACTTCCCTCAATTTTCTCCATATGTCTAACAGCCACAACTGCCGCTGGCGGAGTATGTTCAGGGTGGAAGGAAAGAAAGGAGGACAAAATGAGTGTTAGAGAGATGGAGAATGCAAGGCCTGTCTGAGCCAAATATGACCCATCAACCCCTCAATCATCTGGATCTGTGGAAAACTGCAGATTGTGTGAAATGTAATTTATATATTTGATCATTTGAAACTCAGTGGATCGTGTAATGTGAAATAGTGGATAATTGTGAAATATAAATAAACGATTCATTTAAACCAAGGTTTAAAAGAAATGGCAAGCTTGTGTAATATGTGCTCCTTCCTTCAGATGGAGCGGAGTTAAAAATGAATGTGGTTCAGAAGAATACAGTCAGTTTGTCCATAGGAGTTACAATCAGTAATAATTACATCAAGTGCAATAGAGTTGGGAAACAGGAAGCAGATCTTATTCAAAAGTTCAGTTAATTAAGTTCAGTCAACAATACATTAACGTGCATTTGTTTGCCAATGTGGAAGAAACACTGATAAAAATACTCAGACAGTATTTCCTGTAATACTTATTCAATGACTTCACAAAACTGATTCTAGAACAAATTATTCTTATAAGCTGGTTCCTTTTGGTGAATCAAAAACATACAGCACAACCAGAGTAGTCCGATTCTGATTCCAAAGGATTCTAATGAGCCAGTTTGTTTTACTGAATCAAAAACATACAGTGTAACCAATTGAGTCTGATTTCAGAATGAATGACTCTTGTGAGCCGGTTCCTTCTGAACTAAATGCATACAGATTACAACTAGCTTAGGACTTGGCAACATTAATGAATGAAATATGTTAGCACACTTTTGTTGAGTCACTGGATTGAATTTATCACCCATAAAAAGACTGGAAAGACATTCAAATGTTCCAAGATTTTTTTCAAATTAAATTATTACTGATATTAGCTCATCATTTGACTCACTTTTTTTTCCGTATTCTATTAATTAAAACATATATATTTTTAAATGTTAATGGAAGCAGAACTGAAATTCAAGATTTTCATCTCTAAATATAAATATTTTATGATAGTTTACCCATTATAAAAAAGCATAATTATCATGTATTGGCAGAATGATGAAAGACAAGAAAGACTTTAAATCTACCTAGCAAATAACCTAGATTTTTTTTTTTTTTTTACCTCACACAAAGATATAGTATGGCCTCAAAAATCTGGAATACAGTTTTTGGACAACTTTTATGGTACATTTTCTTATATAACCCTTGGTGCTTGTCTGTCAATCTTTGTTGCATAGACAAGAGCAGCAAGGACATACTACTTAACATCTCTATTCACCTTCCACAGAAGAAAGAACGTCACACAGGTTTGGAATGAAATTAAGGTTGTTTGAACTATTGCTATAAGCTGACTTGCTCGTTTTCAGCCATTCTTTTCCCGTAGCCTCCCTCCTCTGTGCACTTTCCTCCATTTGGTCTGCCGTTCCCACACTCTGTATAGTGAAACTGTCAGTAAGTCTCTCTCTCATAAACTTGTTGGGTATAGGGTGAGTACGTGTGGATTTTGTGTGTTCAGTGGACCGCGGCAAACCCTGCATCAGCCAGGGGCTTAATCATCAGGGTGTGCCCTACAGTTCTCCCAGCCTCCCTCGCTCGCTCTCCCTCTCTCTCCCTCTCCAGGTGTTTTAATGGGATTTGATTTTATATCCATAGCAGCAGCAGAGCCATATAACGGGACCCGTTCTGTATCCATGGCAATCAA
Source organism: Gymnocypris eckloni scoliostomus (assembly GCA_027564155.1). Classification (NCBI taxonomy): domain Eukaryota; kingdom Metazoa; phylum Chordata; class Actinopteri; order Cypriniformes; family Cyprinidae; genus Gymnocypris; species Gymnocypris eckloni. The sequence goes on along the minus strand of CM050412.1, from coordinate 49,812,633 downwards.
ATGCACACACTGTGGCCACATGTGAAGTTGAAAGACTGTGCGAGCGTGCATGTGTGTGCACGTATGTGTGTGTGCCCCGCTGTTATCCGTCTCCGTGAAGACAGCGAAGGCCCTCTTCTGGCGGCGCGTCAAAGCCGGCTATCACCACGGGAGCCGTGGGTATGTTTACAAGGAAGTGAGTGTAAGCTCTAAAAACATCCAACAGAATCAGATCAGAGCTGGATCGAGGGTGTGTGTGTGTGTGTGTTTGTGAACACTAAGCTTGACTTTACCTCCCTCCGATTTCCCTGGTATAATATATAAAAGCTTCTCTTTATGTGTGTGTCTACGTCCGTCTTTCTCTTCAGATCGCCATTCGCTCTTACACACCTGCCACCGTATGCGCCAAAACAAAACAGCACAAACTCAGACCCTCTTTAAAGTCTGAACACATAGTGGACACACAAGAACACACGTGAGCACACAATTTCAGATACGGACACACTCACAAATGAGAATAAAAATCAAATCTCTTTAATATCTCAATAGTTTCCAAAGGAGAACTAACTGAAAGTAAACCTAGATTTATATTTGAGTTTCTTGATGTTCTACAAAGGATTTAAAAGAGCAATTTCATCGCAGATTTGCCACTATTACCCTTACTAGAACCAGGACGTATGACCACATTAGCCCGGTTCGGTCAACACTGCACTGGCTCCCTATTAAATATCGTATAGATTTTAAATTCTTGTTAATTACATATAAAGTGCTGAATGGCTTAGCTACTCAGCACTTGAGTGAGCTCTCATCACATTATAGTCCTCCACGTCTGCTACAATCTCAAAACTCTAGCCATTTGATAATACCTAGAATATCAAAATCAACTGCCGGCGGCAGATCCCTTTTCTATTTAGCGCCCAAACGCTGGAACAATCTACCTAACACTGTTCGGGAGGCAGACACACTCTGTCATTTTAAAGACCCATTTCTTTAACCTGGCGTACACTTAACACACTAATACGCTTCTAATATTCAAATCCGTTAAAGGATTCTTAGGCTGCATTAATTAGGTCAAACGGAACCAGGAACACTTCCCATAAAACACGATGTACTTATTACATCGTAAGAAGATTGACATCTACGCTAATATTAGTCTTTTTCTTTCTTATTCCGAGGTCACTGCAGTCACCAGATCCAGTCCATTTTCAGATCAAATGATCACTGCAGTCACCTGATCACTGCAGTCACAAGATCCAGTCCATATCCAGATCAGATGGTCACTGCAGTCACCAGATCCAGTCCGTATCCAGATTAGATGGTCACTGCAGTCACCAGATCCAGTCCGTATCCAGATCAGATGGTCACTGCAGTCACCAGATCACTGCAGTCACAAGATCCAGTCCATATCCAGATCAGATGGTCACTGCAGTCACCAGATCCAGTCCGTATCCAGATCAAATGATCACTGCAGTCACCAGATCCAGTCCGTATCCAGATCAGATGATCACTGCAGTCACCAGATCCAGTCCGTATCCAGATCAAATGATCACTGCAGTCACCAGATCCAGTCCGTATCCAGATCAGATGATCACTGCAGTCACCAGATCCAGTCCGTATCCAGATCAAATGATCACTGCAGTCACCAGATCCAGTCCGTATCCAGATCAGATGATCACTGCAGTCACCAGATCCAGTCCGTATCCAGATCAAATGATCACTGCAGTCACCAGATCCAGTCCGTATCCAGATCAAATGATCACTGCAGTCACCAGATCCAGTCCGTATCCAGATCAGATGATCACTGCAGTCACCAGATCCAGTCCGTATCCAGATCAAATGATCACTGCAGTCACCAGATCCAGTCCGTATCCAGATCAGATGGTCTCTGCAGTCACCAGATCCAGTCCGTATCCAGATCAGATGGTCACTGCAGTCAGCAGATCCAGTCCGTATCCAGATCAGATGATCCAGATCAAATGATCACTGCAGTCACCAGATCCAGTCCGTATCCAGATCAGATGGTCACTGCAGCCACCAGATCCAGTCCGTATCCAGATCAGATGGTCACTGCAGTCAGCAGATCCAGTCCGTATCCAGATCAGATGATCCAGATCAAATGATCACTGCAGTCACCAGATCCAGTCCGTATCCAGATCAGATGGTCACTGCAGTCACCAGATCCAGTCCGTATCCAGATCAAATGATCACTGCAGTCACCAGATCCAGTCCGTATCCAGATCAGATGGTCACTGCAGTCACCAGATCCAGTCCGTATCCAGATCAAATGATCACTGCAGTCACCAGATCCAGTCCGTATCCAGATCAGATGGTCACTGCAGTCACCAGATCCAGTCCGTATCCAGATCAAATGATCACTGCAGTCACCAGATCCAGTCCGTATCCAGATCAGATGGTCACTGCAGTCACCAGATCCAGTCCGTATCCAGATCAGATGATCACTGCAGTCACCAGTGTGTTTTTCTTAGATATTTTTTACAGTAAGTGGCAACAGTCATTTTGCGGTTTGTTATATATTTTTATTTAGTAATGATAATAAAATCTAATTTAGATTTTTGGCCAACTTGTGCATCCCTACAAAACAAAGACATCAAATCAGGCGCACAAATTTGCCCTGTATGTTAACATCACCTTATTTGTATCTAGCCTATTTTTAGAGAAACAAACTTTGATAAAACAAATAACAATTCCATCAAGACTCCTGAGTTATAGCAGAAAAGCAACTTCTAGGAAATTACAATTGTGATTATCAATGTCTCTAGTCAAAAGCAAGTCAATATATATTTATATGGGTACGTCTGTAAAATATATTTCAAATGACAGTCTGTGTGTGTCCAAGCAATGAGACCTCCAGTACACAGCACCAAATGGTGTGGATAGCTGAGGTCAGAGGTCGTCCAGGAGGACAAAAAGGGCACAAAGAAACAAATGGCAGCTCTAGTGGCAGAGTAAGAATGTGCTTGTAATGAGACCTGCCTTCTCAGATGCTGGATGCTTGTTAAATCAAAAGTCTGAAGTTGTTTAGCATGCTTTCTTTGAAGTATCTAAGCATGTTTTACTGAAGTAGGGGAGAGCAGGGTAAGGCTGAAACATTTTTCAAAATGAATGCAACAAAATTCCACTCTGCCTCCCAGAACAATTTAAGCACAAATGTCTTATGTAATCTATTGTCAATTTTATTTGCAGTTATTCAAATCAAATAAATTATCTATCGTTTCAAAAATACCTGTGTATCTTCCATGTTGTTTTTGGGCCTGATGTAAAAAAAGTCAGCCTTTAATATTAAAATAATTTCGTTATAAAATGTGTTGTGTATGAGCTACCATTAAACATACATTTTTAAATAATAATAATAATAATAATCCAAATTATTGTAACATCATGTTACATACCATCATAACAATTTTATAGCATGAATGTTACTTCTGCATCTCAAACTGACTAAATTATGCATTATGCTGAGCGACTGCTAATATGCCAAAGATCTTTAAGGAGATTTCACAGAACTGTATGACAAAAGTCTTCTATGAGCAAAATCCAAAGTGTTGCAGTCATATCTGTTCTCCTAATGTGTGGTCCAGCATTATATTACCACTACTATCTTTCAGATGTCCATAAAAAATATGATTTCTGCTGTGTGCAGATTCTCACCGGATCCGTGTGTAAAACCTCACTGATGTGTGTTTGAGCAGTGTTCATTCTGAAGAGATGTAGTGTGGGCAAAATTGAGAATGACAGGACAAGAGGAAACAGTGGGTGTGTCAACTTCCTACACATAATGACAGAACCAATCACTATCTCAGACCACACACACACACACACACACACACACACACATATACAGATTTATCAGTTCACAGAATCCTAATATAGATGGCAATTTCCTCATGAAAAAGAGAAAAACACGATTAACTTAGTTTGACTTGTGTTTAGAAATAAAACCTGTTATAAATTAGTCAACAACAAATAAACGTCTCCAATTTTTCATTCTACCGTTCTCCATCATTTATTAAATACAGTCGGAGACTCAATGTCCTCATTTCTTTCAGTTGACCAGTCTCACCAGAGAAGCTGAAGGAAACAGATGATTTGAAGCTCAATGTTGAAAACTTGAGTGAGGTGGACCGTAACAAGAAACAGATGCTCGAGTTGCTCTCGTCCCTCCCTATTTCTCTCTCTTTCCTTCACTGGCTACGCTACAAATGCAATTTTATTTTCATCTCAAAGTGTCTGATTTAACGTTCATTCAGATAAAAATCTTAGGTCTGGACATCAGACCTCAGATTTAAATTTAAGACAATACTGACAGTCAAAATCTGTTATGAGGATTACTTATTGCAGCCAAATACTTTCTATTTGTAGTACAATAAGCAGTTATGCTAGTTAGTAGTGTTATATAAAATATTTTTCTCTCTTTTTTTAGAAAACAAGATAGATAGATAGATAGATAGATAGATAGATAGATAGATAGATAGATAGATAGATAGATAGATAGATAGATAGATAGATAGATAGATAGATAGATAGATAGATAGATAGATAGATAGATAGATAGATAGATAGATAGATAGATAGATAGATATAGGACATGTTTAAAGTGCTGAAGTTTATGCTTAAAAAGGAAAACACTTGTAATAACACTTGGCCAATTGTAATATAAATAAACATGTAAATTGTGATCTCAAAAGAAGTCTTATTCTTACTAATTTCTTAGTTGTCAGTAGTCTCAGACAATACAGCCTGCAAAAACCTGTTGTGTGTTTCCTGCAATACAACCAAAATATGCAGGGCAGATACAGCTGGTCCGACTAAGCTTGGACAAATCTGCCAAACGGTTATCAAATTAAACCAAATTAGCGAGATAACAGCACCTCATAATGCACATATACTTCCAAACCGCTATGAACCCCACAAAGGCTCTTCAAATAAACCAGCGACAAACCAAAACACACACGTCCGTCTGAGGGGGGATGTGTGCTGTCAGCAAGGAGTCATGAGGAATATTGCATTAAAAGAAGCAGAGAGGAAGGTGAAAATTGACATTATTGTTGTGAAAGAGGAGGAAAGTGCAAAAGAACCAGAGAGAGAAAGACTCCAGATCTAATCGATTCCATGCTCGCTTGTTAAGATACGCTGCTTTTCTTCTGCTGACACATAAAATAAAGAGAGCTGGTAATGCTATCTCTGAAAAGTCCACTCCACCAAGATCTCACTAAAACAGGCACAGCTGTTAAATGGATTTTCTCTTAATGTAAAGCCAAAGTAAGACATCACTGTAAAAAGAGAGAGAGGGAGGCAGATGATATCATCCATCTTTCAGCCCTTCCTCCTCCTCCTCCATCCCTCGTTCGGCTAATTTAATTGTCAAGGTGAAAACGGGAAGTTCTGTCGTTTCGCTTCATAAACCTCGACCAGTCATCGGCTAGTGTGTATTAGCACAGGCTTATCTCCGGCATGTTGTGGAAGATGATTAATGTGTGTCTCCCTGAGGTCCTGTAGAGACTATGTGTGAGCGAGAGAGCGTGTGTGTTTTTTGTGTATGACGAATGGTGTAACGAGTGTTTATGGTGCATGTCGTGTGGTCTTCAACATTAGGAAAAGTGTTTGCAGGAGGTAGGGTCTTCTCCAGGGGCCGATCGCTGCAAACCGTGCCTGTTCCGGCCACAGAAACTCATGTAGGAAGGTTCACTGGAAAACCGGAGGAGTCTAGAATATGACTTCATGGTTTTAGTAGAGGGACGAATCATTTAATGTAATTAGAAACAACGGAGGGCCAGAGCAGATGACGCCAAAGGCATGAGCATGTAGTTAAGTAATTCATTCTCACAGTGTTTTACGAATGCGAGGGCCAATTAGAGCATAGTAAAGATGTGAGGTCTTTAACGTGCCGGTCGCAGGTGTATCTGCACATAATGAAAATGTTAAGATAAAACACACAGGGCTTCTGCGCTCACTTTGCTATTAAAGGAACACATGGAGTGTGTCAGTGGGATCAGGAAGGTGCATGGCTTCATGCTATATGATAGTCTGCTTCATTAAGTGCCACAATACTGCTTGAAGGACTATTCTGGGTTGGATATAAATTAAGTTAACTGACAGCATTTGTGGCCTAAAGTTGATTACCAGAAAAATGTGACCCTGGACCACAAAACCAGTCATAAGTGTCAATTTATTTTAAATTGAGATTCATACATCTTATTTATACAACTTATACACAGTGGTGGTCAGTAACGAAGTACAACTACTTCGTTACTGTACTTAAGTACATTTTTCAAGTATCTGTACTTTACTGGAGTAGTTTTATTTTGAGTAACTTTTACTTTTACTTCACTACATTCCAAAGCATAAGATCGTACTTTTTACTTCACTACATTTCATAAAAAATATCGTTACTCACGTGATACATCACGTGCTCCGAGACGCAGAAGCGGTGTCTGATTCATGAACAAACTGATTCCTTTCAATGAGCCTGTTCAATCGGTTCGCAAATCGCAACAAACGCAGCTGTTCTCGAGTCGAAAACTCACTGATTCAAATGATCCGTTTAGAGCGAGTCTTCTTCAGTGAACTGAACTCACAAGTAAAGAACCGAGGAGATCTGAGCGCTACTGATGCTGTGAAAAGTACGTTACTAATGTCGAATTTTAGGATTAATTATTGTAACTGAAAATAATATTTAGGTCAAAACTGTCAGTTGTTTGTGAACTAAATCTGCTGTAAAGGGTGATCTATTTAAGCCCACTGAAATGCTTGAATGCATACAGATCAACATCAGGTCAAAAACAAAACATTAAAATAACACCGATTAAATAAAATAACTCATGCACGTTCTCATATTCCCGCTGCTGTAACGTTACTAGTTTTATTAAAATGCTATGCATTTAGACCTATGTGACGCGTCTGTTTTTATATTGTTTATCAACAGTATACATTTTATATTGTTTAAATCAACTAGCCGAGTGGACAGATATGAATGTTTATTCATAACCATACTGAAAATAAGTAAATATTGTTAGCTGATGCTAACTGTCTAGCTAACAAGCTTGCTGGTGCTAAGTTGAGGAAATGTTTTGATATAAAGTCCAAATATCTTTATTCAGCCACCTAGATAGATTCCATCTGAGGGAAAAAGAAAGGATGTGATGTTCAGAACATAGTAACTACAGTAATTATCAGAGTGGGAAGTAATGATGCCCTCTGGGGGCATTTGGCCAGGGGTGTTTTTACACCACAGACAAGATTTGAGAAGAAAAAAAATCATTATGAAAATATAATTAGATTTTCCTTAAAATGTCCTTCCTAATTTCAGGCCTAATTCTCATGTCATATATAACTGACGTTCTGCAAAACAACAAGTTCTAAAACACTTTTTTCTTCCTGGTGAAGATTAGATGGTGAAATCTGTTTTCTCTCAGGTACATGGCAGTGTAAGCGTCACAGTGAACATTACTACATCACTCTCATCAACGTAGTCCATATCAACAAAATATATATCTTGACTCTATACAGTGGTTATTTTGGCAAAAACCCAGGTATTTTGGGCAGTATGATTATAAAAATATGTGCTAATATAAAATTAAATAAAGTAGTCTATATAAAATTGCAAAATAAATCTGTCTACTGTACTTTTTTACTTAAGTACATAAAAATTGAGTACTTTTGTACTTTCACCGAGTAAAATTGAAAAGCAGTACTTTTACTTTTAATGGAGTAATATTTTATTATACGATATCTGTACTTTTACTCAAGTACTTGATCTGTGTACTTTGCCCACCACTGCTTATACATCTGAAAACTGCATTAATAAGCTTTCCATTGATGTAAGCCATGATGCTCTCACGCCAGACATCATGTTCATGGAACAAAGTGAAAACTGACATCAAGGCACTGACAGACAAGACAGAGCAGGTTACTTTATGTATGAAACAAATTCTAAGATTTCAAATTATGTTATTTTGTAAGAAATTCAAACAATAAATACCATTTTGAAGCTCTTTAATGTGTCGTCGTGACAGATCACTGTAGCATCTCAGTTCCAGCGGCATGTGAACTGATCATCTTTTCAAATTTAGTAGTTAAAGCATGAAATAAACATTAATGAACATCAGAAGGTATTTTATTTAAACTGTGGAAAGACACAATACACACCTTTTTCAAGTTTAATCCAATGAATCTACTCTCCTGTCTGATTTGTTTGTCGGACAAAATGGCGGACTCTGTGTTATGATTGGTCAGATCGCCTGCCAATCAAGCTCCCTGTGGAGGGTCAAATACTTAAGTATAAATTAAATAAAAAGAAATAAATAAATAAATAAAGAAAGACAAAAATATTGTTAACTCCAGTCCTTACTTGAGCTTAACTCATACTGAACCTGGAATATTCCTCTACATATTCAATATATATATATTTTTTTAATCGTTTTAGACTTCTATCCCATCTTAATATGCAGAGAACAGTGAAGCATATGTTGGTTGATTTCCCCCAAAAAATGAAACTCTATGGCACTATTAAAACATTAAACCGGACCATTCTGACAACTCATCTCTGACTCAACCAATGATATGAGTTTGGGGGTGGGACTATCTATTTGTTTGGCCAATGGCAAAAAAGGGCGTGTTCAGGGAAACCTGTTGGAAATCAACTTTTTTCTACTTCAGGCTGGTGACGCTAGTGGTGCAAAATTACACACTTAACATTTTCAAAATATATGAAGTCAAATCAATAAACTTTTTTACAGTCCACAGCACGGTTTATCCCTCCATTTGGTCTATTTCTTCTTAAAACCGAGATCAAGAGACTTGTGTTTGTACCTTTCATCTACGTTTGTTCCTTTACTGTCAATAATGAGGTCTTAAACCACTCGGTCTGTGGTGAAAACTAAACAAAAGGCCAGAGTTTCCTCTCTTTTGTCTTTTTATGCTTGCATTTTCCGACTGCATTCAGTGACCGTGTTTTCCCCTCTCTTCTCTTCCCTCTTATTGTTGCTGTAAATCCGAAGGGCCTTTTTGCAGTTTTACTGGAACAGAGAGTCATTAAATGGTTGATTTCAGATGGCAGAGTGTGAATGTTTTAAATTAACTTTATTGATCTGCTAGTCCGCCAGTCAGCCAAGGAAAAATTGACACCCGCTTGGCGCATGGGCAGTAGATTTGCACCTCGGCCGTTTAAATCGCCTGCTTAGCGAGGCTGGCCATGCTCCATGCTCCACGCACTCGTGCTCGGTGTGGTTTGGTGAATACAACCAACTAAGGATATTTGAAAACCTGAGAGACTGACATCAGATAAAAAGTGAATTGGTATAGATATTGTTCCTTTGGAAAACAACAGGTTAAAGGGTTGTTCTCGGTTCAAAATGGATGTTTTGACAGCACTACACAATCACAATGTTTAAAATGTATGGTAAAATCACCCTAAAAATGACTTGCTTAGAGTTGACTTTGCAAATTAAGATGGGATTGAAGAAAGTATTTTAATCCATAAAAAACATTTTATCCAAAAATGTACACACTTAAATTTTTAATGACTGTTTGGAAACTTACAGTAACCATTTTATCTTATGACAGCATTTCTCTCAATGTTTTTCTCCTGTGGACCCAACTGCTTTTAATTCAGCCCCAGCATCTAGCTGCCAATCATTCTTTTGAGGGGCGGCTTCAAGGGGTCAGCTGACACTTAAGGGTTCAAAGACCAGAGGAAGGAGAACTCAAGGTTTTGATGGGTAGACTATTAGGTGTGATTTGGGGAGAAGGCATTTCTGTCAACACCTTATTGGTCTACTCACAGGAGAATATTCTTACCACACACGTGCACCACTATTTTATTCAGAACCAGAGGACTGAAAATGAAAATTCAGGAAAAGTGCATAGAGCCTTTGACCATTGATGCTTGGCAGTGTTTTCTTTCTGATATACGTGATTGTATAAAGGAGTGACTTGTGTTCTTCTTGTCCTTCCCTCTCTTCCTCCCTTTTGACTGGACCTTGAGATATTGAGTATGTGTCTGTTGTTTTGTTTTGTATGTTATGTTATGAAAAAATTAAAAATAAATGCAAAAACAAGAACCATAAAACTGAAGCATTAACGATCTAGAATCATTGGGAGGAACCTGAATCATTAAATTCTCAGCGATTCTCATTAATAATATTCACACTAACTCTCTCCGTGACATTTAAAAACACATGTAAACAGATACATACATTTTTTTCAGCATTACTTGGGTACACTTTTACCATCCAAAAATCTCTGCCAACCCCTGTCTAAAATACTCCACTCATTCACTGCAACCTCACCAGTCACAAAGTACAAACACACACACACAAGGCCATTTTTCTGTCTACTTGGTCTCCTGTGCGTCCTGGATGTGAATAGGTACTTCATTAATTTCATCTGTTCGAAGCTGAAGCCCAGAGAGCCGACTCCATCATTACACCAATAACTCTACACATTAATCTCCCTCCCAGACTCTGTTATTATACACCACTGCCACGACTTAACCAAACACACACACATTTCCATTCATCTCCACTCAATCTGTGGGCAGAAATATCACGGCTCATCTTCTAGGTTTCGCCCAGATCCATTACAAAATACTGGACCTGTTTAAATGAGACCCCAGTAGAGGCTCAGTTCAACTGCAGGGGCGCCATCTTGGCTTGGGAAGTCTGGGTTAAAGCCTCACCGTGTCCCAGAGCAGCGCTGTGTTGGCTCGACTCTGCTGTGGCAGTTTCCTGTAGCTCACGGAGGTCTGGGTTTTAGAACAGGCATGTGCTGCCCTGTAGAGCCAATTGCTCAGTCAGGCTAAACCCAAAGTGTTTAAATGAGAGCGAGATGAGAGGGACTGGACTTTTTGGCTATGCCAAGGCAAGGCGAGGATATGTGGTTGTAAAATGAACATTAGCTTGTGAATGAGCACTGAGGGCACCACTTTGGAGGGTTGGCTATGATAATTTAACATGTATGTTTATAGAGTTTGGAAGCATTACCAGTGTTACTCTTTGAAGGCACCACTTAAAACTCTTACAATTTCTTTATCATAATTGTAGATGTTTAAGTTAAGATGGCAAGTTAAACAATTTAAAAAGGCGAAAAAAGCAAAAAATTATAACCTGCCAAATTCTGAAAATAAACCATTATTATTATTATTATTATTATCTGCCAAAGAACAGTTTGATCAAGACCTTGTATCATCCTAGAAGGGTTATTATGCCACAATGATTGGCGATTTGTTCATTATCCTCCTTACTAATTCCAAATAATACATAAATAAACATTAAATAATGATTTAATTTTTTATTATTTCATTATATGATTAAATAAATGACCATGGAGTGATGCAGAAGACATGAACAAGAGTCACTATACAAAAGCATCTGAACACAGAATGCAATGAATGGCCGATACAAAATCAAGTATTCAAGTAACCAGAATAAAGTGTGAGGCTGAGCGATAAATCAGTGTAGCTCCTGAATCTTTTGCTAGACAGTGAAAGTGCAAATGTACCAAACTCTCCATAGCTGGTCAAATAAATTCTGCCATTTAAAATGGCACAGTCCTAAAGAGAAGTCCAGAAGACCATTCCTCTGAGCCCAGATGACCTCACGTGTATTTTCCTCTAACATTTTATTTTTATATTTAATAATCACATAAAAAAAGCTTAGTGTGGTGAACCAGTCTTATGAGGTTACAGGGCCGGAGAATCTCAAAACGGCGTCTTTAATTCCATTCCTCACTCAGTGGGTCACGCTCAATTTTCCCCAAATCACATGCTTCTCATCTTATCATCCTCCAAGACCGCTGCCAAATTATCACAAGGCCCCTTTAAAAGTGTTTATTTATTTGTTTGTGAGGTTCTGGAGTTCCGAAGAACGATAATGAATTCTTATTATAGATGCATACTGGAATAATATACTGTTAAACAATTAAAGAAACTCCCACCACAACACACAGGATTCTTTCTGTGGATTAACATGTATCAAGGGTCTGAATGACAATAAAAAGCAGCTTCAGATTAGTGGGGACTAGGGGAAAGTCCTGCAAAGATTTTCCATTATCAACAAGATTTACAACTTCAGTCTATCAGTAGAACAGAAGAGAGACAGAGTCAGATGGCGGACATGGTGAAAGAACTATTTAAAGATTGACGGAAAGAAAAATGCTCACGATCTATAAAGCGGTTTCTTTATCCACACACAATAACGCATCAAAACACATTCGTATATGGGTGCCACAGGCCACAGGGTGGGAGGTGGGGGTGCAGCTGGCTCTCTCTCATTAGCTGAGTGTTTGGATCAGGAGTAGCTCTTGTTACAGCAGTAAACTGCAGCTTTGAACTTTTAATAGAGCTCTGAAATCCAAGCAGCCTTTAAATAAAATACACATTTCTGCATAACAGAGCGAGGCTGAAAGAAAGACTGAGAGTACGAGAGTGAGATAGACGCTGAAAGCACAAGGGAGGACTAAACGGACAAGAGACAGAAAGCTGAGAGCTTACTAAAAGAGATTTCATAGATCTTAAACCACATGAATACTCTTAATAGCACTTAATTTCGCATCAGCGGTCGCCCAGATGTGACTCAGCAGTGGCCCTTTGCCTCGATAGCAAGCCCTGTGGGTTATAACCAAAGGTGAGGCATTAACAAACCAGTTCTAATGAGGCAGAACTGGATAAACAATCATATTTATCCTGATTGACAGGTCGACATGATTGACGTGGTACTGCAAAAGATGCAATAGTATTACGTTTCTTTCAATTTACATACTGAAAAGCAAAACAAGTGGTAAAAATTACATAATAAAATACTTAAAATCTCCTGCATGCTTTTTCTAAAAAAAAAAAATAACTACCCTGCAGCTTTAGAATGAATCAAGCTGTTTTGCTGTATAACGATTATACAAACCCATTTAGAGGTGAAAGTGAAAAAAGGGGAGGGAGTCCTTTTTATAATGTGGTGTATTGACTGACAATATTTTAATAACTTCAACATGTACCCTTGTAGCCTTTCATTACAAAATGAACAAATGTTATGTAGAGCAATATTGGACTTTGATCTGAATTTGATATTGTAGATAATATGTCTATCACAAAGTGTAATGTATATGTAAACTGTCATTCACATTTCTGAAGATGTAAACAAGGAACAGAGTAATAACTGAGTGAAAATTGATATTCTGTGTATGAAATTTGACCAAATGACATGCAACACTGAAACGTGCATGAGTTTGTTTATTTGAGCTAATATGTATTTACAGGCCGGGCATGAGCTCAAATGTAGTGAACTGCAAGCAGAACTTTTATTCAATTTTTTTTTTATATATACACTGCTAAAAATAATTCAATGTGGAGTAAGTTTCACAAGAAAATTTCAGTCTTGAAATTAGCATTTTCCACACAATTGGTAATGAAGTTTACTAGCAAAAGATGTATTACGAAAAATTTAGAAAATTATTACACCAAATATTATTCACTGTGGTCTCTAAACTAATTTTTTTTAATCCTTTATTAGTTGAAATTTATTCGACTAAAACACAAAATATGCATCGCACTTTCTAAATGCTTTAAAACTGAGCGCCACAGGGCTAACACATGGGAAAAGACACACAAATACATACATTCACGCCCTCGGGCAAACTCAGCACGCCCTCTCCCCTGCTGTAGTCTCTAATCATGTCCAGGACCACGAAAGACAAGTCAAAACACATTTTCCCAGGGTTCACAGCAAGCGGGCACTTTGGAGACCAACCACTGCCAATCAATGAGAGAGAGGTCAGGTGGACAGAGGTGTCACATGACATCACAGACAGGTGGACTACGCAGGTGATCTCTGATGAAAATGGAATTCCTGAAACCATTTCTTGGTGAATTTACATGGGGGAAGGCCAGTGTATCACATTTTAAAACAAATGCAATAAAATCAATCTTAATGTTAATATGTTAAAGTAATATACTGTATTACAATGTTAAAGCCCTTAAATAGATCAGATTCACTGGGGCTGACACAGAGGTCGTTTCTTTTAACTCCATGTAGGCCTCAGAGAGAGAGGGATGAAGAGTTGATGTTATTTTTCATTTCCTGGGAATTGGCCTTGTTTCCTTGTTTCCACAGCTCGACTGCTGCGCTTCCGTACACAACTTATCGGATCGCTTATCAGTCCGTTTGAAGCGCTCAGTGTCTCCAAACCCCACTCCTGCACCCACGCTCCCAGCTTGAACATTAAATATTCCTTCCTTCAACAGAATGGCAGCGGTCCAGAGTCCGAGCCCACACGGCTAAGCAAATAAAAGAAGCCATTGCATGTATCTTGGCAAAGACACATCATCAGATAAACAGTTTCAAAAAGCTAACATAGAACTATGCGCAACCCGAGACAATATCAACAAATACGTCCTGCGCATTTTCAGAGCGAGATTAGACGGAGGACTTTAAGGTTTAATACAAACAAACAGACGGGACTGCAGTGGACATGCATGGATCGTATCTGCCTTCAATTCTTTCTAATGTGTACAATAATAATCAGAATATTACAATAATAATATTCTATTCTTTTTGATGTCACGTTAAAATATATTTAAAAACTTTTGTGCTTAAAAATACAATACATTTATGAAATATAATATGTTTTCAATTAGTGCATTGGGATTAACTGTTTTGAATTGGGTAAACTATTAAAGGTTGATTTGGAAATCAGAAAATAAGTTAAAATAATAAGATTGGTTATAAAACACAAAATTGTATTGTATTGTCCCACTTATACCTAAATAATAATAGTTTTTTATTATTATTTAGCTATAAACAGGACAATATTGTTACCTGTATGCATTCATTTTCCTATAGTGATATCACATACAAAGTCTTTATTATTTACACATCTAAATTGTAAATACTTCAAATATTTTCAATAAATAGTGCTTTGGAATTTACTCATTTGTATGTAACAAATTGAGGTCTATCTTATTTTCTGATCAAAATTTGTTTTAATTTTTCAAATTCAACGTTTTATCAAACGAACTATGCAAAATGTGTCTGTCTACCCAGGTGAAAACAAAAGTACATTTACATAATGCACTTAAAGTGCTCTATTCTCGTGCACTAATTTTGTACTTAATAAACAAAAAAATATGATTCAGTACTACTTAAGATAAACTTAAGATCATCTAAATATACTCAGCTGTACTATTTTGGGACACCATGGATATGAACTCAAATAATACTATCTCTGTATTTAAAAATATATATATTTAGTTACCACTTGTAGTAGACTTGAACCCATCTTTCATACACTATTTCACTCAAGTGTATTCCAAGTGGTAACAAAATACATTTTTAAAATACAGAGATAAAAAGTTAAATTTTAGTTAATATTCATCCTTCCCAAAATATTACAGTTGAGAATACTTAAATGATCTTAAGTGTATCTTAAGTAGTAGTAAATAATTACTTTTAGTATATTAAGTACAAAAATTGTGCGCGAAAATAGAGTACTTTAAGTATATTATGGGAGTGCACTTTTTCACCTGGGAATAAATAGAGACTTGAATACGGTCATGGCTTGCGGGCTTTAGTCTGTGCTGCCCTCTGCTGGTCACTTCTCAAAACATTGCTTTCAAACTCTATCAAATTAAAATGAAGCATGTTTTAAACTATTTGAACGATTCGAACTGTTTGCAGTGTACAGAGTGAAAAGCGTTTTTGGCACCACGTACCAACATTTCAGATATTGCTGTGTTTGACGTAAATCCACTGACGCAGACTGCAACAACATCATTTCCCGCCATGCAATGGACACGTTGCCATAGCGCCACGTTAGTTTACCAACAAACATGGCGCACAGCCCGTCTCGTGTCTTTGCTACAGTTTCACCGAACGCTGGTGGTGTTTACCGAGACGAAAACGAATCGGTGTTTAACCGGGGCCGTGCTCAAAGCAACGCAAGAGTGGTTCAGATGACGGGCTGCGCGGAGTTATCGTGTCCTCGGACCGCGCCACCGTCACCATCAGCGTTAAAAACAGTAAAGAACATGTCAACGACGTGACTAGCAGCGTTACCCGAAGACTGGAGTACATACTACAGACTGTGAGACAACATGATGTCAAGGTGCTAAATCATTCAAATGTGTGTATTTCCAAACAAAGAGAGAACGAGCACTTCTAATAGTTTCTTTCCAAACAGGAAGAAAGCGTCACTGTGACAAAGCATTTACAAAGAGAGGAAGAGCTCTTCCACATGCACGCTGAGGTACATGGTTAGTTGTTGCATGTGTCCTATTTTATTAAAAAAAAATACTCTTTAACTTTCCACTTTGTCTGTGCAGGTGCTTGTGGTGTTTTCAGACTTTGAGAAGATGCAACAAGCACGCTCAGTTTTGATTGAAAAACTTGATAAAATCGTGTGTGTTGGTGACCCTTACTACAGTCACAGTGCGGAAAGTCTCAGTTTGTTAAGGTGAACAATGAGCCATCAGCCAGCCCTCATATAAACCTCCACTGTTAGTCTGAACATAGCTTTGTTATACAGAATTCATTAATAAGCCTGTATGAAAGATGTCAAAATGTTTTTTGGTCTGTTCTGCAGACGGCGAGTATGTTTGGAAGCTGTGGACAATGCCCGGCTAAAAGCCAGCGAGGCGTGTTGCATTCTGGGACAAGCTCTGGGACGGCCACTGCTTGTACGCGAGGATGAATCGCGAGAGTGGACCAGCGGCCAGCATGAAGAGACTGGCTCTCCTCTAACACTACACCAGAAAACTGGGGTTACATTAGTCTCTGCCTCTTCACGTGTGTTTGTGGCCTTTGAATTGCGTCTGAAAAACAGTAACAGGAGGAAACTTTGAACATTCTGCAGTATTAATAGTACAAGTAATGTTTGCGGTTTTAACCTGTACACACATAGTCCTGTGAAGTGAGCGCCATAGAGGACCACCGATATTCACAAAAGGGCCTAAAAAATAAAGTAACTTGTTCCTACTGTTGTTTTAACTTAAAGTCTCCAAATTCCAGAATATATTGAATAGCTCTGTGTGCAACTGAAAATATAATGCTAAAATATATTGTTAGAAAACAATGTTACATTCTGAAAGTGTAATGAAAGAGAAAGATGAGCCTGTATTTGAATAGGGAATACATTGATATTGATGCATAAATGTGTCTTGCATACATAACGGATGACATCATTGTTTCTACAACAGCATGTCTAGATAGGTGCTAGACAACTAGAAAGATCGTATGCACTGTCTCTAACATGATTTGTCTCTAAACTTAAACTTGCACTGGATGTATGTGAAAATGTACAATAGTGTGGAATATGCTACTTGTTTCTGTGATGCTACACTCCTTTTTATATTCTCTTACACTTCCTGTATCAGATGATCTATCTTGACACGAAACAAGCCATTCATACCCTGCTCTGCCTCTTAAACTATAAAGGGGAGTGTTTACCACCTGCCCTGGTAATAGATGTCAATCCTTGAATGACCTAAGCAGATTCAAAGCCATTAGGAGGAAAATCTAGGAAAACACTGTAGGGTTTGACGCAGCAACTACGTTTTGTAGATAGACAAGGAAATTAAATATAAGCAAAGATAATTGTATAAACAGAGCAGCCTGAGGATCACAACTAGAGGGGACATAAGATACAGTCAGGTCTGATTTAAATTAAATTAAGAAACATGGAGTCAAAGTAACTTGATTATCTTTGCCTAAAAGACAGCAAGCAAGCAATAAATAAAACCATTTAAAAACACTATTGGTGTGAAAATAACCATAATCATGATTACAAGCATCTCTAAGCAGACGATACTGGGAAAAAATGAATAAAATACTGAAAATCATAAAGAGAAAACGGTTTAAAACCCAATATAAGCCACATGTAAATTCTGTCAAGAGTCAGATAGAAAAAAAGCCCAAAGAGGCCTAGTTTCTGCGCCGCTAGTGTCATCTAGTGGAACTACAAAAATAACAGCATGCTTTCAACCAACCTTTCCAAACGCCACTTTCACGTGTCATGCTCATGCCTTCCCACTTAAACATCCCAAACACAGCTTTTACGTGTGTTTAAAACAGGTATAAGTAGGCTGCTACTTTCAAATAAAAGGTCCAACATATAATTAGCTTACCTGTCTAAAAGTGTAGACTGAAACCATCAAATTCCTCCATCTTGTAAAACCTCAGCCAACGTTTACAGTGTTTTCTTGTTGTCAGCCATTGTGTATTTTGGTAAGTTTTCTACATTTGGAATACGAAGTTTTTTCCGCACGTGACG
Organism: Gymnocypris eckloni scoliostomus; assembly: GCA_027564155.1. Taxonomy (NCBI): domain Eukaryota; kingdom Metazoa; phylum Chordata; class Actinopteri; order Cypriniformes; family Cyprinidae; genus Gymnocypris; species Gymnocypris eckloni. The sequence goes on along the minus strand of CM050412.1, from coordinate 49,794,381 downwards.
CTCTATAACAGACTGAATACCCTCCGGCTCACTACAGTAGCCACGCCCCAAACTCTATTGGCTGTGTGGAGATCGCTAGGTTGACAGGCAGGTAGGACATCCTATCATCGGACGAACATTTTATGGCCGATCTCCACAGAGGCTAATTTAAATATTGACAAAAAATCTGCTGGGGTCTGTTTCATAAAATAAATTTGGCAAATAAACCAGGATTATTTAAATTAGTCTGATTTATTGTCAGCTGCCAAAATAATTCAGACTAACTGAAATAAGCCTGGCTTATTTGGTCAACTATATTGATGTTTAATGAAACAGGCCCCTGTTAATTAACAGTTTGAAAACAATACACGACCATAAGTACTACCACACTAGTTTCATGACCTATTTGTGGTGCATCACTCAAAAACCTAATGCTTGAAGAAGAAAAAACATCACATACAAGTGAGGCTGACATGTGACATACAGATTCCCTTTATCATTCACTTTAGTTCCCATACTCGTCGTTAATGTGGCTAAAACATGTACGTTTTTAAATTACTATTCTGAAGATGTGTTTTTGGAGGAGCAATGTGTACTCGGTGGTTCCCAAAGCATTATGGGAATGGCACATAGACTGATGGCTTTTAAGAAGGAAAGACACCATTTCGAGCAGGCCTATTTGAAATATATTAAGCTTTAATAAGAAATCATGTTTGTATTAATGGCTTTGAACACTGTTTACCACTTCCTCAATATTGTTTTAAACAACAAATCCTTCTGCTTTCCTCGTGTAAATAAATAGGCTATATCATATTCTAAGTTAATTCATTTTCTGGAACCCATCTAAATCAGATCAACATGTGGATTTTGATCTAATTGCATATTATAAAACATTTCATGTAATCTATAATTGATTTTTAACATCAGTCATTTTGCTCACAATTTACATATTCTTTGCAAAGTGTGCAAGACATTAATCTTTTAAAAATATAACAGTGACACTAAAAATAGAATTTGTGTTTTTAGTTCTGCCCTGAGAAAACTGCTTAACATATATTTACCTATATTCCACAAGACTAAGTTTATTAACTGAAATGACCCAGTCTATATGTTTATGGGGTGTAAACAAGATATATCTCTCAAATTGACTTGCTTCCTTTTGTCTTTGACCCCCCAACAATCTGTAAAGCCCCCCATTGCTTTATAATAACCAATACTGACAATAAATGGTGGCAGACATCACGCCTGTGTTTCCAAGCATTTCAACGTGTTTTTATAGCCTCTCAAGTTTTCACTCCTTCAGTCGTCAGGGTAGATTTCTTGCAACCATTCCTCCATAACAAACTTTTTCCCATCGAAGTGTGAAAAGTAGTGCACTAGAGTAGAAATGTCCGGCTGTAGCAAGACAGACACAAACACTGATTAAAATGGAATCTAAACAACCTTCAGAAACTATCAAGAAAACACAAATGTTAAAAAAGAAGGAAATAAAGGTAAAATATTTCTCTGCACCTGAAAGCCTTGAAGGAGTTTGACATTATACTGGGGAATGTATCCAATCAGTATTGATGAAGAATCCGGTCCACTGAACATAATTCTGTAATGAGGAGTGTCCTTGGCTCTCTCCAGCTACACACAAATACACGTTTCATGTTAGAACATGAAAGGTTCAATAGATTATTTCAATGCTTTTCACACTAAGAAGGGGGTTCTTTTAAGAACTGATCACTCTTTGGGGAACCCAAAACTGGTTCTTCTATGGCATCACTTTGAAAATCCATTTTGGAGACTTTATTTTTGAATTATTCCATTTAAATAAAAACAGTGTTTATGTATTTTACAAACCTCTGAGTCTGAGTATTTCTTTCTCTTAAACCACTCTGGTGGGGCTCGGAGTCCTGCATCCCATCCCATGATCACCCCCACCATCTGATTCTGTGTCTCCATCACAACTTGACCTACACGGTGCAGCACATATGCTGGCCTAGGGCTTCGCACCTCCTTTGACACTGATCACGTATAAATTAATAATCTGTTTAAAATTCTGTTACAATACACATTAGTATCCCAGACAAAGAAAGTTTTAATGGCAGATCTAAATGACTACTGTGAGATAATTCAGAGACATTGCCTGCAAAGTATCCGTGCTCATTATCATGCATCATCAGCTCGATCGCGAGCGCTTCTTCCAGAGTCGGGTACTCCTCTTCCTCTCCGAAGGACCTGTCATGTGACACGACATCCCACCTCAGCACCGGTGAATCAGAATTCTTTTAAAAAGAGATTAGCATAGACTTACGGTAGTTTGGGGATCCAGGTATTTAGCCAGTCGACCCAAGCAGCTGTGTTCAAGTAGGATTTTCTCAAGGAGTCCCATGTGTCGAGGATTCTGAATATGAAAGATGTAATGGAATATTTCAGCATCATACAGTGTCATGTGTTATCATTTTAACTTTTTAAATACATTTTAAACTATTGGAAATATTTCGACTTCATACTTGAGAAGCACAGAACCAGTTAAAAATGTGGACATGATGATGGTTTGTTCACCATGATCTTTCAAAAAACAAAACAATGGTAAATAATACAAGATACTTGGTTCCTAGACAAATATAAATTATTGCTATGTAGCAGTCATAGTTAATAGTTAGTAAATAGTGAGAATTATAGTAAATAATGAGAACTAAAGTGTGACCTGTAGTTGGGAGTTACATTTTTTTAGTCAGCAAAAGAAGCTTATTAAAAATGCCCAACCTGAAATGTAGTGTCCGTTAAATAAAAACAATTTTATTGAAGATTTTAGGCAAAAATGGTAGGAATGTACACTAACGTTCAAAAGTATGGGGTCAGAAGATTTTTTTATGTTTTTGACAGAAGTCTTTATGCTCACCAATGCTGCGTTTATTTAAATTACTGTAAAATTGTAGTACTGTGGACTATCATTACAATTTAAAATGACTGGCTCCTATTTTAAAACATTTTAAAATGAAATGAATTACTGTGATGCCAAATCTAATTTTTCAGCAGTAATTTTCCAGTCTTTAGTGTCACGTGCTCTTTCAGAAATCGTTGTAGTTAATGATGATTTGCTGCTCAAGAAAAATTGTATTACTTTCAAAGTTGAAAAGTTATGTTGATTCATATTTTTTTACTGATAATTTTTTTTCAGGATTCTCTGATGAACGTAAAGCTAAAAAGGAATTAAATAACTGATACTTTTGATGAACTTATTGCATCCTTGCTAAATAAAATATATATTTTTAAGTCATACTGACCCCAACTTCTCAGTTGTAGTGTGTAGGAGATAGAAGGATGGTGCAGTAGTGTATCACGCGTGTGTTTACCTCTGAGTGGCGAGGTGTCGTTGAGTCTCGGTGCCGCTGGTCCATCTGGAGATGAGGTACTGCGCAGGTAGAGCAGACAGCAGGAGCGTCAGCTGCATGATCACACCTGACGTGATTTGAGGCATCACTGCCTGTGCATGCAACATGACACAGATTTCACATCAGCACATGGCGATACTGTCGCGTTTTTAAAAGTTGAAATAAATTTAATATCTAAAATAGGCTACTGGTACAATATATTTATTCTTTAACAATTATTGAACGAATTGTAGTTAAATGTATCTTACCTTATACAAGAACTTCGATGAATAAACAGAATTCACTATCGTCAGAAACTATTTTTAACTTGATAACAGGAAGAGCTCACCGAAACTGTCAGTTAGTTATGCGTTCTGTAAGCATTGCCTTGAACACTGAATATTATATTTACATGCGGGTAGTTTCGGTTTGACACCTGTGTCTTCAAGTTTAACATCATTAGACAGTGCGTGTCCAATAGCGGCGGCCCACGTGAGGTTTGTACGCGTCTCGCGCCGCCACGTCAGGAACGGATGCCGCGTGCTCATGTTTGCTTTATGTTAAAGTTTTTTTCTCAATTTATATCCGTTTTATAAGCTAAATATCCTGAATTACAACCACAAATATTTTTTATATTTTTCAAACTAGGCTATAAACAGTGTAGGTTTACACCATGTGCTCATGCACTCATTCATACTGCTGGTTTGTACAGTTGATTTGTAGCTAATTATTATTCTGTGGTTATAGTTTTGATAAATGTGTTATAAGTTTCAGGAAAAGTGTATTAGCAATTTAGTAAACGTCTTTGTTAAGATTTAATACAACATAAATATATGGAATGCTAATACAGTCTATTTAATATAAAACCAGGAATAGTGTCACATAAATATAAGTCAGCACATTCATATATATATATATATATATATATATATATATATATGTGTGTGTGTGTGTGTGTGTATACAGTTAAATTTATTTAATTTGACTTTCCAGACTTTCCTAACGATAAAAAACGAGTAGTTTATTGCACATGCAGTTCCAGCTAATGCACAAAAGAGGGCGCTGTTCTCAATGAAAAGGTTTATCATCAACCATTTTACGGTTTTAAATGTTATCTTGACCCTCATAAAGTAACATTTAGTGTGTTATGTCTAATAATTTTAGGAAATGGCACATAATATCAATCTAATGCATTTAAGGTACCCATACTTGCAATTATAAGAGCAATATTTACATTGTAGTGTTTATCATTTTAAATTCTTAACAGACATGTCTGATTGTTTTGATAATGTTTAAGGCCTGGAAATCACAAATCGAATTCTCCCTGATACATCCAGGTTTCTCTTGACTGAAATTTAAGCAAAATATATGTTAAAGAATGACAGAACAAGACAGTATGTGGAAACACAAATGTTTATTTCCTTAAAATATCAGTATGAACTAATGTGACAGCAGTACACCCTACACATACATTCTATTTAACGTCTTTATTTACACTTTTTCCTTTATATAAAAGTATACAAACTAACATAGAAAGACCTCTCAGTCTGAGGATATAAGACCGGAGAGGGGAAAAAGACCCTGACCCCACAAACATGACTACCTTCAGATTTAAAAGACCAGAGAATATAGGAACATGCATCCATCTTTGATCTCCACTCTAAACCTGTCAATCAGTTCGTGAGATGTCACTTCCTGTGCAGCATGGTGGTAATAGAGGGGTCGTGAATCAGATAATACAGTTTTCATGTAGCAACAGATTAGACACCAGCTCAATAAAACATGGGGCTTGTACATACAACACAGAGATGGACATCACATACACTCGAGAGTCTCAGACATGCGTCAACTGCATATAAAACAGCCACTTATGTTCCCATCAAACAACCACACACTCATTCAAAGGCTTTGGTTCATCAAACCAGTTTTAAAGCTATGGGCTGGATTAGCTCTATCGAAATGGATGACCCAGACCACAACTGCTGAAGGTACGCAAGAACCTACAAAATCACATGGCGACAAACCAGACTGAAAGTTATCCGGCTTTCTCAAAAAGAGACTATGCTGCATATGTGAGTCTGGACTTCAAGGTGGGATACAATACCTTAATTCTTCAGTTTTACATCACACTGACACGTACATACACATAAAAAGTCAAGGCACATTCAAAACACAGAATACGACATGCATACACACTGCCTCTTGTGTGATTCTCTGCCCTGCAGTTTCTACTGAAGCCGAGTCGATGCATCAGAACGGGAAATATCAACACAGTGTTTCAATGTGATCGGGCAAAAACAAAGTCTTCTGCTAATGAAATGAGCAGTTCCATGGTAATTCAATGAGTTTAGCTAATACAGAGAAAGAGGCCTGCTCTCCGGGCTAGATGCAGAGCGTGGAGACAATGAACTTCACTACACACATCATAATAACTCTGTCAATAGTGGCTTGAAGGAGCATCAAACAGTGGAATCAAAAGCACTTGAACATATGAGAAATGCCAGAAATATATGAATGTCACTGCATTAAGTATCAGAATAAACACATTTGTTGATGGGTATATTGTAAGGTTAAAATAATTGATTGATTAAGAAATAATCCAAATTAATTTGATCATGATTTTCAATGAATTGAAGTAGATACAAGTAATTGTTTCTGCCTTCCTAAAAGTTTCAGGTCAGTATATTTTATTGATTTACTTATTTCTTTTTTGAAAGAAATTAATACTTTAATTCATGTATCAAAATTGTATCAGCATTAAGCAGCTTAACTGTTTTCAACATTGATAGTTAAGAGAAGTGTTTCTTGAACACCAATCAGCATATTGAAATGATTTCTGAAGGATCATGTGACACTGAAGTCTGGAGTAATGATGCTGAAAATTAAGCTTTGCAATCGCGGAAATAAATATATTTAAAAATAAATCACTGATTATATATGAAATATATTAACATATGAAAATGTTAAATATATTAATATTTTTAAATTACTTTGTTATAATAATCATTTTACTGTATTTCTAATCAAATAAAGAGCTTTTTGAGCATAAGAAAATGCCCCAAAATGCTGACAACAGTCAAATCAGTTTAAAACAAAGTATTTTTGCAATAATTTTTAGACAACTGTTAAAAAATAACTACCATTAATTAACAATTATTATGCATTAATAATTATTCAACATAATTCGTTTCCAAATTAACATTAAATTGTCAGCCATATTTTCAAAAACTGTCATGGAAAGTGAAGTTAGATCTGTGAAAATCTCTACCATCATTTATCTGCAGATGCCACCTGCTTTGATATTTCATTCTCTAATACAATGACATTCAGACATGTTAAAACTGTTGTTTTCAAAGACTTCTTGTGGCCACTCTATTTTTGTGTGTGACAATGTGATAATTGATAATGTCACTACTATTACACACCTCAACAACTGCATGAACTCAAACACACGCACGCACACACACACACGCACACGCACGCACGCACACACACACACACACACACACCACACACTAGATATGCTGCTCACTAATCTCTATCCCAGCAACAGATCAATAACACACGTTTGAACTGATGAATCAATGTGCTAAAGGATCAAACACGCTCTCACACAAACTGGGGAGTACAAAGGAGCCAAAATGTATTGAATGTATGAAAAGGCACAAGGTATTGCTAATTATATAAAAACATGCGTGAATTACCACTGCCACCGATCTCGACTCGCAGAGAAAGACATTAAAAAGACAACACGCGATTTATGAGGTCCTTCTCTGCACTCCACTACAGCTTTACAGCCACTTACACAATGATCTGTTAAAAATAGATTTTTTTGAACAAGTGTTTGATTTGTTGCTCTTAGCAACAACCGTGTAAAAACAATGCATAAAATTAACAGTTTAAAGAAACAAGACAGAGTAAAAGCTCAAGTTACACCACACACACACACACTCAAATAAATGCTTTCTTGAGAGATGAAATCAGGTATTTGGATTCATAAGACTGTATAAGTACCTTTCTTCACTGGTATTCAAATAGTGCATATGAAAATCAGTATTTAACTGCATTTGTGATTTTCTGTGGAAGAAACTGTATAAGGTGGGGGATTTCAAGGGCCGTGACTCTAGAATTCACCAAAAGAGAGTCAAAGATTCGAAACGTGAGAATCAATTTTGAGCGTCAGAATGAAAGATTCAGATAATCATGACAGTCTGATAGCAGCAGGAATGGTTCCCCCTCCCCAATAGGGCAAGGATAAGGGGTTGTGTCGCATAGGACATGCAAAGTTGGCATTTTTACCAGCCAATGAGGTTGGCTTTGGCCTTCTCGGTGAGCTTGCGGACTCTCCCTTTTCTTGACGTGCCGAAAGTAATCGAGGCATCCTCAAACAAAAGCTGTCTTTGGTCTTCCTCAGAGTCTTCTTCATTATAGAAAGCTGTCCTTCGGCCTTGGTTACGCGTTCTCATCTGCCCTTTCGAGCTCCCATCCTCTCCCATATAAATGTCAGGCTCCTCCCTTTGGGCAGGGCCTGGCGTAGGAGGCGTGGTTTCTTCGTTTCCACGCCGACTGCTCCTTCTGAGAGCTTTGGGGCTTGAAGGAGCTGGGGTATCCGGCGTGTGGATGGCTCGTGGTCTTCCTCGTGATTTGGGACACTCTGGAGTCACTACCCCTGAATCTGAAAGACTACTGTCCTGGGCTGTAGAAGAAGCCCCGCCCTCATCACCAGTAGACAGAAGTAGCTCCTCCTCATGGGAGGAGCTTCTTCGGAAGGACTCCAGCTCTTTCTTGCTTTTCCTCCCTCTCTTTTTTCCAGAGGCCTGGGGCAGTGGGGGCGGCGGTACCTCTACTGGCGTTTGTATTTGTGCATCTAATCTGGGTCGGCCCCGGCCTCTTCGTACCACTCCCAGAGTCACTTGACTATGACCATTCAAATGCAAACTGTTTTGAGGAGAAGAGTTGTGATCGACTGGACCTAAGAGAGAATGAGAATATAATTACAGATGAAAAATTCACATATATGCATTCAACAGATGCTTCTTTTTTTTGTCAAATTGGCTAATAATGCCAATTTAATCAGCATGTGTGTTCCCTGATAATTAAACTATGGTGACCCATGGAAAGATCCACAGATTTATATAGACTTCACATAGCTGTCATTCAACACATCAAATTGAATTCGGACTAATCTGCAAAATATAATTATAAAAAAAGGATAAATCATTTCAGAACATTTAAATCTATTCTCAGTTCAGTTTAAAATGTTTTACCACATTTAAATCTAAAAAATCTACAGATCGTCCCCAACATTAATGCAGGAAAAAAATGGATATAATAAGAAAACTAGAAATCAAAACACAAAAACATTACAAACGTTTAAATCTGCAGAAGTAAATTTCAGTGGGAAAAAAATATGCACAAGTACTTTGAGTTCAGTTAAACGCATTTTACCATTCAATTATTTACCCCCAAATCAATGCAGAAAAAATTATATAATTCTGAAAAAAATTAATTTGCAGAAGCAATCTCAGCAATTTGAACAATATTTACTGCTGAAATCAGCAAAATTACACAGATTTTCCACAAAACCAGTGTAAAATAAAGTTTTAAATCCATTTAGGAAAGGTTTTAATGAGCAGAAAAAAGTAATTGATTACTTAAGCCTACAGGAACTACACTGATGTGCACTGAATGTTTCCAGAAAACAATCAAAAATCCTCTTTCCCGTAATAACATCTGCTTTTCACAACAAATACTTATCATCTGTAACTGACCTGGTGTGAGTTTTACAGGTGTCCGATGTTTTCTGCGAGACTCTCTGGCCCCGCCTTCATTTGTGTAGGAAACTGCAGAGCTCTCGCTTTCTCTGGAGGCACCACTGGAGTAAGAGTTCTGGGTGCGCAGGACTCTAGAGGAGGGCTCTGCTGTCTTGCTGTGGCTGGGTGGAGGGGGAGGAGATGACTGTGTAGAGGGAGCATCTGTGAGTTGGGTTCCAAAGCGGGCTGAGCTTCGCGTCCGACCGGGGACAACAGGAGGCTCAGCCTTGCCGTTGATTTGTGAATGTGTTTGCCGTAAAGAAGGAGCCCGGGAAGGTCCAGCAGGAGTGGGCGGAGCTGATCGTGGAGGAGTGCGAGACGAAACCCGACGCTTCCTTTCTGGACTGCAAATCAGAAAAGAAGAAAATGTGTATGCAACGTTTAGAAACTGTGATAAATTCTAGAACATAATATTCTGCAATGACCAATCGGATACTGTTTGTACCTAGAGGCGGAGCTTGAAGGTGAAGAACTCCTCCTCCTTTTCACAGACTGTCTGGTCAAGCGCTCGGTTTTCAGCCGCTGGCGGGTGAATCGCTCACTGTGCAAACTTTGAGCAGCTTTAAAATCGGTCAGGATCGAACTGATATGCTCTTCATACAGAGCGGACAGTCGCAGACTCATGCTATAGATCTGCATACACAAAAACACACACGTATTAAATAAACTAGAGGAACTGGTTTGGCTAAAGCATTACAACATGTCAAAATTGGACATGATCTCATACCCTGGACTTTTTGCTGGGAGTATAGGCTTTGGAGTTGCTGAAGATGAGACGTACATCTTTACAAAGATCCATGGGAGTGTCATACTCTCCTTCTAACAGGCGGTTCAACACAGTCCCAAAGTCCATAGGAGTGTCCACAATGTCCAAGTAGTCCTGAGAGAGGTATTTTGATGAACAGGGCATATAAGTAGACAGTGCACTGCAAAAAACTATTTTCTTAATCAGTATTTTTGTTTTGTTTTCCAATGCAAATACCCAAACATCCTTTAAACAAGATTTACACTACCTGTGAAAAGGTTGGGGTCTCTTATGCTTACCAAAGCTGCATATATTTGATCAAATGTAATATTGTGATCTTTTTAACAATTTAAAATAACTGCTCTCATTTTTTTTTATATATATATTTTACAATTTAATTGATTCCTATGATGACAAGTTGGCATTTCAGCAAGCATTACTCCAGTCTTTAGTATCACATTATCCTTAGGAAATCAATCTAATATGCTGATTTGGTGATTTGGAATAATGTCTTATTATTATCAAGGCTAGAAAAATGACTTTACTGTCACTTTTAATTAATTGAATGCATCCTTGCTGAATAAAAAAAAAATCATACTGACCCCAAACCTTTAAATGATAGTTTATGAAAAATTATCATAAAAAGATAAGATAAGAAGAGAATATAACTTAAGTTTATTTTTCCTAACCAATTGACAATTTTTTTTGTTTTTCTTGTTTGTGATTTAAAAAACAATTGGACAATCATCTAGTTAATTATTTATATTGTTTCAAGCATGTATAGGTATTTTTACTGGAAAACAAGACAAAACATATTAATTAAAAAATATTTCTGCAGTGTGTATGTATGTATGTATATATATATGTGTGTGTGTGACCCTGGACAACAAAACCAGTCATAAGTCGCACTTGTATATTTCTAGCAATAGCCAAAAATTGTATGAGTCAAAATTATAGATTTTTCTTTTATGCCAAAATCATTATGATATTAAGTAAAGATCATGTTCCATGAAGATATTTTGTAAATTTCCTGCCATAAGTATATCAAAACATCATTTTTATTAGTAATATGCATTGCTAAGGACTTAATTTGGACAACTTTAAAGGTGATTTTCTCAATATATATATATATATATTTTGCACCCTCAGATTCCAGATTTTCAAATAGTTACATCTCAGCCAAATATTTCCTATCCTAACAAACATACATAAACGGAAAGCTTATTTGTTCAGCTTTTAGAGTATGAATAAATCTCAATTGAAAAAAAAGGAAATTATTAAAAAGTATGACTGGTTTTGTGGGCCAGGGTCACATATGATGTCAACAGTGTAGTTTACATTTACATTTATGCATTTAGCAGATGTTTTTATCCAAAGAGACTTACAGTGCATTCAGGCTATACATTTGTATTTTCAGTATGTGTGTTCCCTGGGAATCGAACCCACAACCTTTGCGCTGATAGCGCAATGCTCTAACCACTGAGCCACAGGAAAATTAGCGGAAAATATGTACTGTCAAGACTTTTTGATTTTTGTTTGTCCAAAAGGTAATAAATATTGATAGGTCAACAAACAACAGGTGGTCTGAGGCTGAGACTACGGCATCCCTCATAATTTCCACCTGAAGTTACAGGTATAAGCTACAGTTCTGTGTGAATGTGTTTTCTACATGTGTCTGTGTGTTACCGGATACTCCTCCAGATCCACAGGCTGTCTGAAAGGCTCTGAATCTTCACACTGAAAGATGAGCTCCAGCAGCTCTCTGCAGCGCCCCTTCCAGCTCTGAGGGTCTGATGATGGTTTACTGCGCAGACTCCTCAGGATAGGCTGCTGCTGCTGCTGCCGCCTCTGAAACAGAAACACACTCGCATTAGCCAGATGTAAACAATCTTGATGTATAAGCAAGCCTTATCTTTCTGGCCCCGTTTAAATTGTCTAATATCAGTTACAGTAACCTTCTTATTGCGGCTAGATGTACAAGGTGCCTCATGTTCTTCATCCTCATCTTCATCCTAGGTTGGGAAAAACGTGTCAATCAAGTCATAAAAATACACACATTTACATTACATGAATTCCAAGTGCTTGCAAGGCAGCAAAGAACAGTCTTAAAGGCACTGTAATAATGTATTAAAACTCTTTCACTTATGAGTGGTCTACGAGTGTGTGTTTCAATGACACTTACATCACTTGAATCTGAGAAAGCGGTTTTCTTCATACTGTTATACAGTGGAATAATATCTGTACAGCTTTGGTCCCTAAAGAACACAGACAGAGACAGGCAGTCAAAATCAGACCCACGTATAGCTTTAAACTAAATGCTAAAACCATTTTCAATCAACTGGTTCAATTGGTTTTTGACATTAATAAAAGGATGATAATACAATTTATACTATTATGTCTAAATGAATAAAAACAACAACAATTAAAAAACACTTAAATTAATCTAATTTAAATGCTTCAAGTGAATTTATGCATCACAGGATTATAACAATGTCTATCAATAATGGATATTAATTTTGAGATTAGCTAACTCTTACATTTAAAAGGGTTAAATCATTAGTGAATTTTTAGATATGAACTTTAAGTGAGCATTTGATGATTGCAAAAGCAACATAAATGTTAAAATACAGAAAATGAACGTGCGTAATTGACCATACACTATTTGGCAATACAGATAAATACAAATTATATTGACCGATAATCGATTTGCTATCAATATGTTGGCCATCCTAATTCAACACCACTGGTTAAGTTTAATTTATAATTTTTGTTTGTGATTGACTTACTTGATAAATTGTAGCATGAGGTCAGATACGAATTTGGCAGTTTTGACAATGAACGCGCCTGGTTCATTGAAGGTTTGAGCGTTGTGTTCGATGTAGCGTACCTCCCACATCAACGATGACATTCGCCTGACAAAAGCAAGCAAATAACAGATGCATATATAATTTGATATAATCTACATTAGAAGTACACATTGATATTTTGAATGTATCAAGTGTTTACACAGGTATGTGACTGTCATGTCCATTAACTTTGTGCTGACCTATAGAAACGGTTCTGTAGTCTTTGTCGGATGGTGCTCAGATCTGTGACGTAAGCAACTACGGTGCAATACGTTGGATATGCCTGCAGGTCCACTGGCAGTTCAAATGGTGCAGCCACATCTGGAGGAGAGAAAGAACCACTGTTATATTCCATCTGTGTTAGACACAACCATAGAATATTGAGATATGATAACGTCTTACCCAAAGTGCAAAGCTGGTCGATGCCCCTGATGATGCGCTCACAGTCTTTGTCACGTGTGCGTGAGCCCCACTCTCCTTCTAGAGGCTTGTACAATAAGGCTTTCTGCTCCTCCTCAGTTAGAGGCACACTCAGACCTAACTCGTCAGGAAATGCTGCTGCAGACAGACGAAGAAAATGAGATTGAGGAAAACAAGGGACAGACAATCACAACTCTGTTTGGATTACTAATTAAAACAATGCCAGCTGGACATCAGAATAGTTGATGCTCTCAATCTGATGGTTGCTGTGATGACTACCATGTTTGTTTGTGTGTGTGCATGCGGGTTTTGCCTACGTTATGGGGACCAAATGTCACCACAAGGAAAACCTGAAATCAGTGACATTTTGGGGACCTGCCATGATTTCCCAATAGGAAAAATATGCTCAATAAACATACTCTATTATTTAATGTAAATGTAAAAATTAAAATACAAAAAAACAAAGGCCACAAAGCCACTCGAAGGAAACTGCACTCAAAGTCGATTACCAGGGAGTGTGGTACCCTGTATGATATCAGAGCAGTGTTATATTTCTCCACATGTGCTTGCTTTTATTAGTGGTGTGAAAATGAATGTGCAATGATATTAATTAAACATGTTTAACATCATTCAATTTAACAGAGCTAATGCATTTGTCTAATGTGATCTTACAACAGCTTCTCTCATTCTGTTTTGAGTGACTTCTGCAGACTAGTTACTTTAGCAAGGGTGGTTCAATACACACCCAAAACAATCTCAAATTTAAAAATGTACTTTTTAATTGATCCTGTTGAAACAAACAAGTCATAACTCATATCAAGTTTGGGATCAGTATGATTGTCTATCTTTATCTTGCAACTTTTTGGCACAATTGTGAAATTTCACATAGAATCTCTATATATTTATTTCTAGGCAAATTAAATAAAATGTATGCATAGCATTTTTGATAATTCAATATTCATTAAATAGACAAAGTTGTTTTATTTCACTGACAGCTGTAGTGATTGTGATTAGCATACCTTCATTGGGAATCTCCTCCATGTCCCATGGGCTCATCTTTTCTGTATCTCCATTATCCCAACTGCATCACACAATAACACAAAACTGTCAATATTATGCCATCTACTATTACAGCCCCCAAAAAAGATGTAAAAGATGTGCAACACCACGCTAAGCTCAGTATAGATTCATTTCTAAACCTTCATTTAAACCATATTAGTCTTTAAATTCGACGTCGAAGTGTACTTAGTTGAAGTTCGAATTGAAGTTCAAAGCAATTCAATCCAGAAAGATGTGTTGGTTTTAAACTAGCTATTTGCTAATGTGGTTAAGACAACATACAATAGAGGTTAATGTAGAACTAACAGGGTGTGCTGTTTGTGGTCTCGTGGCTTCACGCCTGGTTAGGACACAATGTAACAATAATTGAATTGCTCTATAACATGTGTAAAGATGTGTAGATGGACATGGAGAACTGACCAGACGTTGTAGCACTGGAACAGAGAGTCTGGATATTCAGCCTGGTAAGGCTCCTGATTCTCAATCGTACCAAACCACCAGGCATCATCTATCACTGTCCGGAAACGATCACCTGACAAAATAAATAATCTCAAATCAGACACAATTACACACACTCATCAACTCATCACAGTCATTAACAGAAAGCAACAAATTAAGTAAAAGACAAAGTTAATAATACAATTAATACAGACAATTACTTGAATAGCTCTTCAATTACAATTAAAAATGTATTAAGAATTTGTGATAAATAGAATGTGAAAATAAGTCAAAGAAAATATATGAATACTCAGACATTTTAGTCAACATTTTTGGTAGATCTTTTTTTACAACATGAATAAACTAAGATGAACACAAAGATTACATTTTTAAGAATTTAGCACTTGCATTTTGAACTAGATTTTATAAAGACTTCTCCTTTGCATCATCTCGAACATCCCTGTGTCATTGACCCATTTAAACCTGTAAAAAATAATATCTGTGCAGAAATGCACTCAATACACACACTAACCTATCATCCAGTTCCTCTGTCTTGCATTATCAAACTGCTGCCGAAGTACCAGGAAGTCGATGACATCAGGCATGTCATGGTATCTAAGACCACAACAGAAATGTGAGTCACGGGTTAAAAGCCACTCAGCGAAGATCATGGTGAATAAGTCCCTGTGACTCATGCAGACAGTACTCACTTCATAGAAAAAGAGCCGCCCGTCAGTTTGCCAGTGTCTGGGTCCAGGAAGGCCAGCTTCAGACAGCACAAAGTAGGCAAACCCACCTCATACTTAATGCCCACTATCTTCAACAGTTCCTGCTCCTGCAGGCACACAATCACAAACCATTTCCTATGTTTTATCATGTGCATAAAAATACTGTGAGGTTAAAGTTAATTTCATTGAAGACTTACCCTGAGCTCTAACTTGTGCCAGGGTTGTTTTTTAGGATTTATACTGAAGATCTTGTTTTTTTTGGACATCTCCACATAAGCTTCATGGCCTTGACGGAAATAATATACCTGTTCACAAACACAATAAGCAGCTTACTGTTATAAGCATGTTTCCACACACCACATAAATAATAATATTCCACATTTTATTATGCTTTCGCAGACTGATGTACTGAAGAATGTGTTTTGTACCTCATCGCCCATCTGTGGAGTGAAGGGGCATCTCCGTGGCATGGTGTCAGTGATCCAGGCGGAGGGCAGCCATTCCTCTAACGTCATACCTTGGTTCTGCAGTTCAGGTATCCTCTGAACATATAAACACACACACACACACACACACACACACACACACACACACACACACACACACACACAGCAAGTCAGAGTAACTTAAAAACAGAGCAGGACTTGATAAATCTGACAAATCTGAAAGTGAACTGAAACTGTCAATGGCATTAACTTTATGTCCCAGGGGTTGTTCTTTATTTTAATTAAATTATAAAAAAAAGATCTCAGTCTCAGATGTAGACTTTCTAGATACATGATAATCTCATCAAGAAGTGAAATAAAATTGTAACTTTTATAACAATAAAATGAGTCATATTTTACTCAAATAAAGACTGATGACTCAGCATTTCCATCACAACCAAATATTTGCCATTAATAAGGTTCTTTCAAAAGTTTGTGCACTTGGTTACCAAGGAGACAACAGCATCAGTGAAGAACTTGAGATGAAATATGAGACATTTGATGTGTGAAGAATACAAAGAGAGAGAGGGGAGGAGGATCAAGTAATTAAACTTTTAATGTATTTAATGTAATGTCAAGATGTAATTGTAAAATTATGCAGAAAGTGCATAAATATTATTCAACTGTGTGTATTTGGGATACATCAAATACTAGCTATGAAATTAGCTATGGCAAGAGAAAAGAATCTGTCATTTTATAAAAAATTAAATGAAATAAAAATAAAAAACATTTTATGCCAAAAATGTTGAAAATATTATTTCCAGCTTAAAAAATGAATGGTGATACGGTGGAAATGACAGTTCATAATGATTTACGGAAAGTAAAATAAAGACAGAATGACAGAACTCTCCTGTCACTCATTAAAATAATGACCATTGTCAATGGACAAATTCAAGAAACTAGTGAGCTTGATAATCATGTTTTAAGGGAGGAGTCCATAGTTGAAACAACACACAAAGGACCACCGACCTTCCGTTTCCCCTTTGGCTTCTTCTTCTTTGGTAGTGCTCCATCTTTGTCCTGCTTTTCTTTCCTCCTCTCCTTCTTGGAGTCTTTTTTCTTCTCCATCTTCTTCCGAGATGCTGGCATTCTTCTTCTTTTTCTTCACGCTGGTCTTCTTGGGCGGTTCCAGGTTTATTCCAGCATCTGCTGTCCAGTCTGAGTAATCGCTGGAGTAATCACTGTAATTGTAAACAGACCCAGCATATATGAGTGGCTCTGGCTGAGGTATGTGCATGCCAGAAATATGACACCATGTCATATGAAGTTTGAGGGTAATGAACAATTCACCTGGAGCTGCTGTTATCATCAGGCCATGGTTCTTTTTCCTCTCTTTCCTCATCTGATGATTCTCTGCTCGGAGGTCTTACTTCAGTTTCTCCCTAAAAACAACAGATACAATGAGACCGAAGATTACCACACTCTTTTTCTGCCATTCTCAGAACACACCAACAGTTCCAACAAAAAATGTAATTATATTTTATACTGGACATTTGGTTTTCAAATATATAACAAGTCTGATGTCACTACCCAACAAAATCCATTTTATAATTCAGCATTTTTGTCTGGCTATACTTAGGGCTCTATGAAATTAATTTAATATTTTTCCCAAATGCAGGTTTTTTTTTGTGTTTACATTTTTCTGGATTCCATTTTTTACTGGTTAAATAAAAAAAATTATGTCATGTCTAATTAATTGAAATCATGGAATTTACCATATTAAACATCAATTTATTAAAAGCCTTACAAAAATTTAATTTTAAGGCCCTATGAAAGGTTTAATTTTTTTCTCAAATGAAGATTATTTTTAACTAATTCTGTTTTCCATACATTTTCTGGATTCCATTTTAATGGTTTAATTCAATATGAATTAATGTTTTCTATTAATTTAATGAAATTAATTTTACATTTCAGAATATAAAGCAATGTTAATTCAGCTCCTAATCTATCATATATATATATATAAAAAAATAACGATAAGAATACCGTTAAAGTATCGGATCAATAAGCAGTATCGATAAGAATAGTAATACCGTTAAAACCTTAACGATACCCATCCCTAGTACTGACCAACATTTGATGTATCCATTCAAA
The DNA here is from genome assembly GCA_027564155.1 of Gymnocypris eckloni scoliostomus. Classification (NCBI taxonomy): domain Eukaryota; kingdom Metazoa; phylum Chordata; class Actinopteri; order Cypriniformes; family Cyprinidae; genus Gymnocypris; species Gymnocypris eckloni. Next base: position 49,776,412 of record CM050412.1, on the reverse strand, counting down.
ACTTTGAAAATTCCATGACATTCTACGTTATTCAGTAAATTACGTTTTTATGCCTGGATTTCGTGATTCTGTCACGTGTTTTTTGCAATGTGGAAATCATATGACCCTTTATACTACTGATTACTGTAACGTAAAAAATATTAACAAACAAGCCTGTTCACATCAAATCCAGATTTGAATTAAAATCAATATGAAAAATATTCATAAAATACGATCTGATGACAATCTGACGATTGTCTGAAAAGTGAGCAGAATTACTGCTATCCAAACTGACCAATAAGTGCTATTCACAAAAAAAACTAAACTAAGTTTAAAAAACAAAACAATGGATCTTCACAGTTCAATCTTTCTATTTCAGTGAGAAGTAGATCATTTCATTGTGAGAGGGGACAGAAGCATGGCAAGCGTGGAGGTATACAAGCTAGGCTAAGGGCTAACCCCACTAGACCAGCGATTCCATCACTCATACTCATGCCAGGACAGACTGGAACATTTAAAGAGGCGGCCACCTATAACAACCACACAGACCTGCAGGAGTACACTGAAACTGTGACTGCTTAAATCAAAAAGTGCATTGATGATGTGACAGTCACCAAGACCATCACCACACGTGCAAACCAGAAGCCATGGATGACAGCAGAGGTTCATGGGCTGCTAAAGACCTGAGATGAAGCTTTCAGATCAGGAGATAAAGCAGCCCTCAAAACAGCAAGAGCCAATCTGTCCTGTGGCATCAAAAATATGAAACGGTCATATGCTCAAAAAAATCTATAATCACTTCACAGACAGCAGACACACGGAGCCTGTGGCAAGCCATTCAGACCATCACTGACTATACGCCCCCGCCACAGGCCAGTGATGGCGACACATCCAGAGGTGGAAAGTAACGAATTACATTTACTCGCGTTACTGTAATTGAGTAGCTTTTTTGTGTACTTGTACTTTAAGTAATTTTTTTAATCTGTAATTTTACTTTTACTTAAGTATATTTTTTGTTAAGTATTGTACTTCGCTACATTTTAAAACACATAAATTACTGAGTAAAAAAAAAATCGCTCCGTGGAAACAACTGCAGTAAATAATGGGCAGAAGAAGAAAATGGCGCTAAAAATCACAAGAAAGATGCAGACGGACAAGACAGACGTTAATGATGCAGACCCAGCTGAAAACCAAACCCCGTCGTACTCTGCTGAAGTTGAACTCAAAGGAATGAAGTGAACCCCTGGCCATATATTCATGCTCTATTATGCAGTGTAAGCTGTGTTTGCCTCGGGAGACCGAACTAGCAGCTTATAAATATATCGACGTCGCCCTTCGCAAGCATGTAGAGGTAATGTAAATACTTACATCATTGCATTGGTGGTTAAAATGAAGCTTTAACAGTTTAGCAAAAGGTTTTGCACAAATGAGCCAAAAAGACAGTGGTGCAGGGTGTGCAATATCGTCTGCGATAATATAGTAATTGTTGTTTTAACGATGTGCGATTATCAGTATTTTGCCAAAAACCAAACAAAACACTTTAAACAGTGTGCCATGAAATCTAGTAACGTTAGATTAGACTAATCCGCGTGCATATAGAGTGTGTTCTTTCACTGCGTGATTCAGTCTGTTAAAATGCGTTTAGAATGATCACAAAATTGAAGATATAGAAGCAGAAAATGTATATATTTATATAATTTAATATAGTAAGTCAACATCACATGAAGAATGTCGTTTTTCTAAAAAAAATCACCATGATTACATAGGCCTGTAGTTTTGCTTTTTACAACAGATCAAAAAACAAGAAGTTAATTAAGAGACTTACGTTTTAGACACCATATTGCCTGTTTTTGCTCTATTTCGACAACAAAAATATTTCCATACACAGTTTTGCGTCTCTGACTCTGAGCAATGACGGTGTTTCATTCCTTGAATTAACCGTTTAAATGATTCCGTTCAATCGTAATGATTCTCTTATGAGTGACTTGCTGACACCTACTGGTGGTTCTAATTGAACATTTAAAGTATCTTTTGATTTATTTAAATCAAATTGAATTTTATAATTTTTAATTTCAAATGACTATTTAACATTTGTGACCCTGGCATGGAGCACAAAACCAGTCTTAAGTTGCTGGGGTATATTTGTAGCAATAGCCAACAATACATTGTATGGGTTAAAATTATAATTTTTTATTTAATGCCAAAAATCATTAGCATTATATTAAGTTAAGATCATGTTCCATTAATATATTTTGTAAATTTCCTACTGTAAATATATCAAAACTAAGCTTAATTTGAACAACTTTAAAGGAGATTTTCTCAATATTTGGATTTTTTGCACCCTCAGATTCCAGATTTTCAAATATTGTCCTATCATAACAAACCATACATCAATGGAAAGATGATTTATTCAGCTTTCAGATGATGTATAAATCGCAATTTAGGAAAATGGACCCTTATGGTTTTGTGGTTCAGGGTCACATTTTATGTCTTATTTATCAAAACATTATTTCTGCATTTGGAACTGCAGGCTAAATGCATTCATGTCAGTGTGTAATACATCTATGCCACTTCAGATGAAGCTTCTGCGTTTCCTCTGCATTGCAAAGATGAATTTTGTTGATACTGATTTAATTTGCCTGGTAACAGCCCAAATGTCTTATTATTCGAATTAACCGATTACTTTAATTAAAAACACCTAGTTTGAGATTTATAGGCCCATATCCCAGGTGTGGCAAACTCAGATACTGGAGGGACGCAGCCCTGTAGAGTTTATTTCCAACCCTGCTCCAACACACACACCATGTAGTTTTCAAATAAGCCTAAATGACTAGTTTAGCTGGATCAGATGTGTTTAATTAGGGTAATATCTACACTGTGTAGGGCTGTGGCCCTCCAGGTACTGAGTTTGACACCTTTGGTCTATCCCATTTTTTCCTCCCTCCCACTGTTAAAATGTAACTAAGTAATTTTTACTCTGAGTAAATTTTAAATGAGCTACTTTCTACTTTTACTTTAGTATATTTTTAGACTGGTACTTTTACTTGTACTTAAGTAAAATTTCATTAATGTAATGGTACTTTTACTTGAGTAGAATATTTTTGTACTCTTTCCACCTCTGCTCCTATGTTAGAATGCCGTTCATAGACTTCAGCTCAGCATTCAACACAATAATCCCACAACAGCTCATTAACAAACTAAACCTGCTGGGCCTTAACAATTCCCTCTGTAACTGGATCCTGGACTTTCTAATCGGAAGACCTCAGTCAGTCCGTGTCAGCCACAACACCTCGAGCACTACCACACTAAGCACAGGTGCCCCACAAGGCAGTGTGCTCAGCCCGCTGCTATTTACGCTGCTGACCCACACCTGCACTGCCAAGTTCAGCTCCAACCACATCATCAAGTTTGCCGATGATACATCAGTGGTAGGTCTCATCAGCAACAACTATGAAACGCACTAGAGAGGAAGTGGCACAGCTGGCTGAATGGTGTGGTGCAAACAACCTGTCCCTTAATGTGAGTAAGACAAAGGAGGTTGTGATGGACTTCAGGCGAAACTCGAGTGACCACCCCCCACTGACCGCAAGACCCTCCAGTGGACAGTGACCACAGCTGCAAAGACCATTGGTGCCCTTCTCCTTTCCTTGCACGATGCTCCAGTAAAACTACCAGTATCGTGAAGGACCCCACCCATCCCTCCCATAGTCTCTTTCCAGCCCCTACCATCAGGAAGATGGTTCCAGAACATCAGAGCCCACTCCGCCAGACTGCAGAACAGCTTTTTCCCCCAGGCTGAGAGCCCTGAACTCAAATATCGCCGCCCCTCTCTGAAACCCCATACAACCCCCCCCCAAAAAAAACAACCCCAACCAACCCCAACCTAACCACATTACAAAAAAACAAACTCTCTCTGTGACACTTTATTCCGTGTTAGCAGCTAAATGTTATTGACATTTATCAGTCAATAAATTCAAGACTCTTGACAAGACGAATAAAATAAATACAATTTTGTGCTGACTAAACTTTTATTTGTTGGCCTTTCGTCAGAAATGTGAAGAAACAGTGAATATATCAAGTAGCGTCTACACTGCCGGCAACGACATCTTTTCCGGCGTTTTTCCTCATTCAACAGAACAATAATTTCTTCATCGCTGGAGCTGGAGCTACCGGTGCTTGAAATATCCATGTTTTCTTTGTATGATTTTGACAAGCATGTAAATACTTGCTTCTGAGTGACAAGCGAGTGTCAGAAGCGTAAAGTTGCGCAGCGCCACCTTGTGTACAGGTGTATTTCTGTTTTACATTAAGCGCCATCTAATGTCAGGGAATGAATTTGCATGTTCACTCGGCTCATCGTCAGTGAAAATCGCTTGGGTGGGAACACAAAAAACGCGTTGAAAAACGCGCCGATATTCGTCCCGGTGTGTATGGGCCTTTAGGCTACTAGTGTGACACTGGCTTCTTTTATCCAGCTGAGAGCTGTAGTTTGTGCATCATGCATCATACTCATACAGCGGTTTTGAGCCACCGTTCAGTCTGTATTACACACGATGAGAACCGTATTTCTCCTCCTAAACACAGAATACGTGGAGAGGTGGTACTGTTATTTTTTATTGGCTATATATATTTTTTACATTACTTAACATGCAGTCATAATATTAGTGAATGTATTATATTGTAGTTTTATCTCTCTCCCCCTGGTTGAGAAACACTGACCTAAAGCGTGAGCGATCTATTACCCTGATCTAAGTGATAATAAAAATGAAATTCATTTATTTGGTTCCACAGTATTTGCTGTTTTTTTTATTTTAAACACTGCTTGATGCCGAATTGATGCTGATATTAAAGTCAAAATAAAACGAACACGGCGCTTGCAGGGTATTTAAAACCTAAGGAAAAGAGGGAAAACTCAAACGACCCCCCCCCACGGTAATACCGTTATAACCAGTGTGACATCAGGTCGATTATCCGGTGGGAAAATTTCCTCACCGTCACAACCCTAATGTACACTACCTGTAAAAGTTTGGGGTCAGTAACACCGTTTCCTAACTACAGGCGACATGACATGACGCAACAAGTGATAAAAGGAACCTTTTTCCTTTTTTGTCCTAACTAGCCACAACAATGACACGTGAAATGTATATTTTAGAAATGGTTTCTATTTCCACAATGTTGCGGAAATAGAAACAACATACAAACTATGACAGTGGTAATCTCACGTACTGATTTTGTGCTTTATTCAGAGTTAAATATGTCTGATGTGAGTTTGAATATCATTTTGCGTGACCTTATGGCCATTCTGAAAGCAACAATGGATAGTTCACCTCAGATCTTGAAAATAAATTCAAGCAAACTTGTACATTAAAACTGAGAACACAATGCGAACCAACAAGCGTTTTTCAAGGCAAAGATAGTATCAGTCACTCAGTATGTACATTTATTGATGTTAAAAAGGTTTGATATTTATGAATTAGATTATAAACTCATCCATTTCATTGCGAGTGCAGTGAGCTTCCAGAGAAAGCCCGCTCACCCACGCTTTTGTTTGGTTCCACTATTTGACTGATTCTGTCGTGTTGTGGTGTTGCATCGCATCTGGTGTGGACACCCACATTTCTTGTCTCTGGAATCTTGTCGCGTCACGTGTAGTTAGGACATGGTGTAAGATGTTTTTTATTCAGCAAGGATGCATTAAATAGACAATAAAGACTTTCATAATGCAGATTTTTGGGAACTTCGTTTTCATCAGCTTTGTCATCACAGGAATAAACTATATTTTAAATTATTTTCAAATAGAAAACAGTTATTTTAAATTGTAATAATCTTTCCAACCCAAAACTTTTCAATGGTAGTGTAAGTTCATTAAATGGGCAGTTACATTGAATTTACTTTTCCCTAAAGGGACATCTTTTGACAGTACCTCAGAAGCACTGTGTTCTTCCTCGTTGGGTTCACTCTGACGACTTGTTTCCTCCACGGCCAATCGTGTATGGTAGTTATGCTGGTTACCCTGGTGACGGCGCCCCTCCTCCATAGAATTTTCTATAGCATGCTGGTATGAGAAATACACACATTAATTTGCATGTTAAACAGCAACTAAAGCATTAGCAACATTCAGTTGGATGTAAAAAATTTGGTAGTGAATGATGCTGCACACACACAAACAGTACATTTCATCCCAATCATTCAGTCAGGCAGACAAGTTTATCCAGATTTGTATATATTTCAAATTAATGATCATATGTGATCATTTACCCGGTTTTCTCTGTTGTACTGGCTGTGTACGCGGCGTCTCCTCCTTTCTGACCTGTAGATGTTGATTTCCTCTTCTCCTTTAGCTGCACGCCAAATCTCCTGCTTACTGCATTCACAAACAGACACACAAAACAGACAAACTGCATTACACTGTAAGAAACAATAGAAAGAAGACACAAGAAGGTCTTGTTTGAGTTGCAGATGTCTATCAAAATATTAAATACAACAGATATACAAATGTTTCGACATTTTACATCATAAGGTTTGTTTGTTCTAATTTTTTAATCCTTTCCGCTTTTTTCAAGGATCAAAATAACATTTGGAAGCCAGATTTGAAATGTGAGTCCACTGTATTTGAATGTGTGTTTTACCAAGCTATAGCTGGTGAGAGTTCAGGAACGAGGACCCTTCGACTCCATGCCACCAGGTCTCTCTCGGTGGCAATCTCACTGCGTGGAGCGTTACTGTGCATCTGGCGAACACCTTCGATCTGTCCACTGCGTCTCAGACCCACATTAGGTGGAGATGAGACCTCTGTGGGAGAACTGACGGATCCTACACACACAGACCAGACATGCAACCAGCATCAACACTACTGTTATCAGTATTACAATCACCCCCCACCGGTTTACAGAGATCATCTGAATACATTTTATTTTTTACAGAAGTGATAAGTTTGGCTAGCTCACTGGGGGGTTTGAAAGGCATTATTCTTTGTATAGTCACTTTGTAAAACAATTAAAAAATACAGACAAATTACATTGTCTGGCTTTTCAATTGTTTTAACTGTAGACTGCTGAATGCATGTGTAAATGTATTTTTATTATCTCTATATTGTTTTTGTTTTTTGTAATATAATGCAACAATTGTTATTCTACATTTAATACTTTTGGTATTTTTTTATTTACTTGAATAATTGATATGGCTGAAAAACATCAAGTGCCTTTTTGATATTTTAACTTAGTCTTATTCAGGGTTATTGTTTACTAAAACAAAAATGAATAAACAAAATTAAATTGCAATAAAGCTTAAAATAAAATATAAATATTAGATGACTAAAAAGACATGTGAACAGATTAACAAAAAAAAACTAAAATTAAAATAACATATATAAATAATATCAGTATAATTTGTAACACACAATTGTTTTGTGATAATTTTGTAATTATTACATTTATAAAATGTATATTCATAGTACTCATAAAGTATACTCATAAAGTACTTCTAATTATATAAGACATTTTATAAATGTCAAAAATATATTGGTATCAAGAATCATGAAATTTCACTATTGATTGGTATCAAACATTTTAGTATTGTGTCACTACACTGTGCATTACCTCTGCTGGCTCTAGTGTCAGACCCCAGTCTCTGGTCCTGCTCTTGCTGTAGTCTCTGGATCATATTATCAAGAGGACTAGAACCTTCTGCAGCCTGCTGACTAACCACCTGATTCAGCCCTGAGTAAAGAAATAAGAAACAAACACAGAGACATTTTAACACTTTATTAGTGTTCAGTGACAGCTTGCAGGTGTATGTGTGCATACACAAATGGCCAATAATTACTTTAAGTAATAAAAACACAGAAAGGGACCAAAGAGACACTGTCTGTTTGTGTTTCCAACCTGATGACGTGAGCCCCATCTGGGGTATGAGCTGTTCCGCTCTGCAGTTCTCTCTGCCAAGAACCAGTCTCTGGTAGCGTGGAGGGTGAGGATTCCCGTCCACATCCACCAGGAATGGCGGTGGCATGAGATGAGGTGCCTGCTGGGTCTGTTCGTCCAGCACAAAGTTATGGGCATCACGGATAAGCGGCCGATAATCAGTGTGGAAGAACATCTGATCTGCTATCTAGAGAACAGATCAATATATACATTCACAACAAATACACATATACTTACTGAGTAAGACAAATAGGGCTTCAGGCTATTCAGAACACAGAACCTTATTGTTCTTATTACTTCTGCTACGGATGCGCTACATATTAGAATCATATCAGTTATTAGACATTTTTAAAAACATTGACATCTGCCAGTATTAAATATTTATTTGTGCATGCTCATTTCCCCATTTTCTATATTTAGAGAACCATTTCTGTCATCTAACACTCACTTAAAAAAATATTTAAAAACAATAATTTAATAACACTATTAAAAATAATCTTTAGCAAATGTCACAATGAACATATATTTTTATACTGTTCATTATAATGTTATGATGCCAAAATTTACTTGCAGCATTTAAAATAATTAATATTAGTTTTCGGTGGGGGTGAGGGTTTTCAATAGTCGATGAATCGATGCTTCGATAGGAGGAGCCTGATTCGACTCCCAATCTCACAGTTGTTCGCTGGGTAGGGCTGTGACGATAACCGCATTACCGCTTCACCGCGGTAATGAAATGCCAACAGGTGTTGAGGTCATCACCGTCATCACCGCACTTTTTTTCGCGAGACCGAGCAGATTTCTTGCAACGGGGAATAAAACTGGTCGGTAACTCTGGTGTAATTTGAACGGGAGCGGGCGGTCTAACAATATCCCGTTCCCAACATCCTTTCAGAACAGCATATCTGTGTGTTTTTACTCCCTCTTGTTGCTCACGCGCTGCACGCACCCACCAGTGCTTCTGTGTCATGTGTTTTATTGCGCACAGTGCGCAGCATGTGCATAACGCCACCCTGACAGATCAGGCGGGCTGTCGATGAGCAGAGCCTGCGTGTGCATTTAGGCGAACAAGGCAGTCGCCAAGGGGCGGCAACACAGTCAGGGGGGCAAAGGGACAGATATTTGTACTTTATCTTTTGGGCATTCGTTATCACCGCTTAGTTATTCTACATCTAAATAAAATTTGCTTCATAGTAATAACGCTCGCCCCCAACTGCGCGTCATCAATAGGCTGCAAAACATACTAATACAAACATACTAATATACATTCATAAATGTAATCAAAACGAAAACTATCCAGACATGAATTCCTTTGTATATAGCCTAATGTATGTATTATTTTATCATATACAGTGTTTAATTTGTGTAATAAAGCGGGGTGACCGATCCGGCATCAGATGATGGAGAGGTAACGATCATTCGCGCAATCACTCGGTTGACGCACTTAAGTGATTACCAGCTTGCTCCAGTTCATTTTATAGTCTGCACATATACTCTAAAAATCACGGTTGTTTTATTAAACTTTTTTTTTTAATGTTTGGGTAGTTTTTGTGTACCCCGATCATAGGACAGTCGCAGCAACCCAGAGTTTGCATTGAGTGCACGCAGATATTTTGCCTTCTCTTCTGGTGAGAGCAGTTCCCTGTGCCACTGACTTTGAAAATTGAAAGCAATATAAAAAATAAACAAAACGAATTTAAAAATGCAAAACTACAATAATCCTGACACAAACGTATTTCACTGGAGGAAGAGGATCCGTCAGATGAGATGATCGGAGTTCGGAGGTGCTGATCCGGACCGGGTTTGTTCAGATTAAGACCTGACTGCTAATATCTGTGCACTGTTTTTGCCGCTTTAGTTGTTATTTATTATTTATTTTACATTGCAGTAGGGGAAAAAATAATAATCAAAACATGCCCCTGCTTGCTTTTATTTTAATGTACTTGTGTCAATAAACAAATTATCAAATCTTTCACTTGCATCTTTAAAATCGTATTTGAGTGAAGTGGGGGCAGCACGGCAGGGTTTTGCCTAAAGCCTTTTCCATGAGTGACAGAGCAGAATAAGGATGAAGCACAGTGTGGATTCTTCAACTGCGACTGCAAAATGGTCAGTTTACTGCGAAGAAACCCATGCCAGGCAAGTCTGACTCGGGACATTCTTCTCAGGGAAGTTAAATTGTTTGGTTTCATGAAAAAGATTTAATTTTGCAACATATACATTTAAATGACAGATGTCTTTTTTTTCTCTCTGCGACACTTTTCCGTGTTGACATCAAAAGGTTAAACAAATTTTGTATTTTGACAAGAAGAATAAAAATAACAAATATGCAATTTTTACATTTTTTTACAAACTTGCCTACATTATTATTATTATTTTTTTCTCTGCGACACATTATTATGTTGACAACAAAATGTAAAACTAATTTGATTCTGGACAAGACGAATAAAATAAATAGCCTATAATAAAATGCATTTTGTGCAGACTACATTTGTATTTGTTATCTCTCTCTTTCAGTAGAGGAAATGTAATTGTGAGATTCTGGAAACAAGATATATTTCGCGGGAACGGTCGGGTCGGGAAGAAGAAAAAGCCTCTTTTATTTTGCACTTTAAAAAGTTTGTTATTATAAATGTAGCCTAACGAATAGTCAAATAATATTAATTACATCCTAATTTGCTGTTATAACCTATCCGTTTCAACAAACACATTTTGCAACACGTTGCGTTTTGACAAGTGCGTTTATATCACGGACTGTTACCCGAAAAACAATGTCTAAAGAACACACCTCACCAGAACTAAGCATGGGGCATGTTAAGCTCGCTTGTTGTTTCTGCAGCTTGCTCAGGTTGTTATTCTTTTAATAATTTGTTGTACAAAGAATGGGTTACAAACGATGACAAAGAATGTTCCATAATTCCTATTAAACTCAGAAGATATATATATATAAAAAAAGTTATAGAGAATAATATTATTTTGTTATTATTGTTAATTTAATTAGCTGTTTTAAGAATAAAGAAGACAACTTTATTATTATTAATTTACAAGCTGCATGCGTTCTTGATCAAGTCATTCAGGGCTCTGCTCATTCTTCCCACTGGTCACACTTTTTTTTTTAAACAACATTATGATAAAAGTTAATCAGCATGCATTGATTAATCTAGTTTATAGCTATATGGGAACGAAAGTGTTCAACATTCAACCCGTTCTTTTTCATCAGTGTTATTTGTGTCACCTTCTCTGGTTTAAGAAGCAGTCTTTTACTTTAGTTTGAAAACCAAATCCTCCGTTGCTTAGTCGGCTGTGCACCTTCGCGCTCGTGCTGATGCAGTGAGTGAGTAGGCTCTACCCACGAAGCCTCGCGCTGAATGTGCATCTCTTCACGTGATCAGTGAAATCTGACTCCTGCTACAATGTGCCGTGGCTCTGCAGCGCTATGAAGCAGAAACTTTGGAGCAGCAGACCATGCATTTGCACAAGTGCGACCACGTTTTTTACTTGGGAAAAAAGTGGGGGTCGTCGATTAACCGCAAACCGCGATATTTGTTGCTGCTTCACCGCGGTGAGAAAAAATCCAATACCGTCACAGCCCTATCGCTGGGTGTTATGATCATGCCATTTTGTCTATATGGGGGTGCTTAAATGTCTGATTTCACATTGAACTACCGGTTTTCTCCCAATAAGCTAATATACAGCCTATTAAGATAATACTGTAAATAGGAATCTGAAAGAAGAAAGCTTTAAATAAATATTTTAACGTGCGTTAGTAAATCCAACCACCCCTATAGTTTTAAGTTTCACTTTTCATAATCTGTGACCGACAGAGGAGCATGGCGGCAGGGATTTAAATATTTAACAAGACTCAAATTGACACAGGCAGAGTGAAAGACTGGATTTTCCCCGATCAGGTAGGGTACAAGTGATTTCAAAATATTTCAGCTGATTTATTTATATTGTGAATATATTATTTATCTCGTATAAGATGCATTTGGTTGAGTTGTGCTGCAGTAAAGGCTTCATTGTAGTAGGCTACTACTGATCTCTTCAGCGTGCAGCACGAGCAGTACAAACAACAATATATTATTAACTATGACTGGGACTGTCATATACATAACATTATAATGAGAACATTATTATAATAAAACGCTTTGAGTTTTTAGTTTAGTTGCCATGTTTCTGCACCTTGTTGCACAAAAGGAGTTCATTCAGAGATGCGCATACACATTCATGCATGCACATTTTGTGCAAATAGCCTAGAAGTCATAATAAAACGTTATGTTGTATAAATAATGAAGCGTATTTTATATGAGATAAATAATGAGTTAAATCCCATTGATTAAAACATGCTATCAAATGCTTCATTCTACTGGTGATTTTCAATGCGCGCAGCTCAAAACAGAAATGCAGAACATTCATAACTTCTCTATAATAATATATATAACGTTATAATGAGAGCACTATTGTAAAAAAAGTGAATTCTTAGGGTTTCGCCGATGTTTAATGCTATCTTTTAATCAAAACATAAAATATCATTTTGGTATCTGCGAGGCGTCCGTAACACATTTTCCCTGTGTGTTAATGTCAGTAATTATGGAATGTCAGACTTCACTCTTGGTAATGTATTTTGCCCCTCCCCCAAACATATGATTTGACTATCGGCTATGAAAATCCTTAGTCGGGCACACCCCTAGTTTTCAGTGTTTTATTTTGTAATTATTCCAACAAAATATAGAATATCAACACTGTCCATTTATCAGTTTTTGGTAACATGCAATGTGATGAGGTCATGTGACAATGTGACAATATACTATTCATTACAGAGAGAGCAATATGCATAGCATATTGCATAGCAATATGAGACAGACATTGGCATTCAGTACCTTGTCGTATCTGCTGCTAGAGCCGAAGCCAAAGATGAGCAGGTGACCGTGGGAGTCCGTGCAAGCGAAGTGCTGCCCATCTGGAGAGCACTTACAGTCAAAGACCGCACCGTGGCCCTGACCCTCAATCTACACACGAAGAGAAAGGATGTTTGTGGTGCACAATAAACATAAATAAATCAGTAGATTTGCATAATTTGTTTAAGTCAAACATGTGATGCAATCTGATTAAAGAAATATAGTGTAGCCATTTTGTTTACCATGTTAAAGTAAGAGCGTATTTTGACTCCTCTTGCCAGATCCCAGACGATGGCATTTCCGTCGTGCCCAGCAGAGAAAAGCACTCTGGAATCAAAGGGATGTGGCTCCAACACAAACACCTCATCCTCATGGCCCTGTGGGTGAATGCCATAACAACAACATTATTCATCACATATTGCCTCCTTTCAGTCACTGTGAAGTGATCTTTACACTCTTACCATCAATACATGAATAAGGTTCCCTGTGTACGAGTTCCACACTTTCAATGTCAAGTTGTTTGCAGCGGTAATGACTGTGTTGTCATTGCAATCCCAGGCCACCATAGTCACCTTCAGTTTGGTAACTTTGTCCTCTAAAGGTGGAGGGTTGTACTTGCTAAAAATACAGAAATAAGAAAAGTACTTTATCAAGGTTTCTTTATTTGTCACATGATAAATTATACAGGGTATAATCAAAAGTGAAATGTAGTTCAAATCAGGTCCGCTCAGTGGACAGTGCAAAGAATTAAAAAAAAGAAAATATATATATAAAAAATAAACAATAAAGTCAAAATTAAATTATATAAAAGTAACACCACACAAGAGTATATATATATATATATATATAGGTAAAAAAAAGAAATAAGAAGTAAAATGTGCAATAGAATAAAGAAAAGTGCAAAACAGTAAAACAGTAAGATGTGCAAAACAAATTGGATGTGCAAAAAACTGTATATGGGACTTAATAAATATTAGTATAAACAGGAGGGATGAGAGGGATGTGCAACGGTTGTACTGGGTATAAAATAGTGTGACATTTCTAACTTGCTTTACAGCTGGGCTACTTTTAAAGAGCAAGAGCAATGAGAGACAAACCAGAATACAAAAATACATATATAGACAATTAGACATGCATTCATTCATGATATTGCCAGAATAACAATGAGAGAAATTTTGAATTAAAATTGAACATGAATTACAGAATCTTACTGTAATTGTTTTTCTTTTTTATGCCATAAGGTTTGACTAGGACTGTCTAAGTTAACATGCAGATAATAGGGGTGTAAATCGGATGGTTCGTCATGATTCGATACAAAATTAATTCTCATACCCAGCGATACGATATTTGCCGATACCTCAAAAAATGATACGATAACGATTCGATTCAGGAGTATATCGATCGATATATCGATATTATGATATTATATAACTATTTTAAACAACCATCTACATTTTTATTAACTCACAAATGTAAACAAAAATATATAACATGAACATAAATCTAAAAATGCTGCTATGGCTCAGTGCTAAAGATCTTTTCTACAGATAACCAAATTACAAGCAATAGCAGAAAATAAATACAATAGAACAAAGACACAAGTTCAATAAACAGTGCTTTTCAGGTTTTTCATCTCAGTCTAAAATACATTTTCAGGTACGCTACAGAAATGTAATAATCAAATGTAAAATAACTGTATTGTCTTCCTTGTATAAATTAAACAGGCAATAAATTAATTGTTTTTGATGTTACAAAGGATATTTAGTCAGGAGCAGTGAGCACTTGTATTTTTTTTGACAGCATTAGATTTATTATTAGTTTGCTTTCACTTTAAGAATGAAAGCACAGATTTAATGTACTGATAAACATGCCTGTTCTTTCTCCACTCATTAAGACACGTGCTCATTACATTAAGACACATCCTATGCTTAACCGGTTGTTTACAAGGATATTAGCCAAAACATGCATTTTGATGTAGTTTTGTCTGTATTTATTCATCCATGCACAAAAAAGTGGAGGAGAGCTGAATTCAGTATTCGCACAGAGTTGACGCGGCTGTCTGTGTGCGTGCGCTTCAGATATGTGCGCGGAAAACTTCTCACACAGCGCTTGACTGTTACTCCAACAATCCCGAGCGTCTTTTATGCTCACCTTGTGCCTTCGGGCAGTCTTTATATAAAGTCCTGATACGTGATATTGAACGAGAATGTATGCGTTGGCGGTAATGCATAGATAGACATTATGTGAAAATGTGGACAGTGCCAAAATAAAGGTGCCTTTTTATACTACAGATATCAATATATTATGTGTGGCATCGATGCATCGTATCGTCATACACTGTATCGATATATCGATCCATATTGATGAATCGTTACACCCCTAGCAGATAACTGAACATGTTTATGTTTCTATGGACTGATGGGACCTTTATCAGTAACTGATGGAGAAAAGAGCAACTGAAGACTAATTTATGAAAAAAATAAATAAATAAAATCAAACCCAGATGGCATTTGTTTGCTTACAGTTTTGTACTGTTTTTTTTTACGTTAATAAGGTAATTGGCTTTCCAGATAGAATATAGGGCTGGGTGATATGAGCAAAAATTTATATCTGTATTTTTGGGCTGATTTGCGATATATATCTCGGTATTGTGTATTTTTATTAAACAAATAAACGAATAAAGTGAATGTTACCATGTAGGCATATAGTATGTGCAAAAAGTGTTAAAATCACATATCATTCTAACATTGTAATCTAAAAGCAAAATCAGAAGTTAAATTTACTAAACTAAAAATTAAAGTTAAAAAAGCACAGATTTATTGAGGCTATTTTGATTACCCCATTACAGTCACTTTACAGTTAGTGCTTTCATGCAAATACACTTACTTGTAGGTTTAAAATTCTACACGTCACATTTATATTTCCCCATTACAAATAATTCAGCAAAATGTATATTTTAGTCAGAGTTACTGCGCTCTGTCTGTTTGGCGCACAAAACAGCGTGTCTTTGTCAGAGGCACACGCAGCCTTTCTGTCAGAGCATCTGACGGGCCGAGCCGCTTTAAACTGAAAATATAGGCTACTATATTTTAAGTGTTTTTTAATAGCCCTTCATATAAAGCTTGTCACATGTTTAGAACAAAGTGTATTATGCACTTTCTCTGCAGCAGTTCAGTCTGTGTCCTCCTCCCTATATATTTTTTTTTCAGATGCGCTCCTATCAAACTCGATATTAACGGTTTTACTTCATACCATATCGCTTATAAAAATATATCGATATATCATACAAACTCGATATACCACCCAGCCCTAACAGAATATGAATCCATTGTAGTGATTCTGTTGGTGGCTTTACAGGTTTCATCTCAGTTGCTACTGTACGGTCAGAATCAATTGCCCTCACGGGGCTGCAAAGTAATTATGTTGCTAACGATCAATTGTTTAGCAAACTAAATGTAACATTAATGCACAATTAATCAAGCCATACCTTTGAACAGTGATTAACATTTATCTTACCCAGGTAGCTTAGTGGCCATGTCCAGGAGAATGCTTCGCCAGTCCTGCTGCTGCAGCTGCCATATCCGAGCTGTGCCATCTCTACTGCCACTCACAAACCTACACACGCATAGGTTTTTACTCAAAAATTGTATCTATACAAATACATTCTCTGAGGCTACAAGAAAAGGAATTAATGAGGCACATAATTTTTCTTCAAGTAAATGTATCTAGGGGCGTTTAGATATTTGTGCTTGAAAAAAAAGGCACAAACAATGATTAAGAAAATCATTTTTGAAACAGTGTCATACAATTTTACTATTTAAAAGCAAAAATTGCATTACACTGAAAGATAGTTGTGACCAT
This sequence comes from Gymnocypris eckloni scoliostomus, assembly GCA_027564155.1. Taxonomy (NCBI): domain Eukaryota; kingdom Metazoa; phylum Chordata; class Actinopteri; order Cypriniformes; family Cyprinidae; genus Gymnocypris; species Gymnocypris eckloni. Next base: position 49,759,752 of record CM050412.1, on the reverse strand, counting down.
GTCATTTTTAATGAGCTGATAAGTGTGCAACAACATAGATGTTTATTACTCTATGATGTAACGTGAAACTATAAATGAGTCGGAGTGTATTGCTCTGTTAAATAAGACTGTGCATTGTCTGCTACTGTGTGCAATGTACTCATTTGTGACATGATTTTCTTCGTTTTGACAGTACACTCTGCAGTTCTATTGATTGGTGAGGTTTCTTCCCTTCTTATAAATGTAACACTGGATGCTATCTCCTTAGGTGCAAAGAATCTGTTCATGTGAACATCCATCTTTTTAATTCCTTAGGGACCTGTTACAGACCTCTCCATCTTATTACTCTCCTTCTCTCCCTTACTCCTCTTTTTCTCCCTCTTCCCTTCTGTCACACTCGCTATTTCCCCCTCCCCCAATGCAAAAACATTTGCTCATTAAAGTAGAGCGAGTGAGGAACATAAAAGAGCTTGCAATGACTGAGTAAAGAGCTGTTGGTTCACATGCCTGTTGTTTAAGTAGAAAGACATTTCATGCACGATGTGTATCTGAAACGCATGTTTGTGTGTGTTGGGAACAAGGGTGTTTTTCTGCTGACAACACCAGACTGTATTAATTATAAGAACCCCCAGATTCCATTAATCCAACAAACCTGACATATAAACACAAACTCTCTCACAATCGCACATGTACACAGATAAATGGAGCCAGTGTTACTCACCGATCGCCACCATGGGAGAACTGGATGCTGTCGACTTTGTCCTGAGGAAAAAGATGAAGTCATTAAAAAACATGAGGAGAACCTCAAAATAATCATGAATTCCTGCAACAATGAATCCAGTAAAGAGAATAAAAATGAGGTGCTTTGAAACAAGACATCAATATACACACAATTAAAACAATTCTGAGAATCTCTTTTCAGGTTGAAGTTATTATATATATGTTAGTGCTTTCAATCAATAAATATGATAGTTTATATGTTACAATTAACCACACATTTTACTGTAATTAAGCATAGCATTAAAAATGTTTTAATCATATATATTTTCACACTGAATCGCCAACTTAATGTAGAAACAACATAAAGAAGGTATATTTTATATTTATTTAATTTCTGCCATCTTATTTACCAGATACCAAAACTTACACTGATACTGATGCCTTTGATGACTAAATATAGGCATTCAACAAGATACATTTGTGTTTTTTTATTATGTAAATGTTACATTTAAATACTTTGTTGAATAACGTCATTATTTTAGTTTTCTATGTGCACAAAAAGTATTCTTGTAGCTTCATAAAATTAAGGTTGAACCACTGATGACACATGGACTATTTTAATGATCTTACTATCTTTCTGGGCCTTTAACATAGTAGTTCTGTTGCTGTCTATGCAGGGTCAGAAAGCTCTCAGATTTAATCAAAAATATATTTTGTTCTGAAGATGAACGTGTTTAGAACGACACGAGGATGAGTTATTAATGACAGAATTTTCATTTTGGGTGAACTATTCCTTTAAATATATGAATTGAAGAAATGATCATGTTATTTTGTTACATGTTATTTTGACATCAGTACATTACACACACATACATACACTGGGAGGGTGTTGAATTGTATTACACAGTACTGAACATGATAAAAGTATCATATATTATAACTATTAGACTTATGATATGTGATAACATATATGACATTTATTTTATACTATTAGTATTTATTTATAATTCTATAGTATTACTAACTTACAAAATAGTATAATAGTTTAGTATTACTGATTAGTATTTTTTTTCATAGCTGAGTGTTTTATCTTTCTATTACGGCTGAAACGATTAGTCGACATTATCGACAACGTCGACAATAAAAAATTGTCAACAAATATTTCTGTTGTCGAATAGTCGTTTGATCTCATATGACTTAATGTAAGAGTCTGCAATACTGCGCAAGACTGTAATTCTGATGCAGTTCAGGAGAAGAGACACAGTACAGCGTTTCTTCTTAATAATGCAATAAACAACAAACAAAACAACAGTTTAAACAACAAAAACTGACAGCGGTGAGAAAGTTATATATATGTGATTAAAAGTTTCTCTGTCTGTCATCTCATTTTGTGCCAAATATATCTATTTATATAAATTAATTGGTAAGGCTTTTACAGTAAGGTGCTATAATGTATTACCTAACATGAATGAACAATACGTTTATTACACTATTCATCTTTGTTAAATGTTATTTGATAAATACAGTCATTCAGTGTTAGTTCATATTAATTCACAGTACATTAACTAATGTAAACAAACACAACTTGTGATTTTAATAATGCATTAGTAAATGCTGAAATTAACATTAAGATTAATAAATGCTGTAGAAGTATTGTTCATTATTAGATAATGTTAACTAATGTAGTCAACTAATGTTAACTAATAAAACTAGTAAATTATTGTGTAATAATTGTAATTAATTACTAGTGGTGGGCATAGATACATTTTAATGTAGATTAATCTAGATTAATCTTGGAATTAATCTAGATTAAAATGGCTCATTTGAATTCTGCGAAGGCATTCAGAATCTACCCAAATAATGACTAAAAGTAAGTCTTTGAGACCAGGGCTCATCTCCTGTTTCCAAAATGCATCACAAACTTTAATCTCTTCCGTCCCAAAAAAACTGGAGGAAAATCCGTTCCACTCCCGGAAGAATGACTCCCATTCCTCCACCCGTGTTGTTGTTTTTTTTTTTTTTTATAACTGTCAATTACAGTAAAAATATAGTACAGATCACAGCATGCCCACCTTATTAGTTGAATAAAACCCAAAATGTAGTTTTTGTTATTATATTGAACTGAAAGCCATCTTATTATGCACAGTGTTGCACAGATTAAATTTCATGTAAATCATCCATGCTAACACACACATCTTCTATTTTTATTTTTAGACATTTCACTCTCTATAGATATATTTTTCAAAGACGGAGTTTCGTTTCTCGCTCAAGTTCACATGAGACCTAAAGCGCATCCTGTTTGCTTAAAAGCGCAACGTTTCGTTGTTATTCTGAGTGCACACAAATAAACGTAGAGTCTTTACAGATTCGAAAGATGTATTAGGCTACTTTTATCTGTATGACCAAAAATGACGGAGATTTTAAGAGCAAATGAGCATGAGCCTGTCCTGCAGCAAACGCGCTTCCACACAAACACTTCAATAGCGCACATTTCTCTAGGTTAACATCATATTGAGCGCCATGTAAAGTTGCTTACTACATACATCTTTCAGATGAAAAGCCATATTTGAGGTTGATGAATGATAGGTGAGAGTTTGGATGTCCTGCCCATTGTATTACCACAATAGACCAGCCGTTAACAATCTGTCCATCACGGACTGCGAGCCTCTAGTTCAAGACCTGCTGCCCCGACAGTGCAATTCTGAGGTATACATCCGCTAAAATATCAGGGTGAAAGCCATCATAGCTTGCGTAGTATAGACCCAGCTCCCAACCCAACTTTGAGAATAGATTAACGGCGATATTTTTTATCGCTGTAGAAGAGTCTCACGTTAACGCAGCACGTTAACGCCGATAACGGCCCACCACTATTAATTACATATGTGACCCTGGAGCACAAAATCAGTCATAAGTAGCACAGGTATATTTGTAGCAATAGCCAACAATACACTGTATGGGTTAAAATTAATTTTATTTATGCCAAACATCATTAGGATATTAAGTAAAGATCATGTTCCATTGAATATTAATTTTTGATTAGTAATATGCATTGCTAAGAACTTAATTTCTACAACTTTAAAGGTGATTTTCTCAATATTTAGATTTTTTTGCACCTTCAGATTCCAGATTTTCAAGTAGTTGCATCTCAGCCAATTATTGTCCTATCCTAACAAACCATACATCAATGGACAGTTTGTACAAATCTCAATTTCAAAAAATGACCCTTATGATTGGTTTTGTGGTCCAGGATCACATATGATTTTCAAAAGCTGTAGTGATTACATTTATTTATTTGTTAGAATAAATTGATTGTTGCAGCCCTACTTCTATTAACAGAGACATTGGACAGGATGTTTGAAAAATCGAAATTGCATTTTATGTTTGGTTCCACTATATTATTAAAAAGTGAAAACAGTATGCACACACAAAATGCCTACAACACACAAAAAGCATTACATACAGTGTGAGTCTCCAGCTCAGATATCTTCTCTGGTTGTCCATCTCCAAAGTAATAAACCCTAATGATGTGATCAGTGCTGCCTGTCGAGAGGAACATCCCACCTGAAATATTATCAAACATCATTTATTTAAGAAAATTACGTCATCATCATCAATAAAACAGCATTAATGAACATAAAAAACTGAAAGAAATCCTTCAACTAACAAACATTTTGTCAATTTTAATGCAGGCACAATCTCGCAAGTATCAGCAATAATCATAATATTGCGTTCATAAACAAGAAACTCAAATTGCTCAAATGAATTCAGAACATGTATTACCAAAGACATGAAGAGGACAGAAGCAGAATCTGTTTCTATCTTTGTGTAAGTGTGTATGTGTCTATCTGGGTAAAAGCCAGTTGAGTGTTTCCTTTCTTCAGTAATGTGTATTTGAAGAGCTCCTGCAGTGCTGAACACTCTCTTTTTTAAAAGTCTGTGATATCTGTCTGACAACAGGATATTTATAGCTTCACTTGCAGAAAAATGTTTAAGCCAAAGCGATCCGCTGTAATTCTATAATCTGCTATCAGCTTTCAGAACAATGAAAACATGGGAATAAATAATCATTTAATATCACAATAATATGGGAGCACATTAATTCATATAATCATGAGCATGTGTCTTAAATATCACGGCTGTCAGCTGATTACATTTTGTAGTCGAATTATAAATTTGCAGATGAATTAATCAAATTAACTGCAATTAATCACATATAAACATATCCCCAAGAAAAGCCCCAAAATTAAGGTAATAATGGCAAACAAAGCATTGACAAAGTGAATTAGAGTCAATATTGTTTCTTTCTTTTCCCCATACTAGTGACATTAATTCTATCACTAGCCTACTTTCCACAGCAATCCATTTAATCAAATTTGTCAATCTGTCCAAGAAATATTTAGGGGCCATTTACACAAGATTTACACAAGATATAGATTTTCTCACAAGATTTATTTCAGTTGCTATCACATATGATATATAAGATCACAAATGTGTCATATGGTAAAGCAGTTATGCAAACTGGCAGATACCACTGATCAGTGTCTCTAAACTCAAAAAAAAATTCTGTCCCATTTCTGAAAACATCAAGTTTTACTACAAGCTCAGTGTGGTGACAAAAGCATTTGTAACATGGGTTCCTGTGACAGGCTGTGAATGATAAAATATATTATTTTTTTCGTATTTGTCAGCCTTTCCTACCAAAATGCTTGTTACGGATGTGAAAACGCAGAAAATCAAACCTGATCTGAATTTTCTAAACACGAAAGTTTCGGAGGCAGTGTGTAAATGTAATTGACACAATGTGAGGTCATATTTATTTTTTAACGTGTGAAATATTCAGACTCAGTGTGCAATGACCTTAACTGATCAAACGGGATCAGGTAGAGGTGAGAAAAGAGCTTTGGCACGTCTGGCCTACCTGCACTAAAAGAGGAACAGATCATCTGCACGCCTGGTCTGGGCCGCTCGATGAATTTGCTGGGTCGCTGCCTGTACATACATATAACACAGAAACATGATGAGTGCCAGAATATATTCTCTTGGTGACCTTATTTAAAGGTGAAAGCAGTCATTTCTGCACTAAAATTTGAATTATAAAAAATATATTTCACATTAGTTCAAAAGATAATGGCATGCTACAATTCCATGTTTCTCTTTTGCATGAATTCAACTAAACAGATAGAGCTTTAAACACACTTGCTCTGAATAGCAAAGAAAAGATTGCAAAACTTAAAACCCCATAGAGGAGTGCAAGAATGAAGGAAACACACCCGAATTTGAGTGTGCGTGCATCCCACTGCCAGAAACAGATGGTGCCGTCAGCTCCAGTGGAGGACAGGAACCTCTTATTGCCACTGCACAGAGGAGAAAACTACACACACACACACACACACACACACACACACACACAGACAGACGAAACAGGATTACAACACAGTAAACGTTTTCTCTGTGAGTTGATGTGTGATTGTGCAAGCCTATTTACATTGCAAAACATATATTGTAAATTGAATGTGAAAGATTGAGGTCATTTCATTTTTTTGGTGAGAGAGAGAGAGAGAGAGAGAGAGAGAGAGAGAGAGAGAGAGAGAGAGAGAGAGAGATTATAAAAAGTGACAGTTAAGATATTTATGTATTTTCTATAATTTCTTCAAAACAGATTTTGGACTTTTGATACCATTAAAGAATCCTGACAAAACATATCACAGTTTACAAAAAATATTAAGCAGCACAACTGCATTATTCAGCATCGCAGAATGATTTCTGAAGGATATGACACTTAAGACTGGAGTAATGGGGAATTTGTATGATTAAATAAATGCTGTCTTTGTGATAATAAGGGACTTTTTTAATGGTAATGTATATTTCTGGCTTCTAGACATTTCCCAGTAATTTTTACAGTAGTTCTGCTGTTTATTATAATTAAGTAACACTCTATTTTGACTTCACAGTGAACAGGATCAAGAAGTGACTGTAACACAGCAGCACTGAGCTGTACACACAATAATTAGCATGTCTGCGTTATTATATTATAATCTCTGTATATTGTGCCATGCTTTGTGCTTAGGTTCCTAGCATGCACTACCGAGTGAATAAATTATGTTGTTGTTGTATCGTTTTAGTAGTATTTATTTCACTGCTAATTGCAACATTGAAACAAGCATTTTCTGTAAAGCTGCTTTGAAGCAACGAGTACTGTGAAAAGCATTAATCAAATCAACTTGAAATAAACTATTTTGCTGGCCTGGTTGACAACTCATAATAAGAGTCTGCCTGCTTACAACAGTACTATGTTAACCAGAGTACAATTAAGGTTAATTGTTCATAAAAGATTATGTTTTTGCATTATAACATAAAACAATAAATGGCAATGCTTAGTTTATTTTCTCAATGTACAACCAATTGTGTTCTGTAACATTGGCTGGGAGAAAATGAATTAAAAGGTCCAAGTTCCAAGCCAAAGGGAGCATGAATCACCATAATGGTGACTGTTTACACTATTATCCTAGAATGCTGTGCAATATGGTCGTCTTTCGCAGTAATTTATTGTGTTACCACAAAGAAAAAGACCTAGACTGCAATTGATTTCACTGTAAAAAAAAATAACACTATTATTGTAAGAAATACTGTTAAATATTATTTGTTATGGTGAATATCTCATGCATTGTGTCTGTTAGAAGCATTGAACTGTGAATGTAAACCTGTCGCACACCTGTAATGACGTGATGGATGCCGCGTGGCCCTCCAGTACTGCCAGCGGGGCGCAGGTCTGCAGGCACCACACTCTGATCATTTTATCACAGCTGCCGGCTGCCAGCAGGGTGTTCTCATAATTCACAGCCATGTCTGAAATCTCTGCCGCATGACCTCTCAGTGTCGCCAGCAAACGCCCGTTATCCGTCGCCCAGATCTTCACCAAACAGTCGTCCGAACCCTGAGGATACACACCACACACGGTAACCCCTCAGACCCTGCCAAAGTCGTGTGTCAGAATGATTTTCACACTCAACCTTCCTTCAGAAGTTCTCTCTAGAAAGTTTGGTCTCTGTGCACCCAAATAAAATCCACTAGAATTTAGTCAAGTGTTTTGCAAATTAATGAACTCAAGCAGAGATTCCAGCCAAACATCTGAAGTTAAACCAATCCCGCTGGGCCTCTAAAGATGGGCATATCAAGTCATTTAAATTTACTTAATACAATTACATAGGCTCAGATAACAAGATAACAGTCTGCGCCAAGAGAAGCACATTACCTAAGAGTGAGTAGCTATAACCAAAAACAAAACTGTTGTCACCCTAAATCAATCCTATTGTTTTATGCATTCAAAACCACTTTGGAAATGTACTTTTCTCATAAAGTCATCATGAAATCAAAATGCACTCTAGTCTATTTACTTAATTACTTGAATTCTAATTCCTGGTTTTCCTGGTATAGTGTTCCTGTGGCTCAGTGGTTAGAGCATTGCTTTAGCAGCGCAAAGGTTGTGGGTTCAATTCCCAGGGAACACATGTTCTGACGGAAATATGTATAGCCTGAATGCACTGTAAGTCGCTTTGGATAAAAGCATCTGCTAAATGCATACATGTAAATGTATTGTGAATAACTCATCAGTGCATGTTATACCAATAAAACTAAAAATTATATCTTCCTCTGACATAACTTTCCTTTTTCATCTTTGAAATTTCTACACAGAATGAGCTAATGGATAATGTTAAACAATTTCAGCAAGGCTGCATTAAATTGCTCAAATGAATGTAAAAACATTTACAATGCTACACTTTTTTCAAATAAATGCTGTTTTTCAAAATTCCTGTTCATCAAAGAATCCTAAAAATATTAATCAGTACAAGATTGATAATAATACAAATATTAAATATATCTTGATTTCACCAAATCAGCACATTATAATTATTTCTGAAGGATTGTGTGAAACTGAAGACTGGAGAATGATGCTGAAAATTCAGCTCTGCATCACAGGAATAAATGGAATTACATTAAAGTATTAAATTACAAAACAGTTTTACATTGAAGTTTACATTTTATTCATATTAAATACTATTAATATTTATATCAAAATCACACATATTTCAGTATTTCATATCACACATATTTCATTTCATTTTTGTATTTTTGATTAAAAAAATTAAATAAATATGGTCAATTTAAGAGACTTCTTACAAAAGCCTTAAAAATATTTTGAGTGTATATCATCCCTATGTTTCCTGCAGAAGCATTACAACTGTCTTCCAACACAAATGTTACTATTTGTTACTAATCCTACATTTAGCGAGTCCATTGTGAATTTACTGCAAGGTGAATCAAAAATGCTTTTAACCTAAAAACACAGCACTGTGACATTTCATTTCCATGACAACAGGCAGAGGACTATAAAAAGCAAGCGCTACCTACAACAACTTGAACCCCATCTTTCATTCACTGCTTGATTGAAAGATGCTTTTCCCTAAGATAAACAGCTTGCCATTTCCCTCCTTGTTTCGTAAACGTGATTTTAACAACATGAACATATCACAGTTGTTTCCATAAACACTGGAATTAACTGTGATAATAACATTGATTTTAGCAGGCCACACGTGCATATCGAATTGAGCAAAGAAAAATGATCCCCAAGCCACACACAGAGACGAACATTCCCGAAGATCTGCTAAACACAGACAGAATGCCAATGACACACTAGCTAATGGCTCAGGAATATGAAAGAGATTATTTTATTCGTGGCTCGCAGCCAATTCCATAAAATAAACACTTTTGTCAACATGTGCGCACAGACACGCCCCCCAACGCCGGGAGAAAAAGACTTATAGAAACGAAAAAGAGAAGGAGAAAACAAAGAGAGACCCCGATCGAAAGAGGAAAAGACAAAGAGAACAGGAGTAAGAGAGCAAGATAGAGGGAAAAGGGAGAGAGAGGCAGAAAGAGGGGGAGTAATCCTTGCTGTTCAGCCATTTTTGGAGCATTACAAACTTGCAGAGTAAAATGGAACCCAAGAGTGCACACTGAAAAACACACATCAGCAAAACACACACACACAAGCATGATCCTACAGAGCTCTGACAAACGTTAACTACAGCTCACGCCAACGGCTGAGAGTGAGATGATGTCCGAGAAATGCCTGAATCAAAACACGTGCACTTACCCACGGCACACACACACACACTCACAAAATCTTTAAGAAGTTTGAGGACATGATGATGTCACAAGCAACCAAGCAAGAAACATGTGAATAACCTTTGACCTCTACACTTATCCCAGAGTCAAAACATTATCTGTCCCTGTGAGATCAGAAGGCTCACTGTCTAAAAATACCCTTTTAGTCACTAGGAAATTAAGACAGAGTTTCCAGTGTAGCACAACATCGGACGAAAGAAAAGAACTACTCATTGAAATTCCAACAAAGAGCCATATAGTCCGATTTATTAAGGACACACACTAACTGTTCAAATGTTAGGGGTCAGTAAGATTTTTTGGTATATTTTTGAAAGATTATCTTATGCTCACCAAGTCTGAATTTTTTGGCCAGTAATAGAGTAAAAACTGAAATAATTATTACAATAACTTTTCTATTTGTAATATTACATTTTAAAGTGTAATGTATTCCTGTGATGGCAAAGTTTAATTTTTAGATGGTGACCCACACTCGGAATTAGTGCTCTGCATTTAACCCATCCATAGTGCACACACACAGCAGTGAACACACACCTGCAGCAGTGGACAGCTGTTTATGCTGCAGGCACCCGGGAGTAACTGGGAGTTCGGTGCTTTGCTCAAGGGCACCTCAGTCGTGGTAATTGAAGGTGAAGAGAGCGCTGGACATTCACTTACCCACCTACAATCCCTGCCGGCCAGAGACTCGAACTCGCAACCTTTGGCATACCAGTCCGACTCTCTAACCATTAGGCCATGACTTCCTCGTGGGTCTGAGGGACGTCTGAATGACTCAAGACGCATCAAAACAGGCCAGAAATCAATACAGCGACACTTCAAAATATGATACGAGCAATCTGCTTTTATCAATCTCCATTTGTCAAACTGTTATGTCAGTGGATCTGTTAATGCTACTCCATGATAAACTATAAAACAGCACTTTTGAAACTAAGGACCTACATACAGTGTGAACATATAACTCTCTTACGGGCAAGTCCCTGATCAACTCTTAAACCCCAGCTGCTTTCAAAAGCCTTAAAAACCCAAACCCACTCAGACATCTGGACCAAACAGCAACCAGATCCTCCATTCAATGGGTCATTTGAGACCGCTATGTTCATTGGGGGATTTTCAGTTTTAAAGCTTTTGACCTTAAGTGTTTTCTTATTATGACACGTTAACAGCACCCTAAAAATTTCCATGACATCCCTTTAAATTCCATAATGGATAGGCATAGAGTTGTATGTATACAGTTTAATGAGGCATACAGACTAATTAAAGCCACACTGGCTTCAACACAAAGCTATTTAAATCACTACATTGCACATCAGTTTTAGTTTTTTCAGACTGCTTGATCAGTACACTAAATTTATGAACACATAGATATTCCAGAATTTATTAACATTTTAAATACACTGGATATTAGATTTTAAATATCGCTAAAAAGCAAAAACATTATAGGTCATGGTAAATGATGGAGTGTAAATGCACATTTATAATGTGGGATATTTGTTGCACACCATACACTGTAAACAATTTCTGTATAATATATATAATTTTATAGAGATTATATATCAAATATGTATCCTTACAACAATTATTCTTAGCTAATAGCTAACAAATTAAAAAAATATATATTAATTCAGTCAACTCTAGGCCTGGAAATCAAAATAATGAATTTCTCTTCTTTTTTGGAATGTCCTTGAGATGCTGTTATAAATAAGAACAACACTTCCTATTCCAAAGTGTTTTCAAACAAACTCAAAAGCTTGCAATCATTCTCTGAATATTTGTATCACTTAAATAAATAATGTTCAACATTTTTGAAATCTCTTTTGAAAAGCTGATATTGAAGCAAACTCTTCAAACCATCCAATTAACTCTAACAATAAAACTCAACAATAAATGAATATGTACAAAATATCTTCTCCCTGTGGTCAAACCATTCAAATATGTTTCCAGATGTACATGCAAGCACATACACACACACACACACACAAAAAGTACACTGACAGCACAAGAACATGACAAACTAATTACAATTCCATAACCTGATGTAATACTACACTCCAGAATACTGTCCTCAAAAAGGAAAAGCTCACATTTCAAATACTAATTATAACATTTCAGAAACCTACTATGTTTTAAAAAACTGTGCAATTCAGGTCATACACAATACTTTAGATTTTCTCCATATCCTCAATTTCAGGAAAAAAAGGAACGCTCATTTAAAAAAAATTCCATAAAAAAAAACGTAATCTGTCAAAAAACCAGATGTCTTACTGTGAAGATGCGGCGACCGGTGCGGTCGAAGGTGACACAGTACACAGATGACAGGTGTCCCAGAATTCTCTTGTGCATCTTCATATGTTGGTAAACAGCTGTAGGAACCAACTGACCCAACCGATATGAGCCATTCAGCCTCCGACTGTATATTGTTTCCACTACAGAACACAAGAGCACATACATTTGAATCTTCTGCTTCCTAAGTAAAGCCTTAATATAACCATATCATTTACAACATATATATATATATTTTTTTATGTATGGTCCACAAATTTTAAAATGTTCTACTTTCTTTATTTGTACATTTAAATTCTATTTTAATCAAATCAATGAAAAACAGTTGTTTTAATGGGATGAGGGTGTGTATGAATGCTGTTTTTCCACTGAAATACATCAACAAAACAAGCAATAAGAGGCGACTTACCAATATTGGGCGGGCTTCCATAGATGACTGGTGGCTCGGGTGGCCTGCCACAATGCAGCGCTGCGAGGGCGGACCCCTTCCATACCACGTGCTTACAACCTTGCAACAAACACGTGGGATTGTCACTAAATATACACTGTAGAACTGACTGAATCCCTAGGCACATATACACAAACTGGTATTGACACACACATCCTCTGCAAAGCAATATGTAATTATATGCTTTTGTTTTATTTCTCTGATGGCCAGTTGCAATATTCTTGATAATGTTATAGACATGCTGAAGTTTTAATTGCTATGGAAAGCAGCATTATTATTAATTCCATCACTACTGATCAATTATCATTGCTCTTTATTTTACATACTTGCTTATATATCTGATTCAGTCGTGAGATGCCATTTGTAAACATCGAAAAGATTAAGTCAAATCCTTTATTGAATTTGCCTAATATTAAGATTTTCCCTGTCTTCAGATTTTTACATAGAAAAAAACAGTGGCACAAAATACACATTTGATAAATTCATTATTACATTGCTTTACAGCATTTATGGTGTTTATACTGTAAAAGGAAAAGCATATGTTTTGCTTAAGTTGGCTGTAAACAGGTTAACTTGCTTTAATCAAAAAATGATTGATGAATACATTTAATCTGCGAATAGAAACACTCACTCTTGTTTGTGCGTAGCACTGACTGGCGTCCAGCTCCCAGTAGTGAGTTAACTCCAGGTACACTGGCTGGCACTTCTCTCTCTAAAAGAGGACTCACTCTCTCACACAACTGCAACAGGTGATCTGGAGAAATGTGCCTGTACAATTTGACCTATACACACAATCACAAATGTACATTAAGGCAAATGGATCTACTTTTGAATTTAAATATGTTTGTAAATATATTTCTAATATAATTTACAATATGCCCAATTATTGTGTTGTAATAATGCATGCATAGAATTTAGATATTAAAAAATGAAATAAAAATGCAAGAACATGTTTTTGTGCAAGTATAATGCAAACATTTTGCAACCTTGCAGTTAATTTACAATCTTAACGCTAATTTACATGAATACCTTTTTAAGTATGAATTATATGATTCGACGATTAAATGTTCTACTACTACTACATTCAAAATGCTTTCGTTCAAAATAACCAGTATCACCATGAAATTATCTTAATGAACGTGTAATTAAAAACTAATTATACAACAAATAAAGGTATATACTTAAAAAGTCATTTAGCAGACATTGACAGTGCACACAAAAAAAGCGTTCACAATAGCATAATTACAATCTTATAGAGGATTATATTCGACACTTCGTTTTAAAACAATACAGTGTTACTGCCGTATTGCAAAGCGCTTTTTATCTTTCCATATTTTCCCTTGATGAATCTAATCTAGTGTAAAATGTTCTCTCCCTGCGCAACGCGTCCGTCCGGGCATCATTATCAAGCGTGTTCAGCAGATCCAGCTTCCAAAGGCGGACCAGTAATTAATGTAGCTTTAATTACATTTAGCGTCATCCTATTGGTCTACACATACACGCGCTCGCGCGCACACACACACAAACACACACAATATATATCCGAAACACACACACAAGCACGCACACACACCGCTTAGCTAATGACTGTATGAGTAAAGCGATATGTAACATTGAGTGAATCAGGGTATGCGTATTAAAACACCATTATACATTAAAATCTAAATATATCTACAGTTTTGTTAATCAATCATTGTTCCTAATTAGTATTCTTTTTTGCTGTTAATGTATTACATATTAATTATTTTGCGGACGAAACAGTAATTTATAAAAACAAATTGGAATAAAAATATTTTTATTCAAAATGCATATATGTATTTTTTTAATATTAAAATATAAAAAAATCATTACACTTTTAATTCAATATTGTTATTATCATTATTACTTAATTAATCGTATGAATAATGATAATTAATGCAGATTGCATAGCTCATTAACATATTAATAGAGGAGACCTGACCAAAAAAATGAAATTGACAGCGCCAACATCAGGCGGTAAAGTCTCGTGCGCGTTATTCCTATCCACAATCTGCAGACACGGGCTTTAACATCTCCACACACGGCAGAGAAATCCTCCACGAGCGGTCACATTCGCACACACACACACACACACGCATTAACTCACTATAACACACTCACTTGATCTAGTGGCGTAGCGGCGCGCGAGGTCAGCCGCGAGACAATCGCGAACACAAAATAACAGATTATCGCTACAATGTGTGTGAATTTCACCGTGTAGTAGATACAGCAGTAACAGCCTGTGTGATTAACAGACAGTTGAGTCTAGTAGTTACGCAACTGATATATATTGGGGGCTGGCCATAACAGGGGCTGGATCTTGTCACATCAAAACACATCAAGTTTTAAAATCAAGATATTTTTGTATCTCTCACTTCGAAAGCGAAATCAAACTGTTTCTCGAGTGATATTCCTAGATCAAATAGCGAGCCACTGAAAAACGCAAATAATCCGATGAATCACTTACTTACCTTTCTAAATATCGTAATTAATACATTAATCAACACGTACTCATTTCAATGTACCTCTCGTTTGTATTATCGGCTTCAATCTCTCAGTGCTGTTTGTTCAAAAATAATTTCCTCCGAGAGAACAAACTGTCAGGGCCACTTTAAAAAAAATCCCCAGTACTCTGCTAAGAGCCTCTACGACTCCGGCTTTGTTGCTTCCTGCTCCAAAAGCTTCGTTTAAGTGAAATAAACTAAGGTAAAAGGAGTATTTTACCCTGACTATGGTTGTATTACATGGAGAAGAGCGCCTCCATCCCGCCCCGCTTTCAGTCTCTGGCGCACTGGTCCCTCCTCCCTCCGCTCCTTCCCCTTAAAGCACCACATTCATGACGTCTCTTTATTTCTACATCAATTTTAACATCTATTTACACCTTGTGGACAGCACTGTGACCGAACTCACACCCCTGAGGTCAGGCCAGGCTCTGGGTTCACCCGTTGACGGTCCTTTCTAACCCTGAGTTTGGTTTTTGCCCGTATGTTCGGGTTAAGTTTTTTCCTGATCTAAAAATTGCGGGAAATTCAATTTCTTATTTTGCTCTCTAAAAAGTTCTCTCTCTGTTATAGGGATCCCTTACCAAATTTTCGTAACTCCCTAGGTGTTCTTTGCCAGTCCAGTCAATCCTTTTGGGTAACAGCTGTAATGGGAAAACAGTGTTAAATAGGTCTAGGTAAATTCTAGGTGGTCGATTTTGTGTTTTTAAATGATAAATATGAAATCTGCGTGAAATTAACAGCCTAAAGTGCAGCGCAGTGAGATGCGACGCGAGTAGGGCTCGCGCTGCTCACCTCCTTCTCCTGAACCTCCCGTATCAAGGTCTGAAAAAAGCACAAAAATAGCAAATTACGCTTCGATCTTTTCTAGGAATGTCGTTTACAGTCCTAATGAGCAAAATCACCCACCTCTGCTGCGTCCTGACAAGGTCCAGCTTCTAAAAACCGGGCTATTAGGAAGTACAGTTCTGCGAGATGGGGGAGAATGAGCTACATTAGCTTTCAAGAAGGACGTGGTGGGGAAGGCAGATGTATATAAAATATTCCAAAGTCACCTTTCTCAATCCCTTTTACTCACCAGATTTCAACTGCGCGATGTGTTTACGCTCAGCAGCCATGTTTAGGGTTGTTTTGGGGGTGAAGGAGAAGGTGTGTGGCCGTTCTGGGAAGCGGGTATCGCTAGGCTGCTCTATGCTCAGTGTTTGTTCACCAGGAAGAGCTGCGCCTCCATTCACCCAACACACACAGAAAGCAGATCCGGCACGTTGCGCGAGGCTTCCGCGCTCTTGCAAAATAATCCCCTCTTAGCCACAATGTGCCAATCGTCGATGCAGACAAACATCCGCCGGGGCGTTTGGGGTGGACGAGAAACGATGTTTCCAAAACGTGCAGTTTAATGCACCTTAAGGTGTTCGTGAATATTTTGGGTTTCAATTTACGATCCTCGCCCCCTCCTCCCTCCAAAAAGTACAAACCCTTTGCGCAGGAATACACGAGTAGAGTTTAGTACGTACTACGTACGCATAGGGCTGTGCTGTGCTGCGATGCTAACGCTGAAGGGGAAAAGAAGGAAATGGTGGTTCATTTTATACAATAATGTAACTATTATTTAAGGCTACGGTTATTTGTCTGCTAAGTCCCACACCCTGAGCTTTAATGGCGCCTCTTGTTCCTCGGTCTGTCGACACTGCAGGCAGCGAAGTTCGGATCTCACCATGTTTCTCTCACAACAGTATATTGAAGCTCACTATGAAACACCTGAATACTTCCCCCGTATTCATGTGGCTGTAAATTGTATAAAATACAACTTGTTTTAATCTTAAACCAGGCTTATTCTAAGGAACCCACCCCTATTTCGGTTGTGATTTGGATTGGGAAATCCTCCATTTCTTTCCCAAAAGCGAGCGGGCAGTAAAATGGGGGAAGGGTTGTAAACAAGGAGAATGTAATGAATTAAACCTTGTAAATTACAGGAATCCAGTGACTAATGAAACACCAGACAAAATAGTACATCGGTGATCTTATTAATATATTTATATGTCAAGGTCTATCTATTTTAAAGAAACAACAGAGCTGTGTCCATGTCTAGTTAAATGTTGTGAAATACACAATTATTTAAATTGGACAAAGTATTTTAAAACTTCTGTCCACAACTCTATATTTATTATTATTACATATAAGTATTATACGTTTTTTACGTATTTGTGAGTAGCTAAGTCATATGACATTGAAAAGGCCTGTTGAGTTTTAACATTCTGTTGAGTACAGTAGTGGTGGAGTTCATGATCTAACCAGTCTAAATACTAAGTTCCCTAATTAGTTATCCATGTTAAATAAACACCACCAGCTGTTTTACAGCCACTGCTTGTGAAGTTCAAGAGGCTAAACCCACTTTTTTGCTTTTACCCTATTTTGCAAGTGATGCAAATGAAAAAAAAAGGGAGTTAAATCCGACACAACCTTTCTTTAAGTATATTTAGGATATACTCGGGGTGTCCCTATTTGATAATACATAAATAAATACAATTGTAAAACTGCAACAACAACAAAAATAACTAAACAATTGTGTATTTATGTATGTCTGCACACATTGACATGGCCCTTCTAATCACAAATTCAGATGGATTTACTGTACTCTTGTTTTAAGGGCTGAGGCATCTAAGTGAGGCATTAGACAAAGTAAGTGTATGATGTTGGCCTTTCCTTTTTTCGCTGAGCTAAAAAGGTGACTTTGATACAATCTATCTGTGACTTTTTGTTTATAAAGCTAAGACAAATTGATGTGTGCCCTTGCCAGGAAAATCCAGAGTTCAACAGTTAGTTTTAACAGCATTTGGTGATGTAACACTTGCTAAACTACTGACACTGGGAGTATATGTGGAGGAGAAAAGCAGTCAGATACTTTACATTTCATAAATATAGAAGATTTGGCTTCGAGGCTACTTAAGAAAAACTGATGCAACTTATCACACTTTTGAGTAACGGTGGTGATCTGGTGAAGTGGCTGAGTAGGCATTAAACTTCTCAAGTAGGTTTAGACAATACAAAAAAACACTAAAAGTGAGACTCATTTTGATTCAGAATACTAAAAATACAAATCATAAACACCTTAAAATATACTGGATTAGAGATTCTAAAATGGAAGAATCTTGTGTTATTTTGTGATCAGTGGTGTGCCGTGCAGTATTTTGTCTTGCCACTGGAGGTCAGGACTATCATTTCAGATGATGAGTTCATGGGCCAAACATGGGTCAAAGGTTATAAGGGTAAATAACTCAAGTTGGAGGTTTGTGCCTCCTTGGATCGCAGTAGATTCAACAGAGCATTCCAGATTGTTATAATTTCCTAAACTAATAATTATTAATGAATACATTTCACAGAGTAACTTCTAATAACAATCAGTAAAAATTGGCCTTATAAAATATTTAAAGTGAGGGATACAATCACGTATGTATCAACCACATCAATTCTGTACCAATTTTGTATCGGAATCAATCAGTACATAATTCTGGGCTTAATTCTATACTTCAGTGTATAATGCATACATCACTATTTTGTTGATGCATTATTATTTTGTCTTACAGATATGAGTGTTTTTATGGTATGTTTAATAAACTTTACTTGACTAATGTGGATAAGAATAATGTGAATAAAGTTTCCTGTCCCATTTTATTTAGACCATGTTTGCACTAATGTTTAGAGTTAAATAATTATTTTAAATGTCTGTTCATGAAATTCAGTCCACTTTGTAAAGGCATCCTTATCACAAACAAGTAACACTAAAATGCAGTGTGTGGATTCTCTAAAACAACCAGATCTCTTTAAAAAGATATAAGCACTTTCATTTCTGTAATTCAGAAATATGTTGCTTGTGTGATCACTAAACAGATTTATTACTATATGGGGCTTTTGGTCTATTGGCTGGGCCTGCAGAAAGACGGGAGTCCAGACTAACGAGTGTTATTAGTCCATTCATTTCCTTTTCTCTATTCCTGCCTCCCGTGGCATTGCTGACCTTTCACTTTCTGACATCAGCAGTTGTATTTAGTGAGTGTGTGCGTGTGTGTTTAGGGTCACATGTGTCTGTGTATAAAGAACTACACTGAAAGGCTTTTGTAGCTTTAGACCAAACTCCATGGACCCTCAAGAGTTTTCCACAAAGTTATCTATGTTATAGTGTTGCCATTATTATATATATATTTTTTTTAACTTTCTCCCTATGAATTGCAATTTTGGAATTAATAGCAGTGTTTATAGTCACCAGTAATATGTTGTTTTAAATCATGTGACATTTGATATTCTTTCTCAATTTGACCTGAGGAAGACTCTACGTTTCTTTTACAGCTGGATTTTAGATGCATCATTGATAAGTTAAATACCTGTTTTTATTTACAGATGTTTATCTAACATAATTTTACAATTAGTTGAGAAAATATTAAAAGGAAAATTAATCGTTTTTATGTGAATTTCGTCATTTGCAGTTTCATAGTGGCATCAATTGTTACTGAAAAAAGTGAAATAGTTGTGTTTATGAATAAATTACGCTTATGACTTCGTGTTCACAAAAAAGAAATATTTTAAAAAGCCAATTTAAAGTGAGCTTGGCCTTTAATAGCATTATTAAAGGATACGTTTCACTCAATTCTAATTACAAATATATAAATAAATAAATTCATAAAATACATGAAAGAAAGATTGGTACTAATTTGACCATTTTCCATTGTTGTTCCAATATCATATTTATTTTAATTATTCAATTTCCCCCCCAAAAAATTAAGTTGAGCTATTTTGGAAAAAGAAATACAATTATTTTCCCTAAAATTATTACATATCTTTCTAAAATTAGTCAAAAGTATTAGACCGACACTAAGGCTTCTTTGAACTTTTGTTTCTGTGAGGATAAAGGCAGCCTACTACTTGTGAAGCATTAAAGCAACAACTAGTAAGAAGCAAACAAGTCAATTGACCGTTTATTCATCTTTTATTTGAAAACATTTTACAGAGAGTATCTCAAACCAGTTCTGTGGACTTGTACATCTTTCTGAGATTCAGTTCTTGAAGAGTTTTCCTAACCTTCTAGCACAAAGCACCACTTGTTTATTGCTATGGATTTCTGACGCTGTTAAGGGTCATGTCAGCAATTTTAAAAGAACACTTGAATCTCAAAATGCTACAAAGGATATAAAGGGTTACTATTTAAATCTCTCATCCCAATTAGCTCCCTCTTTTTGTATCTCTAGCTCTTTTTTATGATATTTAACCAATTCAATAACAAGACTCAAAGACAATACACCAAACACTTGCACCTTTAGTAACCATATATATGGAGCTAAGGATATGCACTCTGGTGGCAAAAGATGAACTGGTTGCTTTTATCATGTAGGATGTGACATGTTCCAAGTGGCTGCATTTGGCAGGCAAGCTTCTGGAGAAATTTTCAAGAATAACTGTAGCTTTTCCTTAAAATAAATCTATCATTCTATCAGATGAAAGAGAAGGAGACAGGTCGGTCCTTCAGCGGGGAGTGTGAGTCGACTTTTAGCTAAGGAAATCTAGTACGGTAAGTCTAAAAAAAGTTTGCATTTTACAAAATACTCAATAGGAATAAAAAATGTTCTTTGTTATTCCAGAAAACAACTTCAATCACTCTTTCTCCTCGGCCTCAGTCTTGGGCTCAGTTTCCTATACAGAGGGAAAAAAGAAGAAAAGAATATGATTACCCTAATGCAGATAACTTTTGCTTTTCTAAAACTGTTAGAATACCTGAAGTCAGACAGACAGAACCAAAGCCACTCAGTTAGCATGAGTAAACCCACATATAAATGATGACCACAACTTACCTCATATTAGAAATCATTTGTTAACAGAATAGTTCACATAAAAAATTAAAACAGCTGAAAATGTACTTACCCTTAGGCCATCCAAGATATAGATATGTTTGTTTCTTCTTCAGAAACACATTACTTGTTCTCTAATGGATCCTCTAAAGTGAATGGGTGCCATCAGAATGAGTCAAACAGCTGATAAAAACATCACAATAATCCACAAGTAAACTGCAAAGCTCTAGTCCACTGATTAACATCCGGTTAAGTGAAAAGCTGCTCGTTTGTAGTAGTATTAAGGTATTTTACCCTTAACTGTTTTCACTTGTACATTGTGCTTTATCACAGCATATTTCTCTCTTGATTCAGACGAGACGACTTTTTCACTAGTGAAAGTAGTATTAATCAAAGAGGACTTGTAATGATTTGATGTTAAAAATGATTCAATGATGGATTAGTTTTTTACAAACATGCAGATTTAGGCTTCACAAGATGTTAATTGACCGACTGGAGTCGTTTGGATTACTTTGTGGATTATTATGACGTGTTTCTCTCATTCTGATGGCACCCATTCACTGCAGAGGATCCATTGTTGAGCAACTGATGTGATGCAAAAATTGTTCTGATGAAGAAACAAACTCGCCTACATCTTGGATGGCCTGAGGGAGAGTACATTCTTTTAGCAATTTTTCATTTTAGGTTGAACTATTCCTTTAAACTCAACAACCTCCTTCATAATAAACAACTGAAGAAAACAGACAGAAGAGTGCATTTATATCCTTACGTTCACGTAATTATAAGGAAATCAACCTACATTTTAATTAATTAAATTCAAGGTAAAGAGTGTTTTTTTTTAACTAATACTTTCTTCTATTCCAACCTTATGTGGACAGACTGACAAATGTGTTTATCTGACCAATTCATTTTCAGGAAACCTGTTTGAAAACAGTGATTATTTTTAAATTGGGTCCACTCTGGAATATCACACTTCAAAATCCTTAAGTTGTATTCCATAATATTAAAATGAATACACTGAACATTATGGTAACTATGGTTACCAATCATTCACAATGTAATTAATTTGGTTTTATTTTTTTATACTCTCAGATAAAGAGATGGTTGATCTGATGTCGACGAGCACACAAGCACACACTGCACTCTTTAAACTCTCATACCCTTTACTCTAACACTCTCACTCTGCCCTCGGATGGACAGGAAGGAGGGGGCGGAACCTCTCCATGATGACACACTGACAGATGAGCGTGAGACACAGATCTGTGCATGTGTGTGTGGGGGGGGGTTCAGGCACATGCAGGTGTTTCAGAAGTCATGAAAAGGGATATATGAAAAGATGTTTAGACATTGGTCAAAATAATGTAATTCATGTTAGTTCAAAGCACTTAAAAATCTTGATGTGTAAAGTTGCCTTATTTATTTTGTCACACAAAAGTTTGAAAAGCAAGGAGGAAAAAAGGACAAATTATATTAGGATGGAGATACACTATACCTGACTATTCAACGAATTTGACTAAAGGTCAAAGATTCATGAATGAGATTACAAGATTACTAGCTGGTTTACAGTAGTTAATTTGACGCAACAACACTTTTAATACAAAAGAATAATGAATATTATCCTTTAAGTTGCATTATTTTTAAAACAATATTATACCCTCAAAATCAAACTTGTCATTGGCACTATCAGCCCCATCTAAACTTTAAATAAATACCACCAATTCATTCATTTTAGTACAAGCCTCCCAGAATACGCTTCACCACAACATGCCTGTAACTAGGTCATTCTTTCCCACCTCTCATGTCTGCTCTTTCATTCTTGTTCACACAACAAATGTTCTATGAAAATAATTGTCATGTCCTGGAGGACGATTTAAGTAATCTCAGAGCATTTTGAAGAAGGGGAGACAAAATGAATGTAAAATGTAGCTACTAAGGGTGACACGGTACATGTATTCGTACCGAACCACCACGGTACGGACCTCTTTGTTTATTGCATGAGGCCTTACAACGAATACAAGCAATTCACCCCCAACCCAGAAGGGGGCGCCGCAGTAATGCAATGCTGTTTGATATCCGCCAGTAGAAGAACAGCGAATGCCGTGAGTTGCGCACTTGAAAACAAAGCCCCTAAACAGTGACCATGTGCTGATTCTCTCACATAGACTGACAAAGGAGTATACTTTAAAGGCTTCCGCACTCAACTGTTTGCGAAATGGAGCTTTGTGCTCGTGTATCTTACCGCTCTCATTCGGCACAAATCCAAATATTCCATAATATTTCCATATTTGCGATGTAACATATCTGAATGCTAAACTTTTATTTATTATGTACATTAAATGATAGGCTTTGTAGTTTGTACTTCAGTCGCATTTCAACGGTGACACAGAGGCAGGCGCGCTGATGTTTGATTCACTGTATTTTAGTTTGATAAAGTACCAACTGTGCTGTCAAGATAGCAATGCTGGAACTGATGTGTTTTGTTTGTGTGTGCGTGCGCTCTCCAGTGAGATCACTTCAACCGTTTCCTTAGACCAGCAGAATCAACTTTAAACATTTAACGTTATTCTTTTATTATTAATGCATCACTGTATAAAGGTCTACTTTTATTAGTGTACAATCACAATGAAAACAAAACATTGTGCTTTTTGTAAATTGTAATTTGTACTACTGTCTGTTCAATATAAATGAAAAGAAACCGAGCATAGTAGATTTTTTTCCCCTGTTGTACCGAAATCGTATCGAACTGTGACCCCTGAACCGAAGAGGTACGTACAGAACTGTGACATCTGTGTACCGTGCCACCCAGGGCTTAATTTGTGTCGGAACAAGGAACATTTGTCTGGATCCGGCACGTCCAAAATCCGATTTTGTCGGCTGCCCCTCCTCGCTAATGAAAGACGTTTGTACTGACCTGTAGTGTAGTGTGTATATATGAAAAATACTCTATAATGACCATGCTTGCAGCCCATCCACATTTGAAATAAAGAACCTGAGCACAAAATATATGATATGTGAACTGCTCTGCTCTCACAAGACATAATGCATGGATTCAATACACTTGTGTTTTCTCTCAACTGTTCACATTTACTTAAGAAAAAAAACCTAGATATTCACAAGGACGGACATTTTTGCGTATTTTTGGTCACTTAAGCTCAACAACAAACTATGAAAAATAACTCCATATGATACTCGCTAGGTGGCTTTGGGACTGTTTGTCACTGAGCACGCAGCCTTGAAACTGCCTTTCAAAAAGGAGTGAGCGAGTACTAATTGGCTTAAAAATACATGCAAACTATACATTTTTGAGATGATGTGATGAGCATTAACTCATATTATGCGATCATATCTCTGTATGAATGGAGGACAGAGACGCACGTTTTCCTTTAACACACACACACTGAAGCACGCGTGACGTAAAATATGGACCCATAGGAGCTGCGTAATATCATTGCGCCTGCTGCACTCATTGTATGGCAGCAAATTTCCTTGATTATTACGCCTGAATTAAAGTAAGATTTAAATAGGAAAAATATCGAAACTCTTTGGTCATTTAGCAAGATGCAAATGGTCTAATCCGATTCAATGATCTATGCTAAGCTAAAAGTGCTTCCGCCAGACCCGGAGATCGGCTGATTGGATTCAAAACCGGTAAAACTCAACTGTTTAACACTAGGGGAGTAAAATGAGCCTATTTTCCAAAAAATTGGAGTGTTCCTTTAAGGCAGTGGTTCTCAACCCGCGGCCCGCATGCGGCTCGTCACAAATCCAAATGCGGCCCACCAGCATGGTGGAACATAATAAAAAAATAACTTTCAGTTTTACAATTAATTTTAGTTTTTATATTTATTAAAAAATGTACTAAACAAATATAAGCTATAATGTAAAATAATATTAGTTATTGAACAAGAATAGTCGCAGCATCAGCAGTGAAGAGAGTGCTGGACTTTTGGCATCGACTTTCGGTTTGCCCGCCACCCAGCAATAATCCTTAATTACAAAAATGTGGCAAAATATCTCTGAAGAGAACCTTAGATTATTACATTAAAAAATCAAAAATTTGGATGAACATAGGCTACATTTGTGAACGCACAGCTTCCGTGCACGTCTTACCGACTACAACTTACAATCGCAACTTCACTGTGCTGTTACTTTTTTTGAGCAGAATTTCACAAAATTGGTCAGCTCCCGACAGCATCAGGTGTTTTATTAATGGTGAGAAGAATTATTTCAATAAATATAATCGTTTAGATATCATAATATTTAGGCTAGAAATAATGTTCCTGTGGCTCAGTGGTAGAGCATTGCGTTAGCAGCGCAAAGGTTGTGGGTTCAAATCCCAGGGAACACACATACTGACAAAAAATGTATAACTTGAATTTATCTTTGGATAAAAGCATCTGCTAAATGCATAAATGTAAATATAAATAATATTATAAATCTGGTTGGTTTGTATTGATCAACATGCGTGTGGCCCGTGAGACTTGGACCATAGTGCGGCCCGGTTGAAAAAAAGGTTGAGAACCACTGCTTTAAGGGATAATGCAGGCTAGCCAACCTGTTCTCGTTGTGAAATAAACTATTTTAATGCATGACGTGAAGGCAAGGACCACCTGACGTGAAGTTCATTAGCCCTAGCATTCTGCCCGCTTCAGACAGAGATGAAATAGTGAGGTGAGAGAGAGGTGACAGTTGCGTCTGTGAATTAGCCTACCTGTATCTGCGGGTCATTACAAACAATGAAGATTTGAGTTTAGTTATTTAAACAGTCATTTTACCCCCTCTTTGCTGATTAATATAATGCAGTGATCCAGTATCTAAGCAATTTTATTAATGAAATTCTGGGCAGCATTGACAACAAGTTTCTGTCCTCCTAAATGTTTGTGTGGCAGCTCGATCTCACAAACCATAATAACAGACATGATTTTCTCAGGCCATATGTAAAATCAGATGAATACAGATTATTAAAATGAATAAGTATGGATGACAGTTGATTACAATAATAGTTCAATTTATTCCCCTCATTAGTAAGTTTCCTCTGTGGGATAAATACAGTTCATATTTGTCTTATATTAATAATACTTAATAAACATTGTGATTTATCATCCCTGTTATTGTACTATTCATAAGTAAAACTATTTTTTTTGACCTCAGGTCTAAAAGAAATGTAGAAAGAATATACAAAATGAAAACACCAAATACATTTGTGATCTATTTCCATTTGTTATATTCAAAAGGGATATTAATTGACCATGCTAAACTAGGCTACACTTGTTTTCAAAGTTTAGGGTCAATAAGATTTACTTTTTCTACTACTTTTTCAAATAAATGCTGGTCTTTTGAATCTTCTATTAATCAAACAATCCTGAAAAAAAAAAGAATTACAAATAAGCATATTAGAATGATTTCTGACACTAAAGACTGGAGAAATGGCTGCTGAAAATGTAGCTTTGTTATCACAGGAATATTTATAAAATATATTACAATTAAAACATTTATTTTACACAATATTTATGTTTTTACTGTATTTTTGATCAAATAAATGCAGCCTTGGAGAACACTTTGGAAAACATCAAAATATCTTACCACCCCCAAACTTTTGAACGGAAATGTATGTATGACATATAATTATGGTCATACTTCATTTGTGCTCTTCATGAGTAATTTCACACTTTCTCAAATAAGGCCACATATATATTCCCTTGGTCTTACTGCAAATGCTACTCAATGGTATTAGAAACCAAAAAGAGTTAGCGCACCTCCTCTGGCTTGGTCTCTCCATTTGCAGTGGGCGCAGATTCTTTCTCCTCTTTCTTTCCTTTGGCTCCGCCCTTCTTCTCCTTTACCGCTTTGTCATTGGATGGCTTCTGTGCAGAAACACAAATGGGACAACGAGTTAAATAATTGTCCCAAACCAGTTGCTCCACAATGCACTGGCCAGCACCAGATCACGCCAGTTCTCTCTACTGTGGAAACACTACTAAACTGGTTACTAGAAAGTTAATATCATCCATACAACACACAAACTCCAACATGCTTTCATGTTCAGGAAAGAACTTACCTACAATGCAAAGCACATGCAAAAACATGCTAAAATGTCACAAAGATAGAGACAGAAAATAAGAAAAGAGAGCGATTACCTTGGCTGCTGGCTTTTTGGCTTTTGGTTGAGCTTTAGTAGGAGCTGGTTTCTACGGGTAGAAAGAAGACAACAGGAAGAGAGAAGTTAAAAACAGTATGAGGATTTCATAACCGATATCACAAAGGCCACAATAAGTGGTAAATTTATGTATAACATGATAATAAAGTAGTTTGGTACAAATTCAGTTAAAACAAACACATCTAAACTGTATCGTTGAATAATACATAAACAATATTACATTTACATTTAAGTATTTAGCAGACGCTTTTATCCAAAGCGATTCAGGTTATACATTTTTTCAGTATACATTCAATTTCAATGTGTTTGTAGTTGAGGATACCTAGAGGGCATGTGATAGCACTATATTGCTCATGTTTATGAGGGGGGGATATGCAAATGACATCTGGGCATATGGAAGAAAGAAAAGACACTTACTGAGGAAAGACGCTCTGACCTCCGAGTGGGCTAAGAGAATTAGAAACATTGAAAGCGTGCAGAAATTTGATCAAATTTGCAATAGCTATAATTACATTTTTATAGATTTTATTGGTATCAGCAATGTCAGTCAAACAAATATGTACATAAGCTGATATTTACAATGGTCAAACTGCACTGTTAACAGTTCTACATTTGAAAAAGAAATAAATGTGAATGGTAGTTTACCCCTGCTTTGTAACTTTGGTGGCGTCTTTGGCCTCTGCTCCCTCGGGTGACTGTACAGACAAATCAAACATGCAACATTTGTACATACAGACATTTCTTCACACAAATACATTTTTATTTCATGTGACAGGTACAGATTAATAAGATTATGAAAATACTTCTAAGTACTTATCACCCTTTAGATGCTAAAAGGTTATCTTTTTAACTGATAAATATTGACAGACTTGCAACGATAATGCTAAATAATCTCCGTTCATACACAATATTCAGTAGCTTTTGTCTGTCAGACTTCACAGGTATAATCAGATACAACACTTTGGTCACAGATGTTACATAGGCCTATGGTGTGTTTGGTAATTTTGTTCTGATAGTTAACTGTTTTGTTAACTAATGCTCTGGGCACAATTTAACATGCCACATCTACACTCTCAAATAAAGTGGTTGCCAATATAGATCTGTATTTATTACATTTCATAATATATTTAAGGTTTGTATACATGAGAGAATTAGATACACAAATCACATATTTTCTTGTTGTGAGAACTATGAACCATTACTTAATAAAGTAGCTTCACCTCAGAGGTCTACACATTCTCAGTTGTATCCAACCATTAAAGCATACAACAATTTCATTTTGACAATCTGATTACAGTCAATTAATTGTGATGAAATATTTTAATGACCAAAAACATACTATATTTATTTATGTTCCACATTTTAGCAGCCAAATACATACTGTTACATACATTACAAAAAATAAAAGTGACACCCAAAAGGTAATATTTACACCATGGCAGAATTTTTTTAAATATAATTTCCTCATTTTTTTGTATATTTTTTATTCTTGTTTTAATAAATTTGTATATATATAAAAAAACGGAGAAAAACGCTATTGTTGTTTTAAACCAATACTAGAAGCTGAATAGAAAATAAATCCACTCATCTAATTTGACCTTCTGTTGTTGAACTTTGTCTGGATGGTATGCACCTCAATTAAAAAAAAAACTTAAAACACACTTAATTTTTTGTTTGTTTTTTGGTGGAAAACTATTTTGGCGCCCATTTTTGTAAAGTGTCCATTAATGTTATTTGTTTAGCCTCACTAATTGAAGAGAGCCCCCCTGGGGAAAATCACACGTCAGTGCCTCAATCATGAACATATCTGCCTGATAAAACAAAAGAGCAATCTCAATGGATGTTTAATTTCTGGAGAAAACCCCCACATTGTGTGGCTAGAAATTATTCGACGCCTTCCTCTGCTGTTGGATGGTGAATCTCCATTGACTGTGGTGGAGCAATATCAATAAAGCATCATTTAAGCATTTTTAATAACGAAACATACTGTTACAGTAGTATTGTTATTTGTCTTTTTCCCAACGAAGTCCACAGTTCAACCATGTTTAGTTTTGTCTAACCGTCACAATCGCCTTTATAGGCGAGAAAGAGTTGAGTGTGACTGAAAGAGCGCTTGGGTACATACGGGTCTGCCGCTCCGCAATGGGGGTGGAGGAAGAGCCTCTCGGTTCAAACATGGCTATACAAAAATAATGAGGACCTCTATCGATCGACGAAAATGAGCTAATAAAAACCGAACGTCTTAAAATGGAGGCGAGCGAGTATCGAACGCATTCGGCGAGAGCAGAGCGCGCGGTTTTTATTCCAACCGAGAGCGACTGAAGCATCACCGCAAAGTGACATTCAGCACAAGTGCGCACAAAGTGGCGACTTCACTGCGAAAGAGGCATCGGGTTATTAAACCGCCAACTATCATGGAGGAAATCAGCAAGTGTGACGATGATCGAATGCAAAAATGACCGAACGTTCCATTGCTTTTGCAGGATTCCATAATCCACACCGCGGATTAGGATTTAACGCTTTTATAAACTTGATCCTCGTTTTACCTGCTCGACGCTGCGTTCGTTCTCGTCGTTGAAACGCGAGTCGCTACTTCTTAAAAATCAGGGAGAATCAAAGATACGTGCGGATTTCAAAGTATAAACTGGCTTACCTTCCTCTTGGGCATGTTTACAAAATTTCCTGTCCCTTGTTTTATTAAATTAGAAAAGCAGGTATGGACTTGTGAGGTGGGGGAGTGAGTTTAACTACCACCGAATACAGGATCAATATCTAAAACACCTCTGGTAATAACATGTTAATATTATGCAGACCTCAGACTCTACCCTCGTCTTTGTTCATTGGTCAGTTTGGTCCACACTTAACAGCCATTCCTCAAAGCGATTGGTCTGCGAGGCAGATATGTTAATAAAACGCGCTCAGACATTGGTTTGAATTTAGGAAAGCTCTTAAACAACTCACCCTGATTGGTTACGCGCTCTCTGTATGCAAATGAGAGCGCTTTGTATTGGATGGGTTTAAAGTTCCGCGTGAGAGGGGGATAAAGCGACGACACACCAATCCACGCTTGACACCACACGCTCGGCTGCATGGGAAACGTATGCGCGCCGCGGCCTCAAAAGAAATGCAAGCCTACACCGAAAAAGAGAAATGGTGTCCATTAATGTGCTAAGTAACTCTACAACGTATCGAATAACAGAATTACATTTACTCACTTTTATTAAAATAAAATGTACTTACCTCAGCTGACGCATCGACTTCAGTATCACTCTTGTTAAATAAGCATTGATGATTTAAGGAAATGAATGTTGAAAGTGACTTGTATAACCTATTACAACCTAAAGTTATAAATCGCACAGAAAAGTCACAGACAAATCCACATTTCACTTCAAAATCAAGAGAAAATTACCGTAAACCTTAAAATGACTAATACACAAGACCAAAAAAAATCCACATTTAAATAAGCATAAATTAAAAAGTAATGCAATAAATACTACTATGATTTAATAAATAATAATAATTAATATATGTGGCAAAAATATCTTCACGGCATGGTTCATTATTTATACAAGCCTAAAGGTGCCCAAACTTATAATAAAAAATGGCCAAAAATGAAATTTGTCTGAGGTCCATTTTGCATTATATCCAATTATATTATAATAAAAATAAATAATAATAATAAAAATGTATTTTAATCAATGTTAGTAATATTGCTTTTTATAATTTCGATGCAAAAATAAAACAAAACAAATGTTCAAATCAAAATATAAACTATAATTGAATATATGCTTCAATGGCATGTTTTTTTCCTCCTATTTTGCCTGTTCTTGTGTTATGACATAGCGGGCTAAATCAAAGTTTATCATGGCCACCTTTGGCCTACAGGCCCTGGCTTGGGCATCTCTGATACATGGCAAAACATCGTTATGTGTGAAATGTTACATACAGAAATGTGACATTTTCTTGATAGGTGTCACAAGATTCACATTATAATCCTATATTTGAATTATTATTATTATAACGGATTCACTCATGACAGTCATGTGAAGGTTAAATACACAGAATCATTCATCCACAAGCTCACAATAGCATCCCTCCACAATGGCCACATCTCTGCCACGACCTTACAATGGATGACATTCTATAGTAACTCGACAATGGTTAACATTCTACCATGCTTCACAACACACATGTACCTCTGGAAGCTTGCTGCCCCTCTAGAGAAGACAATTAGAGGGTTACTGTTAATGACAAAAGCTGTGAACATAGCAAACATACATTTCTAGGTCTATGGATCTGATTCTGGAGATCACTCCACACACAATGTCATGTGCTGACTAATGGATTATGCGTATTAGCGTGTATGATGTTGATGACATCTCTCTTTCAAAAACTTGTGGAAAGATGCAACAAACACACTTTAACCATAACAACTGTATTTTAATTATCATCGAGGATCACTATTTCAAAATCTACTATACAATACAAAGTCAGATAAACAAAAAAAACACACAAATCAACCTCAAGCCATTGTAATATCATAAAATAATACAAATTGCTTTCACAATGAACCATTTTAGCACTACAGTAACATGTTGCAGTGCTTTGGAAAACTGATTGACTCTGATTGGAAAACTGATTGGAAAACGGATCACCATTAAAGCATGGCAGTTTATAGATCTCAGTCAGTTTGCTGTGAGAATTTTGACTAAACAATACAACTCACCAGTGAGTACTAGATCAGTGCCAGATGTTGTTCTTTTAAAAAAGTTGAGTAATGGTGGCCACGAGATGAAAGGTTTTTTCAAAATAAAGCAGTTCAGTATTTGATTCGTGTTTACAGTATATTGTAAATCTATCTTGTACGAATTGACATCCCTTATTAAAAAGTCACAATAAGCAACATCAACCACATTATTTCTAGTATTTCAAAACTTGAGAAACCCTGAAATGCTTTAATACCAAATTACTACACTTTATATAGAGCAAAACATATCTTCTAATTACATTAAAATAATGTAACAAAGCTGCTTGACAAATTCTCACAGATAACCCTGCATTTATAAAAACTCATTATATATAAGCAGACAAAGACACTGTATTAGCTGAGAATTCAAATTACTTCAGAGTTTTCTGGTTACTAAATGGTTAAAGTAAAAAGGATCATACAGTGTACATAAAATGTAAAAAACAAACAAAAATAAATACATGTGCAGTGGACCACACATAGAATCACTGTATTAAATAATACAATATCAAACCAAGAGACATTTATCAGCACAAGTTCAATTTAAGCAAAAATTGTTTCTTTAAAAAATTTAAATACAACAAAATCTAATTTTATGACCGGTTTGTTAGATTTGAGAAGATGCCACTTGCTAGATATTTTGCTATCTAATGCAAAAAACCGCACACGTTTGAAACTCCATATTTTTGGGTGTCCTGTATAGATATAATTTAAGTATTTTTCTCATTGTTTAATCTATAAACTTTACTGTATCTTATGAACCAGACTCTCTTCTTTGTCACATAATTGACAATAACATGTATCTAAACTGAGAGGGGAGAGAAACTAAAAGTGCTGTGTGGGAGAAGACACAGCCCAGGCCTGAGTCAGCCAAGCCGCAGCGTGGCTCTCTGAGAGGGCAAAGCTCTGTCACACTCATATCAGTACTGAAAGTGTAGAGCTCGTCCTGTCAGACAAACTGAATCTTACACAAGACTATCAGCGAATGCATTCCACCCTCTAGCTCTATTGTCACGTTCTTGTAAAATGGTGAGAAAATCCAAATCATTTTAACTTTAAATTAGTTTCATGTGCAGGCAGTTTCTCAGCAATAAAAACAACACACAGAGGAAGACTCCAATATGACCTGGTCTCCCACACCCATCAAGGGCACAATGTAAAGTCTTATAGTCCTTAAATATAAATAACCTGATTATTTTTATTAAACAAAATACCCGATTCCCCCCCACACAATTTTCGAATTTGTTTAGTCACCAAAAAAAAAAACGTGACCATCAAGGTCACTGTGAGTCAGATTTTTGACCAAAAATAAAGTACCTAAATCCCTTCAAGTGTCTATGATAAACTTCATAATATTCCACTGAGGTATCAGTAGTTTAGACGACTTGCAAGTCACAACAGTTGTTTTCCCTATCTGATGGCTCGTACATTCTTGATATGAATCACTCAGCAAGGGTTAGCTTATCATTCTTACAGTTTGAATTAAACCATTACACGATGGTTCCTTTAAAGTTACTTGCCTACAGGTGACTTTTTTACATTTAGGACCAGATTTGCTAAAAGCTTGCGCCAGCGCAGACTCTTATGTGGTGATTAAAAAACTGTCAGGTTTTACTGAAGTATATGTATTTGTAGGACTGTCCATTTCAGATGCAAAATGTATAGGAGGGAGTATTTAAATATATCATACAATGTGATTTATTAAGGTTTGCGGATATCAGTTTACCACTATTTGCTGCCCAAAAAAGCATGTCAACCCATTTTGCATTTGACATGGCAGCCATAGTTGCTATTTGGTGCAGCTCTTGGTAGGTTACAACGATCATTATGGACCTGGATGCGTCTGTGTTCTTTAATTTGCGTATTGTCAGAAGATCATCCACAGAACTTTCCACTCCCTTTCGTCATTTTATGGCCTCTGTAGTGTTAAGTGAGTGTTAATATTGGACCCTTTGCAAACCTAACCATGAAAAAAGTTGCACTAAAAAAGTCTTCCTCTTTTTTTTTCTAACATTTCTGGCAAAATCACAGAGGCATATTAGCAAACTAAGCATTGTTTAATCAGCGATTACTTCATAAGGGAGCTCAGAACAAAATATCAAACGTTTCTGGATTCTTTCCTTGTGTTTTCAAAAAACGTATTCTTTCGTATTGGCTATAAAAGCACCCTATTCAGAGTGTGACTTCTTCTATGTCATCATCAAATGATGTAATGGCCCTGACTGTGGGTCGGCTCTCAGAGACATGCAGAGAGCTCCTATTGTTGGGGAGAGAACTGATGTTTAGTCCATTTGGTGTGTCTGTGTCCCTCTTGCGTCCACCCACTGGTCCTGATGGGAACTGGCTTGTTAGAGGGGGGCTTAGGATCTCCATCCTGCTGGATAGATCCGAAGGAGGTGGTGTGGCAGAGGCACCAAAAAGCTGCTGCATGAGGTTGGACTTCCTTTCTTTGACCAGGCCACCCAGATCCAGCCCTTCATCTAGTTCTCGAGGTGGCTGATTTGCATTGCGTGCACCTAAACCAGCACGGGGGGCAGATTTACCAAAAGAAGGGGCGTAGCTGCCAAAGGCAAGATCAAGATCCTCACTTGGTCCATGTGTTCGGAGACCACCCGCTCTTCTCCCATTCGCCAATGTGTTTGTGTTCTCTTCTTGGTCTGTGAATTTGAAAATACCATTGTGGTTCCGTTGCTCGGACAAACGTGGAGGAGAGCGGACACTTCCTGTGTCGTCAGAAAAGAAGTCCGAGTCCTGACCTTGAGTCTGCATATCGATCTCACACATCTTAGCCAGTAGCTGCTCTTTCCGTTGACGTTCCGCTTCTGCACTCTCTTGATTGGTGGCAAGGATCTCCAGATTTCTTGCTTTAAGTTGTTCCTCTTCCAGTTCACGCTGCTTCTTGGTCTCTTCCTCCTTTTGAGATATAGACAGGCCAATCCTCCAATCTTCTTCCTTTCTGTCCAGGCCTATTTAAAAGAAACAGAATTACTGTAGATGCAAGCATGCATTTCAGCAAGTCGACTACCATTCAAATGTTTGGGGTCAGTACCAATAATATTTTTGATTCAGCAAGAATGCATGCAAATGATCAAAAGGTCAGTTAAGACTTACATTGTTACAAAAATGCATTTATATAAAATTGTATTTTCTCAATTTCTATTCATCAAAGAATCCTGGATTTTTAATCAATATTTCAAAAAAAAAATGAAGCATTCATCATTAATAATAAGAATAAGAAATGTTTATTGAACACCAAATTAGCAAGTTATAATGATTTCTGAATGATGACACTGAGACACTGAGTAATTGTTGCTGAAAATTCAGCTTTACAATCACAGGAATAAATTATATTTGAAAACATACTAAAATAGAAAATAGTTGTTTAAAATTGTAATAATATTGACAACATTACTGTTTTTAATTACTTTAATTATATGCAGTCTTGTTGAGAATAAGAAACTTTTGAACTGTTGTGTACATTAAATATTTGACCATGATCCATCCTATACATCTGTACATGATTGAAAACTTTAGTTATTTGAGCTTCTTTTTTTAGGTATTCTATTTTAACTATATTTAGCTAAAAGTATTTAATTTACTCAAAGTGTTATGTTAATTAATGCTGTCAAGCGATTAATCACATTCAAAATAAAAGTTTTTGTTTATATAATATATGTATGTGTACTAGGGGTGTAACGATTCATTGATATGGATCGATACGATGCATCGATGCACATGTAAAATATCGATATCTGTAGTATTAATAGGCTAGGCGTGTCCTTGACTTAGGATTTTCATAGTCGAATCAGAATTTACGAATCTTGCCAATATTCGACTGATAGTCGAATCATATGTTTGGGGCAGACATTAGACAGTAATTATTACTGACTTTAACACACAGGGAAAATGTGTAACGGACATCTCGCAGATACAAACAGGGTAAATAATGTTTTATTTTTTATTAAAAGATAGTTAACGTTAAACGTCAGCGAAACCCTAAGAATTCACACATATAATATAACATACAATAATGCTCTCATTATAACGTTATGTAGGCTATATTCCATAGTTATTAATGTTCTGCATTTCTGTTTTGAGCTGCGCATGCTGAAAATGACCAGTGAAATGAAGCATATGATAGCTCTTTTTTTAATGAATGGGATTTAACTAATTTCTCTCATACAGAATACGCTTCGTTATTTATATTATGACTTTACAGGCTATCTGCACAAAATGCCCCAAGTGCACAAGTGAACGTGTCTGCGCGGCTCTGAATGAACTCCTTTTGTGGATGCGTTCTTCATGCAGCAACGTGCAAAAACACGGCAGCTACACTCAAAATTAATAGCGTTTTATTATAATAGTGTTCTCATTATAATGTTATGTATATGACAGTCCGAGTCATAGTCATTCATATTATTGTTGTTTGTTCTGCTCGTGATGCCTGCTGAAGAGATAATCACTGAACTACTACAATGAAGTGCTTTTACTGCAGTTCAACTCAACCAAATCCATCTCATACGAGATAAATAATAGTAGGCCTATATACACTATATTTAAAGCGGCCAAAATGTTTTGAAATCACTTGTACCCTACCCGATCGACCCTACCTGTCTTTCACTCTGCCTGTGTCAATTTGAGTCTTGTTAAAGATTTAAATCCCTGCCGGCATGCTCCTCTGTCAGTCACAGATTATGAAAAGTGAAACTTAAATCTATAGGGGTGGTTGGATTTATTCATGCATGTTAAAATATTTACTTATAGCTTCTTTCTTTCCAAATTCTTATTTACAGCATTTTCATATTATACTGTATACTAACTTATTGGGAGAAAACTGGTAGTTCTCTCTGTGAAATCAGACATTGAGCACCCCCATATAGACAAAATTGCATGATCATAACACCTCGCGAATATTCGACTGTGAGATTGGGAGTCGAATCAGGCTCCTTCTATCGAAGCATCGATTCGTCAACTATTTGGGGTCACCCCTAAAATAGGCACCTTTATTTTGGCACTGTCCACATTTTCCCATAATGTTCGTCTATGCATTACCGCCAACGTGCATTCTCGGGTCAAACTCACGTATCAGGACTCGATATATAAGGACTGCCCGAAGGCACAAGGTGAGCATAAAAGATGCTCAGGATTGTTGGAGTAACAGTCGAGCGCTGTGTGAGAAGTTTTCTGAGCACGCACACAGACAGCTGCGCGAATACTAAATTGAGCTCTCTTCCAAATAAATACAGACAAAATTACAGTAAAATGTGCATTTTGGCTAATATCCTAATAAACACAGTCGGTTAAGCATATGTCTTAATGTAAACAGTCAAGAAAGAAAATGCATGTGTATCAGTATATTAAATCTGTGCGTTCGTTCTTAAAGTGAAAGCAAACTAGTACATTTTTTTTATATAAAAGAAAAATACAAGTGCTCACCGCTCCTGACTAAATAACCTTTGCAACATCAAAAATTATTAATCTATATTCAATTTATACAGTGAAGAATATGCAGTTATTTTACATTTGACTGCGTACCTGAAAATGTATTTTAGACTGAGCTGAAAACCTGAAAAGCACTGTTTATTGAACTTATTAATTTGTGTATGTTTGTTTGTTTTTAACTGAGACAGTCACAGCAACTTGGCATCTATAACCAGTTACTTTCCTACCTCTGTTTCCCTTTGAGTTCTTCTCATTTGTGTTGTGCTGTTGATCCAGTCTTTGCCTCTCCTTGTCTTTCAGCAGCTCCATTTCTCTTTCACTGTCA
Organism: Gymnocypris eckloni scoliostomus; assembly: GCA_027564155.1. Lineage (NCBI taxonomy): Eukaryota > Metazoa > Chordata > Actinopteri > Cypriniformes > Cyprinidae > Gymnocypris > Gymnocypris eckloni. The sequence continues at coordinate 49,722,115 of CM050412.1, read as the reverse complement.
TGCATTGGCTCTTCTCTCTCCTTCGCCCTTGTTCTTTCCATCTCAGATTCTATGTCTCTTTCTTTCTCTCTTTCCCTCCAAAATTCTTTAATCTTCCATTCTTTTGCTTCCCTGGGTCTCTGCTCCCTGCCTTGCTGATCCTGCTGATATATTATTGAAGAAAATGGATGACAAACAAAGGACTGGAATAGAATAAAACAAAGTTCATAATTTCCACAAAGTTTGCTCAATTAAATATTATTTTAGTCTACACAAAAATTAAAATTGTCAGCATTTTCTCATCCTCATGATGTTTAAATTTGGCAAGTTGTAAGGACATTTGGCATCATTGATGTAAAAACTGATGCAACGTATTAGAAAATAAATCAAAAGCAGCTGTTGCAGAGATTCCGGTCTACTGTAATGATGCTCTATGGTGTCTTGACCACCCCTGGCCACTGCTGAAAATTGTATGGGGAAATGACAATTTAAACATTCTGTGCAACTTCTCCATTTTGTGTTTCACAGAAAAACAAGTCATTAGTGTTAATTTAATTGAAAGTGAGTAAATGGTAGATTTTTTATTTTAGACTTTTAATCTTGTATAAAATATCTTTGCCATAGACTAAATAAGTATGTCTCCCAGAACTAACCTGAGAGTTCATTCTTAATTCAGAATTATTATTATGTATCATGGACACTCATGCTGTAAAACTAATCAGCCAGGTTACTAGAGCTCTTCTATTGAGACAATTTGGCAGAGGTTAAGATGTTAGCACTTCATGCAGCAATGCAATGCTGAATTAAAGATGTGGGAGATTTGGGAGCCAGAATATGAACTACAGTCTATTCTATTGTGTGCTGCATGCTGGGATACAGAAGGACAGACATTCAAGGCCAACCTTTCTTACCCTGTGATACACTGTAGGCTTTTGAACCTGAAAGTCAATAATTACAAATTACTCAGAGACTAATTAACAAGGAAATTCACGGGAATGTCAACTGACTAAAAGGATCAATAGGTGATAAAACAGAATGAGAAAGACAGAGAAAGGATGTAAATTACGCACTAAAAAGCTAAATCAATATATTAACAAAATAATAACTGCAACTATAACTATCAAAAATGAAAGGAAAGAAATGAAACACACATAAATATATTCTTTCCTCCCGAGGATCACATTTAAGAGACATTTTATTTTGTGCTGAGGTTTCTAGCTCAATACATGCAGAACTGATGTGTTCCAAACCTAGTGAGGCTGCATTTTTAAGCATCACATGATAGTTCAATGACAAGAGATTCTAGAAGATTATTTAAGCCAAACACTAAGGCAACATTGTTTGTATCCTTCACAGAAAAAATACTACGAAGTTCAATGAGCTCAGAAAATAAATAAATTAATAAAAAATTCCAAAATTACAGACAGGTATGTCGATAATAAATATTACATGTAAATAAATTATTCAGAGTAAAAATATTTATTTATATCTATTATTTAGCATTAATTCAATATACATACATATATATATATATATATATATATATATATATAAATAAATAGTTAATTAATAATTGTTGTAATTGAAAGTTTATTACTTAACCCAATATATGTGTGTGATGTACTTTCATTCTCACTATTCAAAATCTATAAAAACAGAGTGGTATTTGCGAGTTGCTGTCAAAGACAACAAGCAGCTCACTAGATTTTTAAACTAAAGTATATAGAATAGAACACTGGTCTAATTACAGTAATGACATCTCAAACAAGCAAATCGCAATTCTTTAGCTAGAGCCTCTCATGTTTAATAAATAAATATGATTTAGAAAATGAAATACAAAAAGCCATGTAATTTATAAGATCTCTATTGAGTAGATTACACATGCCTTAAGAGAGAGGTAATCATCGGTCTGGTCGTCAGGTGGGAGTTTGTTGGTAAGAGCTGGAGGCGGCGATGGGAAGTCCAGTGAGGACGTCCTGTCCTCTGTCTGTACTGCCTTAGTGCTGGTTGTATTGGAGGCTTCAATACATATAAAAATATGTCGTAAAATTCATACGTTTCAGGCACACAGACATACATAATATAATACTCTACCCTTTAGAGCCCATACAATATCTAATCAACCACTGTAATTAAAGTCACTAGTGAATCTCACGAGAATATGATCACCATAGGAAGATGTTTGTTGTGGAGTCATTAACTCTCTGCTAACAATAATTATGAACCGAATGTTTAAGTGTGTAAGAAGGCCCTGGGAGGAAGGTGCCTAGTACAGCTGTGTAATGGGACATAGATCTACCTTTACGCTTGCTTCCATTCTCTGCTTCTTTTCTGGAAGAAGCTTTCAGCATCCTGTTAGCGTAGATGTTCCGAGCATCCAGCTCCTTTTCTTTCTCCTGATATAAGACGCAAAACATTAATTCAACAATGACATGATAGATTTGTGATTCAATGAATCAAAATCTAATTAAAATCTGAATTTGATTTGTGCAGGGTTCCTAAACATTTTCCATTTCAAAATGATATACCTTTCCAGATTCAAATTTCTAAACCTCTCAGTTGATTTTCAGACCATATTAAACATGTTTCTCAGAGCATTATTTTCAGCTATATATTTTGTATATAGTATCAACTGTAAATATGAAATTATTAAAAAAAAAAATTATATTGCTTTTCTTAAAGTGACAACATACAAAGCCCCTAAAATAAAAATACAGACATTTACATGTAAAAAATAAACTTTTTTGTGCCCTCAAGAAGCTATTCACACTTGCTTAAAATTGTGGATCTTATGGTAGTATTACTTCTAATATCAAGGCCTAATGTCCAATTTAGCACATCCTCTGTGGCGGTGGCAGAGAAACCATAACATGAAAAGGGCTGATGGCATAAAATTTGCCAAGTTCAAGGTTCTATAAAAAGACTCATACTATATTAAAAAAAGTGTTTAAAATTTGGCTTTCGCCATATTTCAAGGCCATAGGTCTCTTTAAAGGGGTTAATCGGATGCAAAATGCACTTTTACATGTTTTTTGAACATAAATGTGTGTTGGCAGTGTGTACACTTCCACACTATAATGATAACAATCCACCCAGTGTTTTAGCCCTTTCTCAAATCAAGCCATTCTCAGCTTATTGTTTGTGTGACGTCACACAGACCCAGGCCGCTCCCATGATTGATTGACACTGGTGTTTTACCTTAGACCCGCCCTGAGTGAGCTATCATCAGTCTGCCATTGTTTTGACATGCAAGATGCAAGTCTGATGCAAGTCTGGGACTTGCATCACAGAACAGGCGAGCATTTGTGTTTATAAAGCATATACATTTATTTAATTGTTTTATTGACCGATCGTTTCACTAGATAAGACCCTTATTCATTGTCTGGTACCATTTATAGCCCTTTGAAGCTGCCAACCGAACCAAAAACATAATTTATTATCGACTGAAGACAGAAATACATAAACATATTGGATGACATGGGGGTGAGTAAATTATAAGGACATTTAAATTTGAAAGTGAACTAATCCTTTAAAAAAATAAAACTAAACTAAACTGGGGCAAAATATTTTCCATACTTTTCCAGACCTGTAAATTATTTAAATCTTATTCCATACTTTTCTAAACCCTGTACGAACCTTGTTTGTGGGTGTTTTATGTACAGTATCTGGTACCTTTAGTTTAGTGCAAAGCCTCTCCACTTCCTCCTGTAGTGCTTTAACTTCCTGTTGTGCATCATGAGTTCTCTTCCTCTCATTAGCTAGCTGCCTCTGAAAGCTCCCGGTACTCAGCTCCATGTTCTTCTCCAATTCCTGATGACACATTACATGCATTACACACACAGACCCATAAAAAACATATTGACTGCATGATGAAGGATGAAGTCGTTATAATCGACCGTAGCCACTAACAGAAAGTTAATTTCCTCTGGTAACAGCTGTATGCATTTTAATGTTTCAAACTCAGTTATTCAACAACATAAGAATGGTTAAAGTAAACATATAAGGAAAATAAGACGGTTTGCAGAAGGATATCACTTATATCTTATGCAAAGACATTATCTTAAGACGCACAAAAAATTATAGACTTATACATTTTAATTTGTTTAATATTTTAAAGGTGTAAATGTTATATTTAGATTTTAAAAGTGAAATGCATTATTAATATTTATCTTATTATTATATAATTAGTAATAATTATTTAATTACAATAAAATCATAATAAAAAAATATATATAATTTATTATTATTAATTTATATAAAAACAAATGTTCACATCAAATTGTAAGTTCTTAAAAAAAGAAAAAAAAACATTATAATTATATAAGAAACCATACATTTTTAAACACTTCTACTGGAAAGTGGAAATCATGACATACGTACATGGTCAAACATCACTTTTTTAACCAGTGGATAATTTGACCTTTGCGAAACGTCTGAAAAGTTGACAAGCAGAATTCACTACCAAGTGTTTAAGTTCGCAAAACGTAAGTTATATTGCTAGCTCAACAAGTTACAGTTTGTCCTGGGACAGCGGGCCATCCTTATTGTTGAGCCCTGCACTGTGTGATTGATTGTAATTGTTTTTACCTTCACTCTGCGTTCACTTTCTTGTAATTTGCATTGAGTGTACGTTAGTTTCGTGAGAGTTCCTCCCTTTCTCCAAGATTCTGGTCATTTGCGAGCTGCTGCAGTTTCAGCAGCTGGCTGCGACAGCGCTGGAGCTGGGCATCCGTTTCCCTGAGGCTGCGCTCAGCTGTGCGCTGGTTCTCTTGACTGCGTCTCAGCCTCTCACGCAGTACATGAGTCTCATTGTTGTGACGAGACAACAGCTGCGAGATCTCGCTCTCTGTGTCATTGTAGTGATGCAATGCTTTCTCTTGCCGCAGTTGCATCTGTCGCAGTAAACGGTTCTCACGCTGCAACTCATCTCCATGCAGCCTCAGCTCAGACAATGCGTTCTTCAACTCGTTGATCTTTAGCAGGCGGGCAGACAGCATGCGTTTGGTGACCGGGTCCACTTCTTTGGATGGAGCGTCTTTACTCAAAGTTTGGGATCGGATGCCTCCTGACCGCTGCTGAGGATGATGGGAGTGGGGCAGGAGACGGCGTGACACACCTTTACGCACACCTGAAAAGAACAACCAATATATAACCATATATAAATATGTGTTTTATTTATATTTGTAATGGTAAAGCTAAAATTTCAGCCTTCAGTGTCACATGATCTTTTAGAAATAATTCCAATAGGTTTATCTTGTGCTCAAGAAACATTATGTGATGAATAGACATTTTAAAAGAACATCATTTATCTGTAACATATTTTTTTGCAACAATGTAAAAGTCTTTGTCAATTTTGATCAATTTAATGCAACCTCGCTGAATAAAAGAAATAATACAAATAAGAAATAAAAAAACAAGATAGTTTTCCATTCACATGACACTTGATGCTAAATGTCTCTTGTGCAATCTGCTGGTCATTATTGGTACTGCAGAACACAACAGTTATTCTCTAATTATTTAAACTATGTTTCAGTCAATTTAAAGGTCAATAGATTTTACTTTAAATAACAAAATAAAATACAATAAAATATATAAATGTGAAATTACATTTTGCACAAAGCTGAAACCTATTTTTAGGATCACTAGGATGTGTTGCATCATGACTTTTTATGACAATTAAGGACATCTAGGCTACAGTTAAATTATATAATTTGTAAATTATATTACTATTTTATTTTTAAAATCTGTTAATTGTCAAGCATTATGGTATTAAAATCATAGAAACTATGATGTATTGTTGCAAGGCAAACAGCTTGGTCCTCAAAATTGATTTTATATTGTTTAAAGGGGTCTTATAATGCTACATTAACTTTTAAAAGTTGTTTGAACTGAAATGTTTGTTGGCAGTGTGTGCACACAACCATCCTATAACGATTAAACTTTATTCCTTTCTCAAATCGAGCCGTCTGTCCGTGTGATGACACAAGGATGGAGGCCCCTCCCCCAATTGTTGATTGACAGTAGCATTTCAGCACAGACTGCACTGGTGTCTTACCTCAGACCCGCCCTGAGTGAGCTGTCATCAGCTGTTTCACCACCGGAGCAGATGTAAACAAGAATGGTCCCATTAAGCAAAATATAATTTCTTATTTATTTTCGTTTTTGGAGTGAAATGTAACCTAAGCCATGTCCTTCACAGGTTTCGTGAGATATATAAACCAAGGACTAATTTATATGATTGCACATTTTATATGATTACACTCATTTATATGATTATACATTTTATATGATTGATTATTTTTGAGTGAGAAAATCACACTGCCGCCCATCCCTCAGATCCTGGGTTGAATCACAGCAATCAAAGGTTCTCGAGAAATATGATTAGCCACACAAAAAACAACTGGTCATGCCCTATCACCACAGGATTCAGTTGCTGATGGACCTTGTTCATTATGTTAATTATATTATACCTGTAATTGGTGGATAAGAGACATCTGACTAATTTCATGTGCTTCAGAAGGTGAAAACAAATGATTTGACATTCTGAATAGCAGATGAATTTGTTCAATTATGGTGTGTGAAAAGGAGAAGTAAACAAGATTATCTTTTTTTTACATAAATATGGTACAGTGCTGAAGTAATATGAACTACAAGTTTGTTGAAATTGTGATGATCGTGTTAAGGAATATTCTTATTAGAATAGTGACCTAGATATAGTGCAGAATCTTAGATATTTATTCTTCATTTTACATCATAACGTTTCTTTGTTTGAATTTTTCAAAATCCATAAAAGTCCTGTTTATTTATAGGTTTGCATTACATTTCTCTACATAGATTTTCAATATGATTTCAGACTTATGTTTACATATAATGTGCGTGCATACCGGCTCGATGTAAGGGGCTGCTGGACACTCTCCTAGACCCCCCTCTTCTTTGTGGAGACGGAGAGGCTGACGGCGAGAGAGACCGATCCGAGTGAGAGACGTTTTCATAATCATCAGAGTAGAAAGAGGGACTGCTACGCTCTCCCTCTGAACACCGATCCCGGTCTGGGTCTCTGGCTGGCTCTCGCGTTCTGGTTCTCACATGCTTCCCAACCGAGATCTCGATGTCTTTCCGGAATTTCTCCGGTTTTCCAGATCGAAAAGGAGATTCTGAGATCTTCCCATCACTATGGTGAGACAATCGGCTGTGCTCTGATTCCTGATTATCCCCATGCAAGTCCATGTCTCTCCCTGCAATACAGTTCACAATGATCGAGACAGATCAGACTGAGACTGTACTAAATATGTGCTTCACTCACAACTAATAAGCAGCACACACACATCCAAACACACAAATCAGAAAAGGCATGATTGCTATGGCACAGTATATTCGCATATTAGATTGTGTGATCCATCAGCGAATCGTGACAAAACCAAACCAGACACTAAACACTCAAGCTGTCTGAGAGGCTTCATCAAGACTGCATCAAACCACGGTCATATTTGTTGCTCATTAACAACAGTGACATGTAATTAATTCTCATCTAGCAGTGTGGCTGGGGATGCAGTGTCCAGCCACTAACACAATGTAATTCAGCCATAAAATGACATACATTACTATTATTTAGTCACAAGTGAGCAAGTCTTGAACACTAAGCCATTTAGACTGCATATTCAACTTGTATTATGTTCTAGTAACCAGACACGGTCTTATCAAATCAGGGCATATATTGTGCAATAGTTGATAAAAATCAGAAGTACAAATAAGGTATCAACAAGTGCCACAAAGAACAAAAAAAAATAGAGCTGGATAAAAGACAAAAATGAGCTACAGGAGATTGGTTGTATCCTCATAAAAAAGCCTGCTTTATGACCTGTTTGTAAGGCTGGCAAGTCCTCTTCTTCCTGTCCCTGAACCTGCAGAATCCTGATATCCTCTCTGGTCACCGTCACCATGGAGATTGAGTCTGCCATTTAGTAAGTGGACAATAATATAATTAATTCCTTAATGGCATGCTAAACACATTCAATTACTGCCTGACCTTTCACCTCCCTCTTTTTTGGTAAAATGTTTATTATGACACTCATTATGAAGTCCCAGAAATCTACATTTTTGCCAAAAAAACAACAAAACAAAATCTTTAAAGTTAGGATCAGATATTTGAATCTATCTGAATTAAAGATATCTTGAGTTTTACGAGGCCTTCACCAAATAAATATCAGCCCTATTTGCTACCTGCAGGTACAGGCCTATTTAAAATACTACTACTACTACTACTACTACTAATAAGCTAATTCTAATCAGTTAGATTTTCATTCATGTTGGTGCCGATAGCCTTGCAAGCAGCACGACATACAGTGTTGTTGCGCTATGGGTGTCCTGAGTTCGAATCCCGACACAAGAACCTTTCCCGATCATGCCCCCAATCCTCTTCCTGTCAGTTTTGATCTGCCCTAGGGGTGTGCGATATGACTATTTTTGATCGTGGACGATAAAAATGTCTCCACAATCTGCTTTTGAAGAAATATCATAGTATCGTTCTACAAGCACACCTTCTATCAGCTGCAGTTATGGCGCCTCCGCCTCAATATACAAAGCCACATACATTCACATCAGTGTTAACTCAGCAGTAGAGTTACTTTCACAGAACACTGTACTTATTCACAGTCACAAAATTACATAATTTGCGTGTGTTTTAAAGCCTTGGCGATTAAGTATTTCATTCGAGCGCGCACCAAAAAGCCTGTCTAACAGTGACTGATTTCTCAACTAAGTTATCTACATTTACATTTAGCAGATGCTTTTATCCAAAGCAACTTACATTCAGGTATACATTTTCAGTATGTGTTACCTGGGAATTGAACCCATGACCTTTTGCGCTGCTAACGCAATGCTCTACCACTGAGCCAAAGGGACAGTTATCTTTTGCGCTAATACAGTAAAAACACACAATGTTTACATATGGACTCAATTGTCTTTTTCTAAAATTAAAGTAAACAGTAGAGATAGAAACGTATGCGTGCAGGTCTTAAAGGGACAGAACTAAACATGCAGCCGACTGTCATTATAGAGATAGTTCAACCAAAAATGTAATTTCTGTCATTATTTACTCACTCACATTGTTCCAAACCTGTATTAATTTCTTTCTAGTGCTGAACACAAAAGAAGATATTTTGAAGAATGTGGGTAACCAAACAGTTGCTGGTCCACATTGACTGAGAAGGAAATAAATACTATGGAAATTGTTGTGGTCCAGCTGTGGACTGTTTGATTTTCCACGTTCTTCAAAATAGCATTTATGTTCAGCAGAAGAAAGAAACTCATTCATGTTTAAAACTAACTTTGAGTAAATGATGGTATAAATATAAACACTATGACAGAATCGACAGACAGATGACCAAATTTTATTCTTAATGTTAAAACAACAAAACACAAAGAGAGAAAAATTACTCCACTTGACTGAAAAAAATTATACAGTTGCTTTAATAGGAATCAATCTATATAGTTTTATTTTTATATTTGTTCATTCAATTTCTTGAATGCTCCTGCTAAATACACCTATTGAAAATAAAGCACTGTTTGTTTTATTTGTATATTATGTGTATTTGTAATGTGTATCTTTGTTCTTGTTTTTTAATAACAAATATACAATAGTGACAAAGATTTTTATCTTCGCCCACTTTGGCCTAAATATCCACCATTCTTTTTTTGTACCTTAAAAGCCTTTCTGTTTATAATAGGGAAATTAGTTTGGCTGTACTGCTCAGACAAAATAGTAAAACCAACAAGAATCGTGATAAAATCGTGAAATTATATTTTTGCCATATCGCCCACCCCTAATATGCCCAATCATAATAAAAATAAAATGCACAAAAATCAAATAAAGATCTGCATTCATTAGTAATTGAAATCCATTTTTTTCTGCCACAGACTTGTCTTGCCTTTAGGAAAGGAATCTTATGATAAAATAAAACGGATACAATAGCACACAACTTATGAGAGTTTTCTACACATACAGTCTAATGATAAAACTTTTTATATCGCCAACGAGGAGCCTATTTCCCAGTGTTTTGTATATATATGACATACTGGCATCAAGCAGTGAAACCATCTGCACTTCACAAGCCAGTTTGAATGGCCTTAGTAACATAACAGCAACAAATGCCAATCAGTTTGGTTGATATTCCTATAAAATTACCCAAAGCTGAGTAAACAGACTAAAATGATTATATAAAAATATATAGGCTATATTCAGAAATATATAACGTGATATTGTGATGAACTATCAATAATGGAGATATTATAGTTGCTATTGCCAAATAACATAACAAAAGAGATTTTCAAAGGCAGAATTGTAAATAACGATGTATCAGTAAGTCCAACTAACTTACAGATGTCCTTAAACGAGAAAAAGCGGTCAACCTGTCTTCGTTTAAAACACAACAATGTATCTTAATACGTGTATGTAACGTTATATCTTAAGCCTCTAGTGTTTCTTGTTTACTAAGTTACCTTAGTGTTCGTAACTTTGTGTTTCGAGTGACAAAAACAACAATTGCAAACGCCGAACGTAACGTTACACTGCAACAACGCGCGTGAAATCATTTTAAAAGTAACGCTAACGTTACTTACCAGCTCCTTGCCCTTCTAAGTATCCATATCTATACAGTCAGTTTCTTCATAACGTGGCTCGATTAACGGCTCGCAAACTCGCTAGCCAGCTAACGTTACAAGACGAGCTAGCAGGGATTATATCGTGCAAGTTGCAACTAACGTTAGGACAACACACTCGACTGTAGAGACGACGCCAAACGATTAGCAAAAAGAATAAAGAGAGTGGTTAGTCGTAAAGGAGGTGGTTTGGTCGTCTGTCCTTTGAACAAGCGGCATCTGAGGTCGATTATGGCGGAGACTGTAGCTTTTGAAGAGGAATATGTGCTTTACTGAAGGAGTTGGTGAAATCTCTGAATCCACGCCTCGCCTTCTGCTACCGGTGTCATAGTGACGCTTCGCCATGGCAACGTGCGCGCGCCTGTCCGTCACCACTCGTGGAGCTCGGCTGATGTTACCTTGACAGACAGGCGTCAGGTGTGTGCCAAAGGAGCAAAAAACATCAGAAACAGGGCCGTGCAGAGACCTTTGGAGGGGCAGGTGCTCAAAATATAAAAGGGGCACATGAAACAAGGCTTTAAATAGGGCTGTGCACAAAATATCATAACAGCAATGTATAGTGATGCATTCCTTGCTGATACGCGTATTGATGCGGATGCTGTAAATACTGTAACAATAAAAGTAAAAGTATGAATAGATTTTAGTCAAATGACATTAAAATACCAGACCCTTCCACCCCCATGAAACTTTTCTCCCTCAAATAGCACGAACGAAGTGAACACATGCACCTTTGTTTATGGTGCTGCTGCTGCTGTGTATTAGAAGTGGCGTTTGCTGCAGGCTAAACACAGCGATTTAAACAAAAGCAGCGCAATGCATGTTCTCTTCACGTTGCTCTTGTAGCGAGGTTAAGTTGGTTTTGTTTTCGATAGATCGTTCGGATGAGGTCGTCAGGTGAAAGGTTATCATGTGGGTGATTTTATTCACGGCTAAATTATTAATCATTAATTTTACTAATAGTTCGATTGGGCAGGCCTTCACAGAAGGGTGTTTAAAAAAAAATTGCCTTGACAAAAGGGCACTTTGGGCAAGGGCAGGTGCTCAAGCACCCTCCCCCCCCCCCCCCCCCTCTGCACGTGCCTGCTCAGAAAGATATTAAAAAGCGAGTTTCGAGTCAGATAGGTGTTACTATGATAGAACTTAGTGATAATAGCACTCACATGATAACTCACAAATGTCAATTTTCAATAGAAATGGTGCTAAATTAAAATGATAAATATCTAAATAAAATCCAAATAATAAAAATTGAGTCCCATTAATTTAACAAAAATGATTTAAATGATATCTTTATGTCTTCACAGTAAGAACAAGCATGCAAATGACCGAATAAATCCTAGGCCATGTAAATGTATAATAAATAAAATTAAAACTTTGAAAATAAGCAAAATAAAGACACATCCACAAGTCTCCTATTGATTCAAAATATTTTAAACTTAATTAAGATAAATTAAAGACAGAAGGCCAATCCCCACAATGCCAAAGACATATGCAAATATGATTAAAAGATGAATGTGAGACAAAACTACAGAATGTCATATTTTATTATTAGCCGTTTTAACACATACATGTTTTACCAAATAAAAAGATCAGCACTTTTAGAGTTCATCCTACTCATTGATGTGACTGTGAGCATAAATATTGGGACAGTTGAACATAAGGCAGATATAAAATATTAAAAGCTATTATTTAGTTGTAGATCCCTTGTGCACAATCACAGCAGTGAGTCTGTGACCCGTAGACATCACCAGACTCTTGGTCTCATCCTTTGAAATACTTTTCCCAGCCTTTAATGCAGCCATTTCCAATTGGTGCTTGTTTGGGGGAGTTTCTGCCTTTACTCTCCTCTTCAGCTGGTGAAATTCATGTTCAATCGGATTTAAATCTGGAGATTGACTTGGGCAATCTAAGACTTTCCATTTCTTTGCCCTTATAAATTCCTTGACTGAACTGGCAGGGTGTTTTGGGTCATTGTCCTGATGCAATATGAAGCACTTCCCAATGAATCTGGTGGCATTTTCTTGAATATTGGTAGGCAAGATGGTTTTGTACCCTTCCAAATTCATTCTGCTACTGTCATCATACATTAAGTCATCAGTAAAGATGAGAGGGCCTGTTCCAGAGACAGCCATGCATGCCCATGCCATGACGACACCTCCACCATGCTTTACAGATGAGACTGTATGCTTGGGATCATTTGCAGTTCCCTTTTTTCCTCCACATTTTTACTTTCCCATCATTTAGATAAAGGTTAATCTTTGTCTCATCTGTCCATTAACACAGTTCCAAAACTCTTCTGGCTCACCTTTGTGCTTTTTTGCAAACACTAATCTTGTCTTTCTGTTTTTGGTGCTGGTCAGAGGTTTTTATCTTGCTGTAGCATCTGTAATTCTGTGTCAAAGTCTCCTGAGGACAGTAGATTGTCAGAGTATCACCCCAGCTTTCTGGAAGTTGTTGGTGATTTTACAGACATGTTTTTTAGGGTTCATTTTCACAGCTTTTTTTATTTGTCTGTCATCAACTACTGTTGTTTTCTCAGCCGATCAGGTAGTTGTTGGCTGCTGGTGGTTTCCAAACGCTTGATCTCTCCATGCTCTTTGTTTTTGCTATAGCTCTAACTGACTTCCTCTTTTCTTTTAGCATTCAAATTACTTGTTTTTCTCTCAAAGTCAGCTCCCTCGTCTTCATCCTGGTTTGTGTGTGTCATTATCGAATGCAAGATTCAGAATACAGAAATAATGCATATAACTGATACGGCATATTCCCTGCATTTTATACCTGAAGTCTATGAAAGTCCCCACAATTCACAGAAGACTCATGTGTGTGTGTGTACCTACTTAATATTTTGGGGGAAAATTTGTACCCAAAAGTGAGGTAAACCTGACAAGATCTCCACAAACCTCCCTTTGGGGATGTCCTCATTTGTAAAACGGGTTTAAAAATAAACTAAACCAAGTTTTGAAATTGTAAAAATGCAGAAAGATTCCTGTGAGGGCTAAGTTTAGGTGCAGGGTTGGTGTAGGCAGGGCAATAGCTCATACAGTTTGTATAGTATAAAAAACATTATGTCTATGGAATGTCCCCATTTAGATGGCATTTAGAAGTAAATGTGTGTGTGTGTGTGTGTGTATAAACAATTTAATAATATCTAAATAAAAGATAATGTAATGACATCCAATGTCAATCATTTTTTGCAATATTTATTTTCTTTCTTTTTCTATGCCATTCTTAGATTTATAAGTTTAGATGTTTTAAGAACATTTAAGGATTATAATGACATTTTGTTTACTTTATACAACACTGCAAAACCAACTGAAACAAAACCTTTCTATGTAGCTACACAAACACATAAAGACAAACATGTTTTCCCTATATTTCCTTAGGCTATATTCAGTAGTTTTTCATATAATTTAATTATGATAACACTTCGCTTTCGTGACAGCAATATATTTGCTTAAGAGGAGGATTTGCATTCAGGTATTTGACGTATCATAATCGAATAACACAAGCATAGCCTTCGTTTTTTTGTAGGAGATGGAAACTACATTTCCATGATTCCCGTCTTGAGCTGGAGCCAGAGGGTAAGCGCTGCGAGTCTCTCGCGCTCCCGAGAGAAGTGAGCTGATGGAGCGCGAGCGGCTTTATAATAGAACACCGGGCGCGCGCACTCACTTTAATTTCAAAGGGTGACGTTGACGTCACCGCAGGTCCAAAGAAGTCTTTAGAAAGGGAGAGCGCAACATTTCCCAGCCTTCATTCTTCCGCGAGAGGGCAAGTGAGGATTACGATGGTCATCAGAGTGTATATCGCCTCCTCCTCAGGGTCTGTCGCGGTGAGTAACATGTTTACACCGCGCATTTCAGAGTTGCGTGTTGAAAAACTGGAGACTGCCAGGAATGACAACAAACGACAGCTCATTTTATTCGTTGATCTGTAATTTAATAATATCCAATATAATAATTATGTTAAATAGATGTAAGAATGGCTTGCATAGATTTATATGAATAACTTCGCTTCATGATATACATTTATTGGACGTTTATGTGTGCACTCGAGCTATGAATACGTCAATAAGAATACATTTTTGTCGTTTATTTTCAAGTAAGCCCGGGCCACTTCGTGAACTTAGCCCATCCTGGAAAACCCGCCCTCTCTTGCAAGCGATACCACGGTACAGATTAAATCAAATGGCAGTAAACCATGAATCAACTATCCATGTTCATGGTATTTACGTGGAACTCGAAGAATAAAAAAAAAAAAAGTAGGCCTATTACAATGGGATCAGGGTATAACTGTGGTACGTTTAGGTATTTTACGTTTACATTGCATTTTAGTGCCAAGTGCACACCTACCTGTAAAACTGGGGCTATTTTCAAGCCACACATTGCAGAACATTCTGGATAGATATGACTTGTGACTCTAAAATGTATTAGTTACATAACCAAACTCAATTCTGATCTATATTCAGAAATGATTTATATCAAATGCCTTTCAGTGGTTATGGTTTATGCTGTGTTAGAGATAATCCAAAACTGTTGTCCACCTCGGTGCACTGCAAACAGCCATAAAGCTTAGAGGTTGGACAAAGTGCATGTTTACAGTAAAAGCCAACCCCACTGCCAACTCCAATAAATGCCTCAATCACTGGTGTGCAGATCAGCTCGGCTTTAATCGCTCTGTTATACAGCCTGCAGGGAAAGCACAAGAAATGTCTGCACTCATTCAGAGCTGGGGTTATATTCCAGCCTTTTAGCAGGCTGGTCCAGTGACATGGATTCATAGTTCTTTAAAGGAGGAGATCACAGTCTCTGAACAGAGACTGAGAGAGGAGGGACTGTATTCATAGTTTCCTGTAATGTCATTCATTTGGTGTTTGATGGTTATCAGATGATGTTTGTATAGTGACTCACTGTATATTTGACAGCTTTGATCTGGAGATGAATCATGTGTTTTTGAATGTTAGCAGATTGAGAGGCAAGTAGAGTTCAGCACTGTAACCCAATAGTAATGAGATAATAGCCTGAATGAGTTACGCACTGATTTCCACTATCTAATTATTTCTACAAGACCCAGATTGTTTACCCAAAAAGAGCTATTTTTATGTCTCTGTGGTCTCAGAACACACTGCTCTCACATATAGGCTCTTATGCTGACATTCTTCATGATCATTAGAAAAGAAAAGAAAATGTTTCAGTTAATAACTGGCATGTGATGAGAGGAGAGACTTACTGTGTGTGTTCACTCAGTTTACATATGTCTTTGTTGTATAACTTATTTTGTGTCAAGAGTATGCAAAGCAAGTGATGGCTGATGAAACCAATCTGTACTAAAAGGCGGCTGATTTTTGGATGAAACGAGTGAGGGTTAATATTTTTATTTACAGCTGCACAAACACACAGGGATTCACATTAGCTCTCATAAGCTTTGGTCAGAGGAGGATTATAAAGGTCATTCCCTGACTAACCTTCTCCACTCATTACACTCATCCACCTCCAACCGTCACACTGAACACATGCATGTAAAGGACTGAGACGGAGCTCACTTTTTCAGTCAGCTGATCTTAATGGAGAGAGGTTCGACAGTGATATAGGCTCGGTAAGTGTGTTAAGAAATGTCTGAGTGCATTTAGCTCATTGATTCAAAACAGGATAACACACACTCATGGGATTTGGCTTTCTTTAAAAGCACACTTCATCTTTTAATCGAATGTTTTACACATGCAAAAATTATATGTAGTAAAAAAAATATCAAAAAGTAGAAAAATGTGAAAAGGATGTACATTCAACATCAAGTCATATCAGTAGCCTAATAAATGTAATTTAAATGTAGCAGGTTGCCTCGTGATCACATGACAAACCAAACCGATGTAAACTATCCTGTAATTAGATATTAGTGTTTTGTTAACAAACTATTACATTAATTTTTGATGAAGCTGAAATACAGTAAAATATAAATATTAAATGAAAATTTAAACTTAAAACAATTAGCCATTAGTAATGTTGCCTTGGCAACTAATATACGTTTAAGTTGAAGCCACTGGTTTAGGACACTGATCTATATCATGACTAGATTCTCTATTATAGATCAGTGGTTTAACCTCCGGAGACCCTGCATCCTCATATGAGGACATTATATTTTAGTGAATTTCTCTGAGACTATACATGCCACTGTTTGGATGCCACAGTTTAGGACTGGATGTTCTGTACAGAGCACATTCAGGGCTTTTCAGAGATACTGAATGTTTGGACGTTTCACCATGACCACTTCCTCTCTTTGGTCTTCAAAAAGGTCTAATACTAATTTAGTGACACTCTTATGGAAAATGATCATATTTTTACGTTCCCTAAGCATCTAGGGGTCAGAGGCAAAAAACAGAATGAAAAGAAAAAGTCACTACGTCATCCCTCTTAACACACAGGCTAGTATTTAAAATCACTCGAGACAAACGAGCCGCAATACCTTCTGCTCAATCTCAATCTGGAACAATATCCATCAACAGTTCATGCTGAAACTCAATTAGCCACTGCTAATACAACTATTGTCTCTGCATGACAAACAAGAACAAAGTTCAGTCTGGAGCAGGGGAGAAGTGTCTTCCTAGCAAACGCTGAACTGCCCCAATATCCTCTTGGTCTCAGTCACCTCTCACAAACGAGCTACAGGTGGGGGTGATATGCCCTGAGAGAGAGAGAGAGAGAGAGAGAGAGAGAGAGAGAGAGAGAGAGAGAGAGAGAGAGAGAGAGAGAGAGAGAGAGAGAGAGAGAGAGAGAGAGAGAGAGAGAGAGAGAGAGAGAGAGAGAGAGAGAGAGAGAGAGAGAGAGAGAGAGAGAGAGAGAGAGAGAGAGAGAGAGAGAGAGAGAGAGAGAGAGAGAGAGAGAGAGAGAGAGAGAGAGAGAGAGAGAGAGAGAGAGAGAGAGAGAGAGAGAGAGAGAGAGAGAGAGAGAGAGAGAGAGAGAGAGAGAGAGAGAGAGAGAGAGAGAGAGAGAGAGAGAGAGACAATATTGTAATTATCATTTAAATCTGACAAGTTTTTAAACTGTGTGTCATAAATCAACATCTCATGAAAATGTTATGGGGTTTCAAATCAAAATATGACTTTCTGTTATGAAACAGGACGTTGTTTTCATACATGTTCTTATATGAGGACACCGGGACTAAAATCATTTTTTTATGCATTTTGAGAGACACAACAAATGAATAGGGAAATAAATTATGTTTCCATATTCCTAGGAAATATGATATATTATTATGAAAATCTTGTCAATTATTACTCCCATTATTACACTTCTTTTTTCATTAAATGTTGCCCCAAATACACACTAATATGCAAACTAGATTTAGTTTATAGAAATTAGAGAACTCGTTTATGGCCATTTTACACACATTTTGCATAAATGAAAATTATATATCAAATAATTCTGTTATAACTCATTCATTTGTTGTGTCTCTCAAAATGCATAAAAAAATGATTTTAGTCCCGGTGTCCTCATATAAGAACATGTATGAAAACAACGTCCTGTTTCATAACAGAAAGTCATATTTTGATTTGAAACCCCATAACAATAGTTGAGACTCATCTTTATACAAAGTTTGGTAAAAAAAAATCCTGAAAACTAAAAAGTTTGTTTTTGCCTATGCATGTTCATTCACGTCTTTATTTTTTATTTTTTATTTTTTTTATTATTTTTGAGTCTTGTTGTCCTCTGCCAAGGACATAGCATAAATTATGAATTAAATATTATTAAAATATATATTTGTATTTGTATTTTTTATGCTCTAAAGTCTAAACAATTTAATGACATAATTTTCTTCCAAGGTCTCAGGAGGTTAAGTGCTAAATTACTAACACTGAAATAAAACTAAAGCTAAATAGAAATGTTTTAAAATAAACAAATAAATATGTCGAAAGCACATAACGAAATGACGAAAACATAAATTAAAATCAAGAAAAAAAAGGTAATTCAAAACATTACGTTAGCAAAACCTCACCAGAATTGCTGTGCATCCTTAATGAAAGAATGAATCAGTTGAACAAATGATTCAACAGCTCATACACAAAGACAGGTGATTGTTTTCCTTCCAGAACGAATCAGCGTTATTGAACGATTCGGTTGAATTAAGAAACGAGTCACTTAATGATAGACAATATTTACAGAAAACACAGTTAGTGATTCTTTATTATCTTAACTAACAGGTTGTTTTAGACATAGAGAAGTTGAGTTCTTAAAATAAATCATCTAGACCGATTCTTCAGTGTTTTGTTTTGAGGATAAAACAATAGCTGCATTGTGTGGCTGCGCTGGTTTGACACAAGGTTAGAGCTGCTATTGTCCTGCTCTCTGTTTATCAGGCCAGGAGTTTTAAAAATCACAGACGGCTTAATGTTTAATGGTGTCAGAACTGTGTCCCAATGTCCTGTGTTTCCCTCCCTCTTATGCCCTTATTTGCTCCTTCCTCTTCCTGTCTCCGTTATTAGTTCATTAGTCTCCGTCTGTGTGTTCATTATGAGTTTATTTGTCCCCAGCCGTGTTTCCCTAACTATCTAGTTTTCCCCACTGTTTATAAGTCCTGCGATTCCCTGCCTCTGTGTCTGGTCTTAAATGTCATATTTGTCTTACTCCCGGGATCCATGGTTCCCTGTAGGGGTCGACCGATTATCGGCGCCGATATTAAGCATTTTACCGATTATCGATATCGGCCATTTTAAAAACAGATTTGCCGATAATTTTTTTTTTATGCAAAATCTAACATCTAATCATGTGTTCATGTTTCATAGACATGTTTTCATGGCATTTTTTTTAGGGGTCGACCGATTATCGGTGCCGATATTAAGCATTTTACCGATTATCGATATCGGCCATTTTAAAAACAGATTTGCCGATAATTTTTTTTTTTTATAATTTTTTTTTTTTTATGCAAACAAACATACTATTTACAGGTGACATTATTTATTGGTGAATAAATAATACAGGTGAAACTATTTAATGTTTAAATGCACTATTTGGCTCGATGCAGCCTGTCTGAGCTCAACACTGTGAGAGTGAGGCGATCTCTCAATCTCTGAGAGCAATCTCCGCCCACCGCTCATCTGATATGTAGAGTCACGAGTCCGACCAATCAACGCGGAAAACTGAAGGCAGTCTCATACCGACAGCACTTGCTAACTGGAGCTGCCTCAGTGATCACGCATCAGTTGTCTCTCAAAGGTAAAGCAGCAGCAGACGTTGCTGAAGTTGCAAAACACCTCAATATAACCTATGATGTCCGCGATGCGGAAAATGCGGGCGGAATCGCGGAATGCAGTCATATAATGGAATTTACCGTATAACGCGGAATGTCACGGAATGTGTCGAAGTTTGGATGAATTAATCAAAAGTAGGTCAGTACACTTAAATCGACTCGCGCTATGGACTAGTATCTATAAATATTAAGCCGCAAAAACACTTTAAATATGAATCCTGCATGTTCTGCATCTCTGTTAATGAATGACACAGACGTGCGGTTTCATTTACTGCACACATACATACTGAAGCGCACGTGACGCTCGCAGTGACTTCAGCGTCTGCCGTCTCACTAAATGAGGACATAAATACATGAACAACATCCCCAGAACTGCTCAGAGTCACTTCACGAGCATTTGACCGTTTCATTTGAGTAAAACGATCGTCATATCATATATACATAGGCTACAGAAACTTAAAAGGTCCTCATGGCAACCTGTCAAAATATAAGTTCGGTTTAGCCGAATATATTACTGTATACGTAATACAACTACAACAATTATTACAACTTTTGTTGAGAATAATCACACAATTAAGCTAAAGGCGTTTACTTTAAGTTTTACAAAATGTTTACAGAATGCTTCTGGGTGATCTCTGTACTTATGTTATTATTAATATTATTAATATTACTGTTTATTTAATGTTGTTGTTATTAACAGTTTTCAGAAGACATGTTTAAAAGCATTTAAGAACGTTTTTGTCAGAGCTCTTGTTATTATTAATTTTGGCATTCATTTTCATTTTACACCAGACACGTATATCGGTTCAAAATATCGGTGATCGGTCTACTTGATCTGTAATAATCGGTATCGGTATCGGCCCTGAAAAACACATATCGGTCGACCCCTAGTTCCCTGTGTTCGATACATTAAAGGATATTGTGTTTGATGAACTCCTCGTTCTCAACTACGGCTTGTGACAAACGGAGAGCTGCTCTACTTTTACCATGAATCTCACTCTCTTTCTTTCAGTCAAACATGTGTGTGTGTGTGTGTGTGTGAGATATGATTCACTCATCAACGCATCACTGAGTATCAATCTTTATTCAACTGTGCTTTTTATGTGCACAGGTGTGTTTGTGTGTGTTTAGTGACAGAATTCATGTCGTGGCCGCCCAGCAACATGCTCTGCAAAGTCAGCAGAGAGAGACAAACATAGGCAAAGCGCGGTGAGGTGAGGCAGGGGACTTTGTGTACTCCATCTAGCCTCCTCCACAATGTGGTTATGTCCAAAACCTCTCTCTCTGGACAACACACTTCAGTACTGCCAAACTAGGGTGTGTTGGTGTGTGTTTTTGTAAGTCACGCCCTCTCAAACAGCTGTTGAATCTAGGCCTCATATACTGTAGTTAGGTGCGCAGACTGAAGTATTAGCTCTGGAGCCTGTTGTGTTGAGGGAAAACGCATGTATATCATTACCTAAAGGTTTAAAAATGGCTTAATATGTTAAACATTAAGGTTCTACATACACAATTTTATTTTCATTTTTATCTTAAAGCGATAGTTCAGCCATAAATGAACATTCTGTCATTATTAACACACCAGTATTATTTTAGCACCATTGATACTGTACTATTTATAGAACCAGATAAATAAATCAGATTTTATTTGTATATTTTCTGTTTTACTTTAATTAGTTTAGCTACTTTTTTAACATTTTTATTATTTGTTTTATTATGTCTGTATATTTGTTATTTGCTTTTATAATAAGTTTGTTTTTATTTTATTCAAGTTCGTGTTTGTTTTATTTCAAGTAATGACTAGGGTTTTAGTTTTAGTTTAATCTGTATTCTTCTATGAAACACAAAAGGTTATTTTTTTTCATGTAATGAAAGGTTTGGAACGATGGTAAATTATGACAGAATTAACCTTTTAAGGTATTTTGTTAGCTCCATGGTTCCAGCCTGCTTTTATAGCTAAAATATGAATATGTGTTCTTTAAATGTTAAACTGAAGCATCAGTTAACTCTACTGGGTTGTTCTTTTGTGAAAGATGTATATAAAAGGGATGTTATCATTTTGGAAGTATTTTCATCTCTTTCTGCCACTTCTTAATGCATTCATTAACTACAAGTGCTAGGCATTTAAAGAAAGACATGTTTATTCTGTGGAAAATGTACTTGGCATTGTTGCACTGGAATGGAGCTATTGAGTTTTTAAACAGTACAACGGAGAGCGGAGTGCAGAGGG
The DNA here is from genome assembly GCA_027564155.1 of Gymnocypris eckloni scoliostomus. Classification (NCBI taxonomy): domain Eukaryota; kingdom Metazoa; phylum Chordata; class Actinopteri; order Cypriniformes; family Cyprinidae; genus Gymnocypris; species Gymnocypris eckloni. Next base: position 49,700,013 of record CM050412.1, on the reverse strand, counting down.
TGACAGACGTGTGTAAGATAAGGACTAAATGTTTATTTAATGTTAATATGGGGAAGGATTCAGAAACACAGGACACCAGACAAAGAACAGATGTTAAATAACTGTTTGACCACACAAATAGACACTCAAACAAAACACAGAAAGTCTTTCATTGTTTTCTGCGTTAAATTCAATGGGCTTTAAATGCATAATCATATTCTATCCCTATTGTTTTAGGGATTTATTTTTAGGTGTGTCTGAAGTCCCAACTCTGTGTTTTACATTTGGTTTAAAAAAAATCCCCTTTTGTCAATCAATACTCTCCTCCTACGTCTGACTAATGGGATTTCCATCTTCCAGTGCTTTCATCTGTGTGTTTTCAGAACTGTATAACTGTATATTAATACTTTATACTTTTACTCATGCCAATAAAAAATGTTTCAAGGCTGATGAATGGCTTGATGAGTCCAAAATGTGTTAATAACACTTTTAATTAGTAAATATCATTGCACCACGTTATTTCCAATCAATACTACAGTATATTTGCAATTTTGTAAAAATTTACAAAGCATTTTAGAATCAACAACATCGTATTTATATTTTATAAATATTAATCAAATAATCAATAAAATGTATATATTTAAATATATAGTAAAGATTAAAAGTAATAAATTGAAAAAAAAAATGAAATATTTAAGTTCAGCATTAAGATTTTTGGGACACAAACAGCAGTTTTTCATAAAGATTACAGATTATGTTTTTCATTCAGATTAAAACCAATTTTCAGTTGTGAATGAATAATTACTCATGCACTCCTACATCTTAATACTTAAGTTTGACAGTAGCCTTTAATAAACTTGATAACACGTTTAATATCTACCACAGATCATTGACCAAGAGCTTCATTGTGTGATTCCTCAGATGAAGAAACGTCAGCAGGCCATCGTGGGCTTTCTGGAGTCCAACCGGATCAGCTTCGAGGAGGTTGACATCACCATGCAGGAGGATCAGAGGCTCTGGATGTACCAGAACATTCCTGAAGAGAAACGACCTGTAAAGGGCAACCCTCTCCCCCCTCAGATCTTCAGTGGAGACCACTACTGCGGCGTGAGTCATCAATACTTTTCATTAGAAACGAATTCATATGCTTGATACGTCAAACACTGGACAGGTGATGCACCCTCTCCTATTAAAACATGTTCACTTAACCTGTTCAATAATCTTCTATCACAAGCACATTTATTATTAGACACTCGCACATTGGTTATATCTTCATCAATATACCACATACCTCAATTCATGTGTATTCATTGGTTCTGTAAGATGTATGGGGTATTCTGCTGAAGTAATACTCTGTTTCTCTCAGACACTTAAATCAATGATAAGCTGAAAGCTCTCTGTCTGGCCAATGAGTCCACATTGGGTTGGTTTGAGAAGATGTTTATTAAAAATCAATACATGTAAACAAAGATCCATGGTTTAAGCTGTGTGGCACCGTTCTCTTTTCCAGCCAATTACATTCTAGTGTGGTATTTATTGTGTTTTCTCTAGCCAATCACATTAAAGCATGAGATGCCCTATATACGGTTGTGAAAAGGGTAAGGCATTTTCATGCCTCTGTTCTTTCAAAAACTAATCTTAAAGTTTCAAAGATTTGCTGGCAACGCACACCCTGACATTCACACCTTCACACTCTCTATTTGTCAATTAGAGTTGTAGTGTAAGATGCCACTGTGACTCTCTTACCATAGATAGCTAAAGAATCAGAAAGACATTTACGAGTTTGAATCTTAATTTAGAAATGATTCATCACTTAACACTTGAGCTATGGTAAGGTTTGTATATTTTGTGACTGACTCATGGAAGCATCTGGATTTTGCTGAGTGCCCAATTGATGTAATCACACAATAATCCTGATTACTCTTAGACACCGCCTCCAACCACTCTTAGCCAATCAGAACAGCGGTTCCGCTTCCTTCAGCGATGAACTGTTTCACACTAATGGAGGGCAAGACACATTTAAACTGTACTTGTGTATTTTTAACAGAAGGTACAACCGAGGTGCTTTTGTTTAATATGGAGAATTGTTATGAATTAAATTATATAATTAATAAACAATTTGATTTGAAGTAATTTGATTTTAGATTATGATAATGGATGTTAAATGGCATGATTTATATAATCTGAATCAGCAGGTTCTCTTATTTAGTTTGGTTTGATATATATGACAGATAAAATATCAATATTATATCCAATTTTAAAGACGAATAGCACAAAAACAGTTACAGTTGCTAAAAAACCTCTCCTCGGTCATTATGATTCTATTATTTTGCAGGATTATGAAGATTTCTTCCAGTCTAAAGAGACGGACACAGTGTTCTCGTTCCTCCGTTTGCCCCCTGTAAAGGTACAAACACACTCCGGCTTGTCTTTTAATTTATGCTTAAAAACACAATTTGCCAATGGAATAAGAAAAATAAAGTGAAATATTTATATTTATATTCTACGAGGCACATTATGTAATTTTCATAGTGGATGTTTAGATAGTTGTACTGAACAGCAAGATGAACATATTGATAATTAAAATGCTTTTTTGTTATATTGTGTTACTGGCTCCACGCTTGTTTAATGTGATATTATTATGGATTACAGAATAGGATTAACCTCTAACTGAATTAATTCTGTTCTCTGCAGGACTCTGAATCCTAGACTGTGTCACTGACATTCCTCTAGACTGAAACACTGTGGTTTTGCCTCTTTTTCCTGTGATGTCACGTTCGTCCCCTGGTCTGAAGCCCTCACTGCCAGCAATGCTTTTGCCAAACACACGCTGCCCTCCGGCTAACAAACTTCTTATTCAAACACGGGGTGAAAACATATGTTTTCTATGGCCTAATTAATTATTTATATGTGTTGCTGTTATGTTTCATTCATTGTACAAGTGTGTTGCATGAAAAGCCTGTTCTGCTTTTTATAACGTGATACAGGGATAGAAAGTGAACTTGTGTTTGTATGCATAAGACTTATATTGTTAATTCACACAAAGAGAATAATAAGTATGCAAGGTTGCATGTACACATCTCTTGTAAGGAGCTTAAACAGATGGTCAAAAGGAAATGTAGGGAAACAGCAGAAGAATTTGGTATAATGTTGTCCTTTCCGGAGGCTTTGATCTATTTGTAAAAAGACGTTCAAGCCAAAACAGGAAATAGAATCCTGACCTGAATTAAGATCTCAGCAGAACAGCACTGGTCTGAGCTCAGTGTTTCCACAGACTCCATGTTCAATCAGTGCCTCTATGACTTATTACTGAAATAATGAAGAGAAAAGCTCATGGATAATGAACTTAGTCACATTGATTTCATTTATTTTAAATCTATCAGACTGTTAAGATTGTTCATCTGAATCTCTGCCAGTTTATCGTTTGCATGGATTGCATTACCCCCGCCCCAAGAAAAAAATAAATTAATAAATTATTACATTTTCCTGCATGGACTATCAAATCAACAGATAACAACACTGGTTTTATGAAATTATCATTGCACGCTATTATACCCCAGTAAACACCTCCCTCAATCAATGAACTTCTCATGAAAAAGAAGACACAATCTTAAATTCTAACAGAACACTTTACAAGAACCATTGCCTTTTAATTAAAAATAATGATTCTACCTACATTTTCTTTTGATATGTAAATGTAAATACTAATAATAGTGAATAGTAATTACAATATTACAATTTAGTTTCAATTACATTTTGAAAATGACATCCATTATGATTATGATTTTTAAAGATATGTCAGAGCAATGAAGGCCTAATATAACACTACCTGGAAACTATAATTAATAAGCTATGGGTTTAGACCCTTTAAGAGGAATCACTGCTTAAAAGCGCATCAGGTGGATTAAATGCACCAATAGTAATTCAATTTGAAGTATTCCAGACATTACTGCGCCCTAGTGGCCAAATAATGAAGGTGATACTGTACACTTGTAGAAACATAATGTAGCAGAGATATGCTTGGTATAATTTCTTTTTTATTTAATGATGTAAAATGTGTATCTTCTTAACATATATCATCTTAAAATATACAAGCATTTAGTATAGTGTGCCAACAGTAGCTCAGATTTTGAAGAATGCCTCTGGTTTCCCATCCTCCACTGCATCATAAAACTTCTGATAGTCCTAAAAACACAAACACAGAAGATAACCAGCTTTATACAATCTTTACAAATAAGAAATATGAGAAAGGCTGAATATGGAAAGCATTAAAAGCATTTCCTCGGGCACTACTGGTAAAGTACATGCAGACACACTGCATGTGTGGAATCTGAGCTGTGTGATTTCTTGTAGATTTGTAAACGGCGTGTGCTGTTCTGAGTATCACAACACAATCTCAAGATGTTCCTCAGAGTGGAAGACTATCACAAGAAAGCACTGGTGCATTCCAAGCAGTGCAAACATCTATAGTCAATGGGAGTGTTTAAAAGGGTGTGTGTGAGTTTAGAAGAAACTGAACGAGCCTGACAGGTCTCCTGTGCTATATACAAACTCAAGTGTTGATCGCACAGCAAATTAATAGCATTAACCATCAACACACATTACAAACACTTACGCCCTGTTTTGTATCTCTCAGTAATTGACTCAGTGTTTCAACATGCTTGCTGCAAAACCCAAACAGATACATTTAGTTAATTTTGAAGATTTCCATGTTCTGTTTATGCTTTATGACACACAGCCTGAACGTTATGTGCTTTTCCTAATAACTGCAAAAGACTTATTTTCAAGAAATACTTCATATGTGAATCATGATTAACAGAAAAACTCATGGATACTGAACTTAAGTCGCATCATTTGATATATTTAACATGGTTTAGTGTGTAATGCCAAATATTTTTGATTAAATCAATAAAAAACATTATTTTGAATCGTTTTTAGAAGATTCGATCAACTGACCATTTCTGACATGAGGTTGATTTGATGCAGGTGAAACTGTTATTTTTCTCTCTTGATCTACAGACCTGTATTAAAAACAAGGCTACTAGATGGGACTCACCCCACAGTATTTGTCTCCATTAAAGACCTGAGGGGGCATCGCTGAGGGGTTTCCCACTTTCTTCCTCATCTCCTCCTTCACGTCTCCGCTCACTGCGATGTCTACAGTAAAGTACTTGATCTTCTTGGCATCCAGGAAGTGCAGAATCTCAGACTGATGTTGCTTCACCTGAAGAAACAAACATGGAAAATGATGAACCATTGACATCTCATAATAAACTCTGGTGTCTCTTCCCTTTTTAAAGACATGAGACAGGAACAACTAGTTATTTACTTCAGATTTCTTGTAATAACAATGTTTTTCACAATTTAGGATTTTTAATCCTTCTGCAAACATAAACCTCTGTAGAGTTAACTTCACTTATCTAATTTGACATTGCATGCAAACACAAAATAATAGGCACTCTTAAAAATATCAGTTTATAATCTAGTTTCAAAAAGCAAGTATCAACTTCAAGACACATCCTGAGAAGACAGAAACACAGATACACACCTCTCTAGAGCCGCTCACACTGCTGTAATACACCGTGATGGACATCTTCTGAAAGTGTTAAAAGGTATGTTGGCAGTAAAAGTGGCTGGAGAAGCAGACTGGTATTTCTGTAAGTTGTTTGAACCTTTAAAACATAAGTGATCTCAGCCAACTCAAGAACCAGGAAAGCAAGTTTTAACAGTTCACCTGACAGCCCCACCTACCATAAACACAGTCTCTCTCTCTGTCACACACACACACACACACACACACACACACACACACACACACCTACACACACACACACACACAAGCATGCGCGCGCACACACACACACACACACACACAAGCGCACACACACACACAAACACAAGCACACACACACACAAACACAAGCACACACACACAAGCATGCGCGCGCGCACACACACACACACACAAACACAAGCACACACACACAAACACAAGCACACACACACACACAAGCAGATTGCACATTAACGCATCGATTGATAATCTCACTGACACTAACGTTAAAGTTAAATATGGTTAATACAAATCTGATTGTAAGAAAAGTTCTAATATAATTTATAGATCATTTAAAATTGTGTTATTCAATCCCTTAACAATTAAATAATAATTCGGTTCAATTAAATTAATGTGTCCACATACGTTTTGGCGGCAATGGTTATTATAGTAAAGGCTACTGACTGACTAAATCTGACTGACTGACTGACTGAGGCACAAAATAATGTACGGAGTAGACAGCAGCACCTAGTGGTGGATTCAGATGTTTGGATCCATCGTCGTGGATTATGCAGAAATATAAAACAGAAGTCTTAAAATTTCGTTAAACAATATATTTTCCAATAAATAACATAAACAATCACACACAATAAGTAACCGAAGGTCACAAAAAAGAGTTCCGCGTGGCTATCCGAGCAGGCAGCTAAATGGACACCATCGGGGCCTTTTGCGCTTAAAACAATGTTGTCGACGCTATGACGTTCTCTTTACTCGCAGTCGGAGGGAAGGTAGGGCGAGTTTCTGTAATCTCTGATAGTATCGGTCTTAAATATCAAGCATCCTACTTTTAAACTGCTCAAAGATGTGTCCTAAGGAACGGATATTAATATATCTATTACATTATGCTTTTATTTCAGAAATATATCCTCGCATCCATCGCTAATTTACAATGGCCGAGGAAGGGTGAGTGATTGTGTTCTCACTATGCCAGTTACTTCTAGTGCTTCAGTAAAGCAGTTACTGCACAATATACATTTAATAAAGAACGTGTACTGAATGGCTTCATTTAGCTGATTACATTGTTTTACTCATCCTAGTGTTTAGGAATCATAGGATTTCTTTTCTCCCCGAGTGTTCTATTTTCTATACTATGAAAGTAAACTGACCAAAAGCTGCCAATCTCCAAAATACGCGCAAAACTCTTTATTAATAGCCCACATGATTCTTATTTATTTAACGTGTTTTGAAGCCATATGATAGTTTTGTGCCAGATTTGGCTTAATTCAAGTGGTTCGCTGAATAACGTTACCTTGCTAACGTTAGATTCCTACGCTTTCAATTTACCTTAAAAGATAATATATTGGATATTATTCTATGGACGTCTATATACTTATACTCATGTGCCACTAAATGAAGCCATACAGGGTTTCAATCTTTCTCTAGAGCTGCACCGATTGCAATTTTCTTGGCCGATTTGGATTTTCGATTTTATGGGAAGTGATTCCGATTTTCTTTCTAAGAACTAATTAACAGCACAAACAAAACTATATGCAAATTTCATTTTTTTTGACATAAATTAGTAGACATTACAATTCCCCCAATCTGGACTGAGTTACAGATTTTCTCATTTAAACAACTCTAAAATAAAGTGCTCTGTTACTGGAAAGAGGAAAATAGTTAACTTTAAATGAGTTGCTGTATGTAACAAAACATGTCCTTTCCCACTGTTGATATCATACTGTGTGTGTGGTTGTGACGTCTGTTAAGACGTGAGACTGACTGACTGGCCAGTCACCGATCCGGGCCGGTCATGCGAGAAATCGGCCGATGCCGGTCAATCGGTGCAGCTCTATATTTCTCTAACCTCTAAATGAACTTGATGCCTGTCTTTGTGAGTATGGATGGTGGTGAGCTCGGCTATGATGAACTTTGTCTTTAGTCGGATACCCCTTCACTCTAATCATGAGTGAGACATCCAGTCTGAAAAGCCGCAGTTTGTTAAATGCGTGCACACACCTGACTCTTTACACCCCAATAACATCCTTTTGTACAATTCATAGCATCACTGCTGGAGGTGTGATGGATGTCAACACCGCTCTGCCTGAAGTGCTGAAGACCGCACTCATCCACGACGGTCTGGCCCGCGGTATCCGTGAGGCCGCCAAGGCCCTCGACAAGTAAGAAGTGATGACTTTAATACTGGAAGATGTTGCTGCATGTCTATGATGATCATTTGGCTCCCTCTACTGAAGTCTCTGAGGATAACCGCCAATCGTTACCCAATTTCTGTCTGAGATACTGTTGAAGTGATCGGTCATACCTGTTGGAGGAGACTGAAGGCTCATCATGGTCTTTGTTTGTTTGACAGGCGCCAGGCTCATCTCTGCGTCCTGGCAGCAAACTGTGACGAGCCCATGTACGTCAAGCTGGTGGAGGCTCTCTGTGCCGAGCATCAGATCAACCTCATCAAGGTGAGGAGAGGCTATAATAAACTTATCAGGATTTATGGAAGCTTTATTTCAGCCATAATATAGAGACTGCTCCATTTCTGACTCTCACTATTGTTGTGCTTGCCATTTTGACTCTCAAACTAAATTGCAAGAGGGACTGAGAAGTCTTAATTCTATGAGCTAATTTCCACCACAGAAAGAAATGAGGTGATGATCCCCCTTTTCCCCCCCAGAGTTAGATTTATCTCAATTCAAAGTCAGACTAGTAGGATAAATGTTCAAAATTGCTAAGTATAAACTTGCAATTAGACAATTCTATGAAATCGATTGCAGTTGTGGGAAGTCGCAATTACCTTTTTATTTTTCTTGGCAGAAATAAGCTTCCATAGGATTTAAAGTTCCTTTATTAAAAGTGATTTTATCTTATTTTTGAGCTATTACGTTCAACTGGACTTGAGGGTTTGTTTCCTGGCCCATTGGTTTTTCAGTCCTTGTCCTGGAGACACATGGCACTGCATATTTTGTATTTACAAATCATTTTCTTTAATGCACCTGATTCTGAAAATCTCATTAGAGAGCCATTTGCAAACTGAATTGGGTGGTTTAGATAAGAGGGACATAAATGACATATGCAGTGCTTTAGGTTTCCAGGAGCAGGTTTTAAAAACCCCTGTCCAGGTTGATAAAGTGGTACTGATAGTGGTAACCAAGTCATATCTAGAAACCTGGTGGTGAACTCTATTGGATTCAGACCACCCAGAACATCCTAACAACTTCTGCAATTAGCTAAAGACTATTCTCATGGCTGGCAACACATGTTTGCTTCAGAAAATTATGGATCTACGTACTTTTTATTAGCCATTAAATTCTATGAAAGTTAAAAATATTGTCAAGAACTTTATTTGGGACTCATAAACCTGATTTGAACTCAAACACCCAAATGGCTGCTTAAGTGTTACCGTCTCTGCTCTCTTGAAGGTTGATGACAATAAGAAGCTTGGTGAGTGGGTTGGTCTGTGCAAGATCGACAGAGAGGGCAAACCCCGCAAGGTGGTGGGCTGCAGCTGTGTAGTCATTAAGGTGGGTGTCTGACTGTAGTCCTGTTCTCACTCGGAGTCCGTTTTTAATTGACTGCCTTCCTTTAATCGAAAACATGCAGCAAAATACCTTGGATTTTACTATTAGTGTTTATTAAAAGAATATTAGGGCTTCAGATTTAGCTGTTTGAGCCGAGCCGAGTCCAGATGCTGGCTCTCCATGCCCCGTGTCTGGTTTTGAAGTCTTGGCTAGATTGAGCGCCTGAACACGAGCCTCTTGGTCCTGTTTTGATTCTTGAGGTCCCTGGAAGGGCAACAAGCTAACTTTACTGAAAAACGGGATGTATATGTGGTTTCCTGTTGTAATTCGATTTGAGTCATGTCAGTTTTAAAACTGAATAATGTTAAAGATTTAACATGCATCTAATGTTTTCATGTCTATCTGCAGGACTACGGCAAAGAGTCCCAGGCTAAGGACGTCATTGAGGAGTACTTCAAATCTAAGAAATGAGGCGCCAAATAAAAGATCTTTTGGAAATTTTACTCGTGTTTTTTCTTTAAGACTCTTAGAAGTTGTAGCAATTCATGCAAGTGTTGAATTAAATTCAGAAATGGTAGTTTTGTCTCTCTTCAACCTATTTGGTACGAAGTGAAGTTCAAACACTTGTCCAGCATTTTAAGATGCGTTGTAAGTTAAAATGCTTTATGGAGTGCTACGTCGTGTTTATATTTTAGGTTTTGTTTAATTGAATCCTGGCACGTATTCTAATACTGAGGTTAATTTGTATGAGTGTGAATGCTGATATCCAGACCTTGGTGCGCACCAAACAACTGCAAACAATCTCTAGTGTGGTTCGACCGAGTACATGAATGCAGCACACCCCACGGCATAAAAAATGAACCAAAAACACAAAATGCTCCAGCCTACCTAGTTTTCTCAGAGCCATGTTGACAGTTCGGTCCAGTCTATTTACAGCTCCTTTTTGTGAGTAATGGAGGAATTCCTGGTGCCGTTTTGATTCAGCAAATTTATAAGCTCTTAAGGAGTTATTAGCTGGCAAAAGTACCAACAAGCAATGCACGCGTTTAATGCAGTCACAGCATTCTTTGACATATTCCACAAGCTTGCAAACTGTCTAAAGATGGGCAATCAGGTTTACGAACTCATCCTTCCATCTTGTATCTTTGGGTTCGGCGTTAAAAATGCCAATGTGAATGCTAAACAAACCAGGACTAAAATGCATTTTGTTTATAAATAAGGTGTCCAAAAAAAGTTAAAGCAAGACCAGAATTTTGTTGCATTATAACATGCACTTTGTCTAATAGCTATTCTTTCCCAATTGTATGTCTTTAAAAGTTAAATAAGTGTGTCATTAAGACGAAGGATAAAATGTACACAATTTCAAACTTTTGTTTTTGTAAAAACAGGTGGTCATTTGGAGGTGCATTCCCTGAATAAGAAAACTTAGCACTATGCCTGCTTATGGCTCTTCAACTAATGGTCAGTCAGAATGAAACTACAGCTTTATTAAAGTTTTAAAAGGTGCCCCCCACCTCCTCCTAACTATTTCACAGTTCTTTCAAAATGGTTACGACTTCAACCTAAATACTAATGAATGTTTCATCACACACACACAAAACTGCTTTTCTTCAGAGTCATCAATATTGACAGCAGATTAACTGTTTTTTTTACATTTAGAAAACAAACACCAAGAAAATCTCAAATGTTTACATTTGTTTATCTACATACATTCTCAAAATAAAAACTGACACACAAAAACATCTTAAGGCACAACAAATTATACACAGACTTTTTGCCAGAAACTTACAAAAAACACAAAATCAAAACAATATCATGTGAACACACACAGCGTCCTTTAGTGTTTAATCTAGTAACTGTAAAATAATTTACATGAGTTATGTCTATTCTAAATGATCCTTGATTAGAGTACAGCGCTTGAGTCGTTTAAGTGGAAATTAAGTATAGACAGATAATGTCATTCCTGTAGATGAGTGACGATATATGTGGTTTCAAGATGAAGAACTCACCTCATTCAGACATGAAATGCAGTGTGTGTGACGTAAGACCTTAGTAAGCTCTTTACAAGCCTGGTTTGACCATTAAAATCCCATTTCCCCTCATCCTAGTCTGTCCTAGTCTTCTTAAGACAGTGCAGAAATATCTTAAAAGCCAAGAGTTTTCTTAAAAATAATCAAAAAGACAACAACAACATAAAAAGAGATTGCAGTGTACTCTTGTTCTTAAATAGTTGTACAAAAAGGCCTATGATACAGGTGTCGAGTGTTACAGGTACTCGAATTCCAGTGCTTGATGGAGGGCAAGCAGGTCAGAGTGGCTGGATATCCTCCAGAAGGGCATGTTGTGCTGTGGGGAGAAACACTGACTGTGAGTGCGTCTGAAAACAGAAAATAACATTAGCATCTAGCATTATCCATGCAGGCAGGTTTAATCTAATATTATTGTTTGCTATAGCTCAAGAGTTCTCTTCATTTCTGAAAATGATATGAGAGATCCGACAACCAGATCACACAGAGAAAAAACTCAATACAAAACAACAGCCTCTCATTACTCACCTTATTATACAGAGGGTTTATAAAGAGTTTAGTAAAGCATTAACAAACACTTTTTGTATCAGATCAAAAACAGTAACACTTAACAAAAAGGTTCATTTTGTTGTCAATTATACACTTACAGGTACATCTAAAAAAATTTGAATATCATTAAAAAGGTCAATATTTTTGTCACTCATTTCAGAAAGCGAAACCCATATATTATATAGTTTCATTACAAATATAGTGAAATATTTCAAGACTTTATTTCTTGAAATTTTGATGATTATGGCTTTCATATAATGAAAACCCAAAATTCAGTGTCTCAGATAATTAGAATATTACATAAGATCAATAAAAAAGGATATTTTAAACAGAAATGTCAGGCTTCTAAAAAGTATGTTCATTTCTATGCACTCAATACTTGGTTGGGCTTCCTTTTGCATGAATTACTGCATCAATGCGGCGTGGCATGGAGGTGATCAGTCGGTGGCACTGCTCAGGTGTAATGGAAGGTTGCTTTGATAGCGGCCTTCAGGTCATCTGCATTGTTGGGTCTGGTGTCTCTCATCTTCCTCTTGATAATATCCCATAGATTCTCAATGGGGTTCAGGTCAGGCGAGTTTGCTGGCCAATCAAGCACAGTAACACCATGGTCATTGAACCAGCTTTTGGATCCTTTGGCAGTGTGGGCAGGTGCCAAGTCCTGCTGGAAAATGAAATCAGCATCTCCATAAAGCTTGTCAGCAGAAGGAAGTATGAAGTGCTCTAACATTTCCTGGTAGATGGCTGCGTTGACTGTGGACTTCAGAAAACACAGTGGACCAACACCAGCAGATGACATGACAGCCCAAATCATCACTGACTGTGGAAACTTCACACTGGACTTCAAGCAATATGGTATTCTGTTCCTCTCCTCTCTTCCTCCAGACTCTGGGACCTTGTTTTCCAAAGGAAATGCAAAATTTACTTTCATCTGAAAAGAGGACTTTGGACCAGTGAACAACAGTCCAGTTTTTTTTCTCCTTAGCCCAGGTAAGATGCTTCTGACATTGTTTCTGTTTCAGAAGTGGCTTGGTAGCCCTTTTCCTGAAGATGTCTGAGCGTGGTGACTCTTGATGACTCCAGCTTCAGTTCACTCCTTGTGAAGCTCTCCCAAGTATTTGAATCGGCTTTGCTTGACAGTATTCTCAAGCTTGCGGTCATCCCTGTTGCTTGTGCATATTTTCCGATCCAATTTCTTCCTTCCAGTCAACTTTGCATTTAATATGCTTTGATACAGCACTCCTTGAACAGCCCCCCCTTTCAGTAATGATCCTCTGTGACTTACTCTCTTTGTGGAGGTGTCAATGATCGTCTTCTGGAGCATTGCCATGTCAGCAGTGTTCCCCATTATTGTGGTTTCAAAGAACAAGAGATACCCATAATTTATACTGTATGGATGGTTATTTATTGAAACTCAAATGTAAATATCTTAATATTTTGAGATACAGATTTTTGACTTTCATTAGCTGTAAGCTTTAATCATCAAAATTAAAATAAAAAAGTTTAAAGTGTTTTACTCAACATGTAGTGAATCTAAAATATATAAAAGTCACTTTTTGAAAATATTTAGAAAATATTTTTCACTAAATTCTAATATTTTTAGATGTACCTGTATATCTTTTTAAATTAACCTTGTTTACAGTATTTATTAATCTAGATAAAGGTTCATTTTAATTACACTACAGGTTATTGTTATAATACATTAACAATATTTCAATTGTATAGCATTTATTTGTATTATTAATTTAATGTAGTTGTAACATATGTACAAATGTAGAATCTATTGCATTAACTAATGTTAACAAATGTAAGTTTATTGTAAAGTGTAAATCTATATAGTATGTATATAGATTTATATATGAATGACTAATTAATCTTTAGAAATGTATTTACTTTTTTTGACTATTGACGGAAATGATTTATAAATGTCAAATAAACCCTTTACAAATCCTTCAGCTTAGCACTCTAAAATCTTGCTAATAAAAACCAATTTTCGTAAAATGTATTTGTAATTTAAGAATCAAAATTTTGCCTGTTCAAAGGTTTGGGGTCTTTAATGTTTTTGAATAAAGTCTCTTATGCTTATAACCTTATACCAAGGTTGCATCCATTCTTATCAAAAATACAGTAAAACAGTAATATTGTGAAATATTGTTACAGTTTCCTACTTAAATATATTTTAAACTATAATTTACTCCTGTAATGTCAAAGCTGAATATCCAGCCGTCATTACTCCAGACTTCAGGGTCACATAATCCTTCATAAATCTTTCTAATACGCAGATTTTCTGCTCAAGAAACATATATTTTTATTATTAATTCCGAAAACAGTTGGGCTGCTTTATATTTATTGTGGAAACTGCAAAAGCAGAATTCTTTGATAAATAGAAATTTCAAAAGAACTGCAGTTATCTGAAACTTGTATCTTTTGTAACAATGTATACAGTAATGTTTCACGGTCACCTTTGATCAATTGAATGCATCCTTGATGAACAAAGATTTCCCAACCCAAACATTTGAACAGTATTGTACACTTTATAAACGGTGTTTAGAAATGCTGCAGAGTGGTTTCCTAGAACACAAGTATTCAACTGGGTCTTTAGGTTCAGCATCTCAGCAGATCATCTACAGGAGGTTAAGTTGACCCGAAGCTATGGGATGCTCGCAGAACCTCAGTTGAATAGCTCTGTTCTAGATGGCTTGGGATCTGAGAAAGAAAAGCTGGTCTCAGATGATCAGAGGGAAAAAGAAACCGCTACAGACATCCACAATGAAACTACAGATGAGGAAATAAAAGAAGCGAACAAGCTGACGATCAGTTTCATCTAAAGCTCTACAGCACACACAGGCAGGAAGTCCAATCTGAGAAGTCACACACTGCTTCCGGTTCACCTGCGGGTCGTTACCTTGGCAGCGGCCTGCTCCTCTTCTACACCATCCCCAATTACAACATACACTACCTTCCTGCCAAACCTCTGCATTACGCGCTCAAAGCAACTCTCTTTGCCTGTAACATAAACAAGGTGACAGGTCAGAGGCTTGGGGTCAGACGGGAGAGTTTACCTGGCTGGCTGCATGCTCCTCATCGCGCCCATCGCCAATCACAACATACGTTATGTTAGTGCCAAACCTGGATACTATACGTTCAAAACAGCTCTCTTTACCTGCGGAAACAAGGCATAGACGTGAACCTTAACAAGCTCAGAACTCACCCGCTTCACGAACAAGCCGCATGATTATTTGAGTGCAGAAATAAAAAAAGAGACTGAATTCATGATGTTTTCACCTTCAAATTGAAACAAAGCGAGAGTCGCTCTTGCACACAGACAAACCCTGACCTCCCAAATATTTAGTTCTTGCTGTAACCATGGTAATGGGCATGTTCTGTAACTGTGTGGAATCGGGCTTTGGGTCAACAAGACAACTCCACGTCACTCAGTCAAAAACTCACGCTTTCAGATAGCGATTTATTCACAGCGGAGGAGCGAGTTCTGTCACATGATTGTCTGCTGCAGACTAAATGTTTATTATTGCTTAGAGAATTTTGTAATTATTAGAATATAGTAATATCTATCTATCTATCCATCCATCCATCCATCCATCCATCCATCCAGCGCTTGGCAGAGTTTAAAAAGGATATACAAAACAACTTTTAGACTGATCCCCTCTTGTAAACTCAGAGATGTGGATTCGGACAGCAGTTGAATTACCACACGATGGTGTTTGTCAGAAAACAGTAGGTAATCTGGCCTGGAGTTTTTATACAGGTGCTGGGAGAAAAACAATGACACTTTGGATTTGGACAGCAATAAAATCATCACCTAGCCCTTGTAAATGTTGAAAATATCTTATATTTCCCATGAGATACAAATACCGTTTAAATAGGGCTTTTGTCTCCCTCTGTATTTTATTTTTTGTATTATTGTAATAAATGTGGTATCAAAAAAAGTACAAATACAATTAGATTTTTATCTGGAAAATAATTAAAATATTAATTAAATTAAATTAGATTAAATTGATACGGTTTTCTTCTATTTTCTTGAAATTTATTGTTATATATTTAAGTTTTAGTAATTATAGTTATGGAATCACATGACGAACCAAATCACATGACCAGAGTTCAGGTTTACATTTAAAACTTGAAGAAAGCAGTTGTACTTTTATTTGTAAGCAACACATCAGATAAAATAGGGTGTTTCAGAATAGAGAGTGGAATAAACGCATTGTGAATGAAGACAGCTGTTTATAAAGCAGCGGAACGAAATAATAATTTAACCCTGGAACATGACGACAGATCAGCCAATCAGAGTGAATGTGAACGTTATGACCAGGTCATCCGGATCTGTTTTGATTTAGGATTTAATGCAACAATGTGAGCCAAAGCATGTTCCACACAGACTGAACTCTACATCACCCTTGACTGCAGAAATGAAGTTAAATTAAACAGTTCAATGAAATGAAAATAAACAGTTCAACATAATTTACATGATGAACTCAAGGTAAAGTCTGCTATGAGGACCTGTATCTGAACTCACCTATTTTGGTTGCGCTGTAAATGTTTTCAATAGGAAACGCTGAGCCCAGGCTATACAACAGCACTTTAGCCAGCGCAGGTATTAACTGTGTCGTTGTCACCAAGACGTTAACACAGTTACTCCTGGGTAAGAGAGATGGAGATGGTGATTTTTTCTGTGTGAAGCTATAGTGCTCAATGACAAAGACTGATGCTGCATGAAGAGACAGACCTGGAGCTGATGATTGACAGGGACTTGAGCGCAGAGGTCAGCCAGGAGTCCGTGAGAGCCTCGAATTCTGCCCTCAGCTGGAGCCACGCCTCCCTCTTAGCCGGTCCCAGCAACCCTGAAACAGATCATAAACAAAACGCCACTTTCATAAATATAGCATATATTATGGTGTGAAACTGGGGTTACTAATGAGCACAGTCTAATTAATCAATTAGGCAGAATTTGAATGTTAAACCATTACATTATTAAAACATCAACTTTAAAAAAAATAAGGATTTTACAACATTTAAGAGCATTTTATTAATAGAACATATAAAAACACTGTATTTAGAATTAGACTGGGAAATCACTGGGTCATGTTTTGTCTTTAAAAACCAGATCACGCTGTATTGTGGGAGCCCAGAATGCTATGGAGTCATTTAAGTAAGTTAATCTGGGCAATTCATTATACCTATGGAATAGTGTCTTTATTGTTACTTAAAATCAAATCTAAAACTTAAGCTATTAAAAAGGGAAACAAAAAAGAGAAATATTGCCTTGATAAACAAGTAAAATAAAATAAGTTGAAGTACTAAAATTCTTTTAACCGAAAAAATAAATAAACAAAAGAAACAATGACAAATTAAAACAAAAATGTATATTTAATTGTCACAATTCTCAATGTAATATTAAACCGTTCGGTAAAACATCCACGGTTTAATACACGCGGCTTAATGTCTTGTCTTCGCGTTTAAATAATTTCCATGCGTTTTATTTCTCTCAGAATTGGCTGTGTGTTGTCCAACAAAAGAGAACATTATAACTTGTTTTTACTTCACAACATTAGTCAAGAGTTTGAAATAACTTCCTTTTGTGATCTGATGTGGCTTCTTTATCACAGAATGAGGCAGAAAATATATTCTATACTGTAATAAAGTCTATGTTGATTAGAAATGGCTTACAAATATACTTACATAAATATATATATACATTAAATCAAATATACCATATATTGTCGCAGGCAAGTGTTTATTGTCCTTACATTTCATCATTTAAAACGTGTTACATCATATCTTCTTTTTATTCAGTTACAGCAATAGCGATGCCTTTATTAGAGATTTCTGTCATCGGTCCTGTTACTCCAGTGATGCATATGTGGAGTTTGTGTGTGCAGTATGAATGAAAGCAGTAATGACCATCCCTTATAAATACTATAATAGTGTATATAAATAATAATACATAACACAGCTATGGAGATTTAGAATTAATCCTGTAAAATATTTCAACTTGTAATCAGATCATACCTCCCACATTGTTTTTGTAAGAGCAGTACATCTCTTTGACTCTTCTGTATCGGAAAGCTAACTTCCTCATCCAGTCGACTCCGCCCCTAACACCTGTTGCTAGGCAGAGACTTGCGCTTGTTGCAGATGCATGGAAGCCATCAGTGGCAAAACTGTAAGTACTGTTGATAATAACAATAACAATCTTGTTTTACGTACAAGTTAAATACATATTCAGACATACCTTTTGTTACAGCTGAATGAGTACTGGGTGTCTTTAAAGAATAGTTTGAAATCAAAGTTTAAATACTGTTAAATCTATCAAATCATTCAGCTGATAAACTCACCTGAGGTCCTGTCCGTTATCATCTGAAGAGGCATCGTCAATGTGCACCTGGTCACACTCCTATCCAAACACAGTGGGTTACTATTGTTAACCAGCAGGGGGCCACACTGTCACATAAACACTCTGACTGGAAAAAGACTGAGGAAACAATTCAGACAAATGGGACAAGAGGAGGGCAGGTTGCTTACCTCTAAATCATTAAAAAATAGATGTGTATCAGCAAGATTGAAGATCATCTCCTCCATTCTTAAACCAAGAGTCACAGCTAAAGGAGGGTCCTGAGAATTCAAATGTTAATTGTTAGGATATGTTTAACTATCATCATCATCATCATCAATAACAAACCTAGCATAGTTAAACATTTCCCAACTGTTGTCGGGACACTGTGTATGCACTTTTATTTTTTGACTTTTTAAGGCATCATGGACGGAATGCAGAGGCTATTCCAGAATTGTGGTAAATCCATTATGTTTGGACATTTTAAAACAGCTTTGAATGTATTGCAGAGAAGGCAATCCCAGAATGCACTGTGACAAGCTCAGCTCAGTAAAACCTTTCATCTAGATGGCAAATGGAGCCATAGTCAGTGTAAAGGGGGCTATAAATGTAGATTATTTAATGTATGCATAGAGCAAGTTAAGACGGACAATAACCTTAACATGCTAATAGAAAAAATCAGTATGCTAAAACTATTACATCATTGCATTCATCAATAACTTCATTTAGATTTTGTCATCTTTGATGACATCATTTTAAAAGCTGAAAAGTCAGTGCAAGTCAATGAAAGAAGAACTTATAACATAAGAACTTTCATTTTAACCCTCATATTGGAGTTCAAAAGATACATTAAAAACTCATAATTTTTACTATAGAAACCAAACTCCAAATGTGCAGACTATCAAAATACACACCTTTTCTTTCAACATCTTAAGCATTTTTTATAACAGATATAACAATATTTGTAATATTTATTACAAAATATAACATTAATAGATTAGAAAAAAAACATTACTGAAATGATCTATACAAATAGAACAAGCCTTAACCAGAATGTTTCAGGAATATCAATAAAATCTGTGATTATTAAGAGTGCTGGTTGTATTAGTGGTTAATTCTGCAGTTTTGGCTCGATATGAATATTACAAATACACATTTTGCCCGGTAAATAAAATGTTCCATGTTTCCATCAATTGATGACAGATACTACACTTGTCTCAGAACATCAGACGCTCTCACCCTTCAAACTACACATACACACACACACACACACAGTGAAAGAACGAGAGCGGGGGAGGGCACCCAGCTGTAAAAATCATCATATGTGATGGAGTTTGTTGGCTCAGAGGTGATTGGCTGAGACAGTGAATGAGAATAGAAAAGCACACACACACAAAGTTAATGGCGAAACTGACAGAGATTGGAAATTATGATTCAACTGTTTGAAAATGTTTAAACAATCTAAGCATACGTTAAAAAATAATCGAGGCAATTTTTTTCAATCAAAATAAACAATTCAAGACATAATGGCGTAGAGCTCCTTTTCCCACTTTTGAACTCCGAGGTTCGGTAATTTCACAATCGTTTCAGTGATTGATCTATAGATCGGTGTGTGCTGGCACTTGAGCTTGACAGCATGTGCAATGTATCTAACGAGAGTGCCTAAGAACGGAGGGTTTTCATCGTCACAGAGCCTGCAGAAATAGCCCCAGAGCCGTGAATAGCCGCAGCTGTCTCTATGTCTCTCACCAACTGAACGACAAGAAATGAGGGAAGGTGTCAGAAGATGTCTGACGCTTCACACTCCTTGAGTCTGGCCATCACAGAGCCTAATCTAACAACTCTGGTATTCAGTTGGTGAGATGTCATCTTTGCATTAAAAATGACATAACTGAGCGAATGACACTTAATGACAGTTGTTATAAACATGCATAAATATTAATATTCATATTAATGATGCATCATGTCATGATTATGAACATGTCATGTGTCATAAAATGTAACCAAAATAATATTTCCTTCTATCTACTTAAAAATATAATGATTAATTAAATGTGGTACTTGTCATTTCTTTGTAATTATTTGTGCAATTCACTAGGAATTTCTGAGT
This sequence comes from Gymnocypris eckloni scoliostomus, assembly GCA_027564155.1. Taxonomy (NCBI): domain Eukaryota; kingdom Metazoa; phylum Chordata; class Actinopteri; order Cypriniformes; family Cyprinidae; genus Gymnocypris; species Gymnocypris eckloni. Next base: position 49,679,699 of record CM050412.1, on the reverse strand, counting down.
GATTTTTTTTTTTTTTTTTACTGTGTGTTAGTTTTTAAAAAAAAAAAAACGGTCATTTACATGCACTTCTAAATGTTGCTAATTAGAAAAAGTTGGCTCATTAAAAACACAATTATTGAATAAAACCAAACTGACGTGACAGTTAAAATTAAGGTTTCTATGTCAAAATGTAAACCAACACGCAACACCAACTGCCACACTGGCAGAAAGAAATCAGCATAAGAGGCAAATTTGTGTGTACCAATCAGTTTTACTTAAACTACTTATGACTATTATCAGATAAAACAACACTAATTAAATCATTTACATAACCTTACACGTTGTCTGCTTACTAAGAATAATCAGGAATCACAGGAAGATGCTCACTGTCACTATAGTGGAGGAAAGCAGGTTTAATATGTGAGCATAGTACGTGTGTTTGTACTAACCTTGCCGTACTTCTGTGCATAGGAGCCTGTGAGGAGTGAGTGAAACACAATAATAGTCTCATCCAGATCCCAAACAAACACCCTCTGTAAAAACATGCAGACACATGTTTGGTCTCAGTAAACAAACAGTGATGACACAGGGATTATGTAGTGAGAGTATGTTTACATTAGATGATGCAAGCATCTGCTTCAACTGTGTGTGCATTTATGAGATTTACATCTATCTATCTATCTATCTATCTATCTATACATACCTCAAGGTCACTGTCAGGAGGTGGGGAGGGGTTGTTCTTTCGGCCCCGCCCCCTTCCTTTAGCCCCACCCCCTCGGCAAGCCCTGTCCTCCATCTCCTTGATTGGTGTGGATGGGCTCTGCCCCGCCTCAAACTCACCTGCAAAAGAGAACCAAGAAACATTTATGACACACATCAAAGCTTGCTCATTGGCTTGCCTTGAATATGTATGTTTCTGCCGTAATCATGAACCTTTCATTTGAGCTTCAAAAATTCACCCTAAAGGCTCGTTAACTATAAAGATGATAAAGATATAGTTCTAAAAATCATTCTCAGTATTAAAGAATAGCAGAGTCCACACCACATCTATAACAATAAAGGCACAGAGAAACAATATCCTTGGAATCACTTTCAGACAGATTTTTTCAGCTGAAGAATCGATACATTTACACCCAATCAGAATCCATCCTGCTATAACAAACTCAAGAATTTAAAGAGGCAGATGAGCATGTGCAAGAATAAACAGATGATACCGTCCGCTTATGTGGATGCTAATATAGTTATCTTCATAGTTATCGTTCTTGGTGTGAACGGGCCTTAATACTTTACATGTCCTGTAAATCAAAGAAATAAAGATAATGCTTTGCTGTCACAGTATCTCGTTTTAATCAGGGATTGTTGTATACATGGATTTAAAACAACAATATTTGAGTTTGTACATTCTCATGTCTGTTTTTTTATTTAACAAAAAACATGTTTTGCATAAGTATTGAAAGAGGAAATTGGCACATCTGATAGAACATAATGTTTGTGTGTCTATGCGTGTGAGCAAATGTACTGTAATGAGCTCTGCTGTACTGCAGCCAAGCTAAATCACTGAGAAATGCAGCTTTAGGACCCCACTGAATTCTGGGCCTGCTGGACAAAACCCCAATCACCATCGCTCTACTAACATAATCAACAACTACAGTACACGACACCTTCGTGCCAAAAGCCTTGTAACAGAACATTCTAACATCCATTCTAACTTTCAACTGCGTGTGCTGCTCTATTGGAATGATTAACTTTAAACTACTATGGCAATGACCCCGTTTTTGAAAGACAACAGACAACAGTAGAGATGTTTATGAGGTAAAACTTGTTTTTTACACTTGCTGAAGAACACTGCGGTTTTTGCAAGTTTCAAAACAAAGTGTTTTAAGGAGTCTTTAGCTCACTGCTATGTGATTGCTGGGATGTTCTGGGCGTTTACCTGGATTCAGGTCAGCCGCTTGTCCTGTCATGATGGGGGTTGATTCTTGCAGCTGATAGTTAGAGACTGAACCTGTGCCATCCAATGAGCTGTTAGATGTCATGTAGGGACCATAGGAGGAGGTGGAGTAATACTGAGCATACTGATTCTGCCCAAAAGCTGTATAGGAGGGATATTCCTGCAAAATCAAAATAATAAAATATAAATTTATTAATTCATCGATTACAAATATAAATCCAACTCAAAACCAAAATCTGACCAGAAAGCAGACAGGGTATTTTTAAGTGATATATAAATATATACATGATGCAATTACATACAATTATGCAGTAAATGCAATAAAACAAAACAGTAGTTTGATGTCACCTTTTATGTGTTTGCTTGTTGTTTTATAATGTTTGAAGCCTGCTATTGGGGCATGTTGTCAATGTATGTTCAATTTACTTTTTTCTTGATCAATAACAGTGCAAATAATCAATCGTTTTTTTGTAGCCAATGTACAGTAGATCTACCCTAAGACATAAACACTGGACTGTGACAACTTGCCCCACCACCCTCTAGAATTTAGTAACATGTGGAAAGTATATAGGTTTTATGTTCTTCTTAAATGAATGAATAAGAAAGGGAGAGGGAGTTTATCAGGGGAATAATAGAGAGAGAAAAAAATCAAGTAATAGGACTGAAACTAACAGATTTCTGGCTCATCCACACAGAGCTTTTTATCACTCCCTGATTTCTCTTGTATCTTTGAGAAAGTTTTACATGTGCAGACACTGACGGATCTCTTACGGGAGATGACTCTAAAACTGTCACTGACTCACTCGCTCAAGAACATGAGCGTGGCAGTAAAATGCTCTCGGCGAAACTCCACTACTGCTTTCACTCTCTCATTTCATCCTAATTCCGCTTACTCCTTCATTTCAACCATCGCCAGAACCTCACTTTGTTTACACAGCTAAATTCATCAGTGGGAGTCTAAGTGTAGTTGGGTCCTTTTCTTTGGCAGCACTTTTAATCATAAAAGTTTAGGGAAACATTAAGTCCTAAAAGCATAAATTCTCTCAGATGAAGGATGGTGATCTGTTCTCTGAGACCTGGGCTGTTTTAAAACGACTCTGACGTTATTGGTGCATGTGTGTGTTCATCTGTGCATGAGTGACCGTACCTGTTGTGTGGTGAAGTTGCCTGGATTGGAGTTGTTGGATGTGTAGAGACCAGGAGAGGTTGTGAAACCTGACGCTGCTGAGGGAGAGAAAAGCCAGTGTGAGTCAACGACTAACAGATCTCACCAAAAAGTGAAATACCCAAATAGTAAAATAATCAAATGTTAAAATACTATCCTTAATTACTATCATGCTGTGCCAAACCTGTATGCTGTTATTTCTTCTTCAGTACACAAACGCACACATTTTTTGAAGAATCCACACACAATGCTAGTCATATAACCACAGTTTATAGAGACCAAAGTCTGTCAAGCATCAAAAAGACAGGAAAATGCAGAAAAAGCATCATAAAAGTTTTTCTGAGCCTTATTGAGCAATATATTCCAAGTCTTTTGATTTTTTTCAGTTGTAGTACTTTAATTTTATTATGCTTTTGTCATTTTTATTAGTTTTTGTTCTTTTCAAATCTTATTATTTGGACATCAGTTTTAGTTTGTATTTAATTTCAGTTAGTCATTTTAGTGATTCAATTTAAACATATTTAGTTTACTTAGTTTAAGGCAACATTTCTCATTTTTGTTTAGTTAAAGTTTCTCTAATATTATTTCAGCTTTATTTTAATTAACAAAATGTTTTTAATAGTTTTAGTCAGCAATAACAACACTGGTAATCACATCCACAATTCAAAATAATATGTTGCATTTAGTTTTTACATATGTTAAAGACAATCAAAATGGCATCAAAATTGAACTACATACAATCATATCTTTCAAAAGGCATGGAATATAGTGCTCAAGTCGTATGGACTACTTCTATTGCTTTTATGGTGCAATGTTTTTTTTTCAGATCCTGGCCATTAAGAACTGTTGTTTTATGGCAAGAGCTACACAGCATTTCTCCATTTTTTTTTTATTGTATATGCCTCAAGCAATTAATAAATAATGTAAATACTGATAATGTTTTTGAATTTTTAGATGAAATGCTCCTTTAATTACATAATTCTGACAAGTAGTAATTAGCGGATCTTATAAGTGATTGTTAGATTTGTTGTATAACAACTGTACATTCTACAGTGTACAGCATTTGAGGCTGTGCAGCATTACTAATACAGTTCCAGTCTCTTATACTTGGTTGGATAAACATGCTCACCTGGCATCTGATAGGGGGAATATGCTGTCTGTCCGGGCTGAGGGGTGGTAAATCCAGGGCTATAGCTGAGCCCTGATTGGAGGGTTGATTGGGTTTGTGTCAGTCCTCCTTCTGTCTTTATGCCTGGCAACATCACCCCCAAATCTGTAGCTCAAGATCAAGAGAGTGGACCAGTCAATCAAACTGGATTGATACTAAAGGCTCTTTCACATGAATCACATATTCTATAATAAATACTAGACTATATTATCATCATCACACACTGAATAAACAACACACGTCATCCATCATCATGTAAGTAAAGGTAAAAGACCTACCATAGGTGGAGAGCCGTAGGGTGGAGTAGTTTGAGAGTAGGGCGTGTAAACTGTCGACTGCTGCATGGTAGTGAACTGTGATTGGCCCGTGTAGGCCGACATGGGAGGAGCCACGGGAGTAGACAGGATGTGGGGGTAAGGCCTGCCAATCAAACACAAAATCAAAACATTCAGCTTTCATTTGATTAGATCAAGGGTCGGCTGCCTTTTTGACATCAACCTCCATTGTTAATTTGTCTGGTTCACGGTGTTGACCCCAGTGAAGATGGTTAGATGTTTTTGCATGTAATAATTTGTCTGTGTCATACTTTGAGGGGTAGAGAGGAGGTGAATACTGGTGAGCTGGCCGAGGGCTGAATCCACTGCTGCTTATAACTACACAAAAAACAAAAGAAGAAAAAATAAAGAAATTAGCTAGAGAGATTGAATCGGTTTCATGCACAATGCACACACACACACACATACACTTTACTGGGATGTATCAGCATTCAGTACAGCATGTCAGTTGTCATTGGACTGAATGTGTAATTTATTACATATCACAACCATAAAATAAAATGTGGGCTGGACTTCTTCCATTTGAAGAGATTTTGCCAAGAGCCTTCAGTTTAACTCAACACACACATGCAGCTCAGAGTTTTGATTGACAGCTCAGTCTTTCTCAACAGCTGGATTCAATTTAAGAAATCGCAGAAAAAAACATAACAGGAACTATTCTCTCCAAATCTTCTTTCTACATCAAAGAATCTCCACGTTTCCTCCTCCTGCCTTCCCTCTCTTCCTCTTCTCTCCTTGAGATGCAAAATCAAAAACTAATTTTGGCATTTGCTTGTCATAATTCCCTTCCTGAGTTGAAACATTTCCCAGTCCCAATCATTTCGGTAAAACACAATTGCTGAGGCTTTTTTTTATTATTTTATTTTACATTTTATATATTGTACACACACACACAAGTATTTTTCTTAATCAGTGTTTTTGTCTTATTTGTCAGTAACATTTCTAAAGTACACACAGTGAAGTCATAGATATACTCTTTAGTCTATATAGATATTTTATAGATGTAGTCTCAAAACAAGCATTTATAGAGTATATATTTATTCAAGCCTCATTTTTTTTTTATAAATGTATTACCAATATGGTAAAAATATGTTCATGTTTTTTTCCATTAACTCAAAACCTTTTTATGCTTAACACAAGAAAAAAACTAGGCCTATTTATGGGTTTTAAATTCCCTGAAAACAGGTCCGACTTACCTAGTACATCTTGTCTTAATAATACTTTTAACTGTAAAATAAGACAAGGATACAAGTTTTTTGCAGTGCATATAAACGAACATGCTATTGTCTTCTCTATAGAGACATCACACTGTCAGCTCAAGCATGGGCCTCAGCCTTCTCTGCAGGGGAGCGCATGGACAGAGGGTTTCTCAGTCTTTGAGTGTGTGTGTGTGTGTTTGTGTGTGAGCATATTGATCTAAATAAAGAGTTTGTGGCTCTGATGACGTTAGCTCAAGGGCAGTACAAAGATTGAGGGCTCAGAGCTTTCAGCAAGTTCCCAAGCGGGATTACAGCAGGCATTCTGAATGCAGCGCATGTGCGTGCGTGCGTGCGTGTGTGTGCGTGCGTGTCTGTGGAAGTCTTACCTGACCCAGTGTAAGTGTCCATCCCAGTGTCTCCCGCCGAGCTCACAGCCTCGGTGCTGTTCAGAGGCTCAGACTTAACTTAAGGAGAGAGAGACCAAGAAAGATATAAGCATCCTGTCAGCTGTCAAACTCCTCAAACCTCTCAAAATCAAACAAACTCTAAAAGTACTAAAGCAAACCCTCCAAAGCACTGTATCCAAACCATCACACACATGCTATCATGTATGTACACTCCACAAACACATGCAGTATACCATCGTTCTTCATACTTGGGGCAGTGGGCGGGGTACTGCAGCCCATCAGCCAATCAGCCGTGTTTAGAATAGTCATGTTCTCCCTGGGGGCGGAGTCAGATGTATAGTGGATTGTATTACCCAGTTATTTTTTATTATTAATTATTATAATAATATAATTTATATTCATATATAATTTATATTGATAATCACATTACTATGAAATCATTTTAAATAAATGATTTATAAATAAATATTCAAAAATATTTTCAACACTTTTCAAGTAAAACTATAAGGCATTTGTTAGATTTTAAATGATAACACAATAGCTAAAGTGTTCAAAATGAAGACAAAATGCACTCGGATATTTATTGGTTGTCAAACGTTTGTGAAAAAATGCATTACGTTAACTAGAAATTGATTAAAAGTAATTGCAGTTGAAATAGTTGGAAAAAAAGAGATGTTAGTTCTGAGAAAGCATAAGTTTTTTACAAATTTCATTTTGATAGATGATATTTGTTTTTAATACAATGACATTTGTGAATTGTAAATGTGACCCAAGTGTCCAAATAATACATTTGGTGGCTGGCCACTGTAAAATGTAAGATTCTATGGAAAGTTCTTGTATAAGAACTGATAACATTTCACAAATAGCAAAGAATACAACCAATACTGAAAAGTTAAATGTTGATAAATTCCCATAGAATTCCCTTATAATGAAATTCCCTTTCATTAAAAAAAACATTTACCAATAGTACAGCCATCATTCCTGGGGTTCCCATAATAAGAAATTACTTCATATAAATCATATAAAGTTTACAAAACCATATTTTGACACACTGAGTTTATGACAGCTCTGTCAAAGGAACATTTGCAGAAAAAACGTCTTAAATCAGTGTGTGTGTGTGTATGTGTGTGTGTGTGTGTGTGTGTGAGGGAGAAAGCAAAGTCCTCTAAAGCAAGATGAATGAGGCCTCACTGGCAGTGGGATTCATGTTGGGATGTGTGTGTGTGTGTGTGTGTGTGTGTGTGTGTGTGTGTGTGTGTGTGTGTGTGTGTGATTGTGTGGGCGGCTTGTGTGTGTGTGTGTGTGTGTGCATGGAGGGATTCAGTCTAGGCTGTGAGCTGATGAGGTAGACAGAGGAGAATGTTGAATATGTCGTTGTTTTGGCAGAAGCACAATCCCAGTGTGTGTGTGTGAATGCGTGTGTATGTCAAGCTGTTAAAATCATTAGTTGAACTCTAATCTAAATGATTTACTGAGTTCTGCTCCTTTTATTCTCTCAGACTTCTGCTATTGTTTTATTCCGCTACATGTCAAAAACAGATGAGCTCACACACACACACACACACACACACACACACACACACACACACACACACACACACACACACACACACACACACACACACACACACACACACACACACACACACACACAAGGTCCCTTAACTTTACTACCTCTCTTGTGTACCGCACAGTCATAGCCATACATCAAACGCTCGCTTGCTAGGGTGTTGAGAGTCTATTTAGCCATGTGTGTGTTTGCCTAACGTGCTCTCTTAAAACGTTTGTTCAGCGTTTTCCTCAAGGAGAGTAAAGCGAGCGAGCGTGTGTTGACATCAGAGAGAAAATGAGAGTTTAAACGCAGGAAATAGTTTGCTGTGCACCAGGCTCTTGCTGAAACACGCACAGAGAAGTGCTGGAAAACGTTTCAGCACAAAGACGCTTGCACACATACACACTTTCTTCTGTTTTAATTAGGCCTGTATGCAACGTTTGACCTTTGAGGTTAGTGTGAGCTAAGAGCATCTCGACACACAACATAGCCACTAATCCACCAAACCCGCTCTGGACGGCACCAAAACCACCAGAACAAGAAACACTTTATCCTTGCAATCCGAACATCACACACCACGACTGAACCCTGCTTTCAATTACAGCAAGAAACACCACAGCGATGAACGTGGAGTGCACTGCGCTAAAGCTGATTTCCTGAACTCAAAGCAAGCAATGCTTTGTTTGAAAGGCCCTATTTATCAGCTAATATGTCACTCGCTCACTCATGTACACTCGTAATTTCTTGCTTGCTTGCTCTTTGATTTGTCATTCTTTCATACCAGTGTTAATTTCGTCGACGAATACAACAACGAAAAATATTCGCCAACAAACCTTTTTTCTGTGACTAAGACTAGTCTTTCTAGTTGAAGAGCTAAAAAATTCATATCTGATGATAAAAACTATATGACTAAATTTATGTCATGTCTTCGTTAACAAGACGAGATGGGACTAAAATATTATTTGAGGACTACCGGACATTCAAAATACATCCTATAGGCTAAATTAACAGTCTTGTCTTTCAAAATGATCGTCTCTGTCATTGGATAAGGGACTTTATATCTAGTCTCAGTATGGCAGCAGCAGTGGACGGATAGGCTACCAAAACACGAATTAGCGATCTGAAATAATGGCCTCAGCACCCGAAGGGTTATGGACTGGGTGACAAATGTCCTGTTTTTCCCGGGAGTCACAATTCGTTGTCGATTAACTTAAAGTTAGCGAAGGCGGGATAGGCGGAATCGCACTGATAGAAGTGCTCTCTCTCTCTCGTGCACACTCCACTTCTTTCTCATACAGCGCGCGCTCAGTGCTCAAATGCACACACAGCAGTCCAAATGTCTATCGTGTAGAGCAGGGGTGTCAAACTCAGTTCCTGGAGGGCCGGAGCCCTCCAGATTTTAGATGCAACCCTAGTTAATCACACCTGATCCAGCTAATCAAGTCCTTCAGGCTTATGTGAAAACTACATGCTTTGTGTGTTGGAGCAGGGTTGGAACAAAACTCTGCAGTGCTGCGGCCCTCCAGGAACTGAGTTTGACACTTCTGGTATAGAGTATCTCACGTAAATACAGTCGTTATGGCTTAATAAGTGAGCATAAACAGGTGGGTGAAAACTGAATGTGTCAGTATTACATGCATACCTTCCATCTTAAAGGGACAGCATTCTTAATTATCTGTGTCATCAATGTTAACCAACAAAAGATTTTAAATAAATGTATACTTAAGTAAACCTACTGTATCTGTTTTTTTTTTTAAAATTTGTATCTTTACCAAAGAATTAACATTTATTTCTAGTTTTTCAAATGTCTCATAAGCTTAATTGATTTGGTCTAAAGAGAGAAGAATGAATGACTATTTTTGTTTGAATACTACATATAAAATATCTACCAAAATAAATGTTGGTAACTGCAGTTTGACTAAAAGTAGAAAAAAATGCAATGACTTTTTGTTGACTAAAACTATGAAAGACTCAAATGACTAAAATATGACTAAGACTATTAAGCATTTTCGTCTCAAGATAAAGACTAAGACTAAATCAAAAATGACTGCCAAAATTAACGTTTCATACCTCCGGTTCCATTGGTCGTGATGTTGTTGCTGAGGATGTTTTTGTCCAGTTTGGACGTGCTGTCACTGCCAATGTTAACAGAGTGCTGCGGGTCTGTTAGGTCCTGCATCTCCAAGGCCCTGTCACAGACAAACATAGACGTTTTATACATTTACACTAATATTCAGAAGTCAGGGGTTGGTAAGAATTCTTAATATTTTTGAAAAAAGTCTCTATGTTTCACAATTCTGCATTTATTTGATCAGAAACATGGTAAAAACAGTAATATTCAGAAATATTATATTATATATTAAAATAGCGGTTTTCTCTTTTAATATATTTGAAAATGTCATTTATTTCTGTGATGGCAAAGCTGCATCTTTAATGCATCCTTGCTAAATAAAAGTATTGATTTCTTTCGAAAATGAAAAATCTTACTGACCCAAAAGTGACTAACCAGAAAATGTGAGCAAAAACTGGCTCTGGCATTGTAATGATGATAATTTGACCCTCGTTCAGGTGTCAAACCATCTGCTAAAGAAAACTTGTCTCAACTTGTGCATCTTCTAAGAGTTTTTACCTCAAAAAGCAGTTTATCTAGGTTCTAGTTGTCTTTTCCTCCAGAATTCCATGTAGCGCCACATAAAGGTGCATCTCAATAAATTAGAATGTCGTGAAAAGTTCATTTATTTCAGTAATTCAACTCAAATTGTGAAACTCATGTATTAAATAAATTCAAAGACTGAAGTAGTTTACATAGTACTAACTAACTATGAAATAACCAAGAACAAACTATGTAAACTACACTTACATAGTAGTTTACACAGCCTAATGTTCTCATTGACATAAATGTATATGTGTTTTATTTTATTTTTAATATATTTATTTAATAAAACTACACAAAATAATATTGCATGCAGTAAGAATTTATTTTGTGCATTTTGGCTAATGAAATATTGTTTATGTGCAATATTGTTATATGAAGTAAATACATTTTATTTCAATATTATATTGCAAATAATGAATACACATATACATATCATAACCATGTTTAAGTGCATATGCTTTCTTTCCACCGTATATATATATATTTTTTTTCTTAAAATAAATAAAACAAAAAATATTGCATGCAGTAAGATATTTGTTGTATTTCAATATTATGTTAAATAATCAATACACATATACATATCATAACCAACATACGTTTAAATACATGTTTTATTTTCACCATACATACATTAATATTCTATATATTTAAGAAAGAAGACATTTGGTGTCAAATTATAATTTTTTTGTATTTAATATTCAATACATTCATCCACTGAACTACAAAAAGCCATGCTTAAGTAAAAAGAAAGTTAGATAGTTTTGCATTGAAGCATTTAGCACTTTAATCCAGAGGACAAATGCATAAAGACAGCTCCTATAATAATGTAATGTCAAATATAAACAGAGCTGCTCCTCTTTCTCCGTTTATAGCATAAACATCTGGATGAAATTTCTGAATGCATCCCAAAGTACACAGAACTCTGACACACGTTTTATCCAGGTGAAGCGATCTGCTTTACACCCACTCACACAATGACTTTACCATCCTTCTTTCTTTATCTCTCCCTGTCTGTCTTTATGTGTACACAATCACTCACTCCCACAGTCCACTGTCAATGGCACTCATAAATAATACTCTAAATGGATTCCAGGGGAGAATGTGTGTGTGAATGTGTGTTCACTTTACCTGTTGTCTGCTGGGTCTGGAGCATGGGGATCAATGGTAGATTTCTTCACCTGTGCAAAGACCAGAGGAGACCATTGACGTATTAGTTTCTCATTCAGTGTATGAAGAACACATTGAAGTCTCAGTCTGAGAGTGATTTTTCAGCTATTTGGCTCAATGTGATGACCTCACTGCCCATGATTCTTGAAGCTACTGTTGCCATTTCAGAATGATTTGCTCCATTGCAGATGCTGTCTACTGAATGAGGAGAATCAAGTTGAAGAATGGAAAGATCACAATATACACATACAAATTTCCATAAAAATATCAAGAAGCATGACTGTTCTCAACACTGATAATAAGAAATGATTTTTGAGCAATGGAGAACTGAGAAGAATGGAGTAATGGCTGCTGAAAAGCTTTACTATCAAAGGAATAAATGACATTTAATATGCATATGAAAGGATAATGAAAGTCACACATACTAAAATATTGTTAAGTGAATGTATCATATTCGGCACATTAGTTTGATTCAATATTACGAGTTTACAACATCCTCTAACTTGTCAGTGATATACATAGCAAAAATCTTTCAGTCTCTCTGCCCACACACACACATAAAACACATTCTTTCCCATTCTGGAAGTTTATCTTGGTTCTTACTCTCTGTCATGCTCAATATTACTCAATACGGAGTTAATAAAACCACGACTGCAACTTTCCTCTTTGAATTTGTCCCTGTGATCAACTCTCTCCAAATCTACCGAGTTTCTTTCTTACTGTCAAGGTCACCAGCCAAAACCGTGCCTTATTCCTACTATTTTACATTCATACAAAAACTTAACGTCATGTATATTGTTTCATGTTTTACATTTGAATGTATATGAATATCAAAACACAACGTACTGTAAAACAAAAGGAAGGATCAAAGAGTGCCACACGTCTATAAACTTCTCACAATCAAGTTACATGGTTCACCCCTCCCAAAACTGGGTCTTAATTGAAAACACACATGCTGACCTGTGTGCGAGCACGCATGCACATATACATGTGTGTGTCAGATGTAGCGTGTGCTTTTGTGGAGAATGCTTGGAGTTTGGAGAACCAGCAACTCATATTCACACACATAACCTACCTTTGATAAGCTTGGGGTCAGTAAGAGGTTTCAGTGTTTCTGAAAGAAGAAGCTCACCGAGGCTGCATTTAAACAGTAATACTTTGAAATATCATTAATTTAAAATAACTGTTTTCTATTTGAATATATTTGCAAATGCAAATGATTCATGTGATGGCAAAGCTGCATTTTCAGCATCATAACTCGAACTCTTCAATATCACATGATCCTTCAGAAATCATTCTAATATACTGATTTGTTAATTCTGAAATATTTCTTTTTATTAGGAATGTTGAAAAAAAGTTTATATTTAGGTGGAAACAAAGATGCATTTTCAGGATTTTTTTAATGCATATAGATTTGAAAAGAACAGCATTTATATTATAAATGTCTTTACTATCACGTTTGATCAATATAATGCATCCTTGCTTAATAAAAGTATAACTTCTTACAAAAAACAAACCTTACTGACCCCAAACTTTTAAACAGCATTGTGTATGCCGTGCATGTGCGATTCGTCAAATGACCGTGGAGCATTAAGGCTCCTCTCAGAAAAGTGCCTGTGGTTTAGGCTCATCCCTCTGGTTCTGGGTTTTGATTTGTGCTGGGTACGGACACACCCAATTATGGTCTCCTCAGATTAGCCTGACACATTCAGGGACAGCAGGTGATCGGTCGATCGTACGCTGCTCTAAGCCTAATGTAAATCTCTCAGACTGTAACTACTTCCTTGTCCAGCAGCATCTGTGCTCTTAGAGCAGTTAATAGCCGTTTGAGAGCAGCCCAGCAGGATCCAGCTTCCAATGAGCTCTGCTGGTGAACAATGATCCAAGACTGTTTAACTGTACGCCGTTTATAGATTTATGAAGTGAAATTAGTAATTCTTTGGCAGGCGGTTCGAAAAGCAACAAGCAAAGGTCACTCTGTTGAAAAAAACTAAACAAAAAAAATCTTAAGACAGCCCAAGCTGCTTTGCCAGTCTTGACTGGTTTAAAAAATGTAAAAAAAAAATTACGTAACGTACCTAATGTAATTTAGTTTAGTCATTTTAGGTATAGCCTACTGACAATTTTTTGATGAATTTTTATCCAACTTGTTTTAAACTTACCATTCATAATCTAATTCATTTCAGAATTGTTTCATACTTTGTTTTTCCCCTAAATTTAGAGGCATGAATCGCAAAGTTATTTATTATATTTACATGACCATTCTGTATTGTGAATATAGTCAAAGCTAAATAGTATGACAGCCTTTTATAAATAATAAAAAAACTGCAATTAGAAATTATACAGATATAAAATGTATTCATACACTCTAAAAAATGCTGTGTTAAATACAACCCAGTGCTGGGCAAATATTGGACAGAACACATGCTGGTTTGTTTTCAACCAACAGTTCTGGGCAGTAACCCACCCGCTGGGTCTAAACAACCCAATCGCCCAATTTTTTAGAGTGTATGCATTAATGAACAAATATTTTTGCCAAAATTATAGTATATGGTGCAAAACATTACTGTGTTGAGCTTGTTGAAGATGGTCTCCCTGCCTAACCAGGTGAAATAGTTAACTAAAATAGTTAACAGACCCTCATGACCAGGTTGGGAGACCAGCTAAGACAAGAAAACAAGTGTTTGTAATTAGTTGTGAAATTTACTAGCATTTTTGAGCGAAATGTGTTTTCACACCACATTTTAAATGTAGCCAAAACATTTAATAAACAAGAATTCCAGGGCATTTCTGCTTAATTCTATATGCAGATTCCAGGCCTGCTTACGGGCACAGATACTACACACACACACGCACCAACACACAGAAAACAGTCCCCCTTTTCTTGTTCTTTTTTTTGTGCTTTCAGTATTATGGTTATCAGCGGTGTAACTTTATACTCTTCCTTTCATGTAAAATACATTGTTACCTGTGCCCCCACCCCTTTGCCCCCAACACACACACACACATTTCAGCATATGCCCCTGGGAGGTGTAAGATTATCTGATGTGTCCCCTCCCTGAAACGCTCTTCTCTAAAGGTAGGGGAAGGCAATAGAGAGAGGAAGAAAGAAGAAGAAAAAGGAAATAGAAAAGAACAGAGAGTGTGTGACAGGGCTAAGGGCTTTATGTAACGCACATACACACACAACATGCATGTTTTTCAGGGTATTCCGATCAGGTGACAGTAGTTTATGCCATTATATTTTCTGGGAGCATTCAAACTCCCCGTGGACACTGAAAATAAGAAATAGAAACTAAAATTAGAATGAGCACACACGAAACCTGTTCCTCTGGACCAGTCCATTCAACATCCTTGTTCTTAATTAGAAACTAATAAATTCACTCCAACAACACTGATTTTATATAATTTATGGGAATACAGTCAAATGTAACATCGTAGTACATGCAATAAAATTCTCTCTCTCTGTATATAATTTAAATATAGCCTATGCACATATATTTATTTGGTACAATCCATTCACAAAAATTGCTGAATCTTACAGATTGTTTTATATCATCATAATGACGATATAAATTATTTATATCTCATTAATTATTTTACATACAAAATTATGTGTAAAACATTCACATAAGAGTGAAGTTTTACCAGTATATCAGTAAAATATTTTTTCAAAATATGATTTAATATTAAATATAACTTTACATTTTTAAAAGTAATAAACAAAAGATTATTGGAGGATATTTTACAACCACTTCACTCTTCAAAATTCAATGTGCAAAAATTCAAAATTCATGAGTGGGTCACTTCATGAATGCAGACATGTTGAGATCACATGACCAGTCAAATACTGGTATCTTTATGCTGTAAGTGAACACGGAGTTAAAATAAAAAACAATGCAGAAAATGCATGTCATTAGTAGATGCAAATTTTGACATGATGCTGTCATTACAGGCTAGTGTCTGTTTAAAACGGTCATATCAGTCAGCCAAATACAAAAATACAGTCATAGTCAGTCATACAGCAGCGTTTTAGAACAAATCTGTTTTTGATCAGTCTGATCAACTAAAATGAGCAGTTACAGCAGCAGCCCATATGTTGAACTGCTCCGTTTGCATGTCAATCTGGTGTATGAAATAGGAAAGGTAGCCTATATTCCGCCAGGGAAAAGGGTCAGAGGGAAACTGGACACCAGGCCAAGCCCTATAGACAGACACACCTTCGCAGCTTTGAATACGTGTGTGTGTGTGTGTGTGTGTGTGTGTGTGCAACCATGTGAGAAGCTGTCTTTCTCTTCCACTGGCTCATTGATTCATGTATCTTTGTACAGCTACCAGAGTGTTTACAGACACACACACAAGTTTCTATACGAGCGCATTGGAGTGTGTGTGTGTATCATCAAGAAATGAGCGGAAACTTTATATAAAAAAGCACTCTAGCATTAAAGTGCTCCCTTCCCCTCTGATTGCAGCAGAAAAAAAATGCTGCTCAATTATTCACGAGTTCTTGTGCTTGTGTCAGCTTTTCGTTAATTATTTAAATTAATCTCATTAACGAAAGGCCAGGTTTCAGGAGCATTTAATTAAATGATGAATTGCTTCCCTGATGTCAATGTGCTTGTTAAATAATGTGCTCAGGCTGGACCCAAAGCGGTCAGAAAGACTCAACCCAAAACTGCACACATGGACCATCATTGTGCACATTAGTGCCATTGTACTCCACAACTTAATGCAGTTTTTAAGATCGCCAGGAGAATCGTCAAATAATCTCTGTGTTTATTAATCAATGACTCTGCATGACTGTTAAAACATCACCTACATCCAGCTCAGGAACAAATAGAGTCTGCTCAAACCTGCAGCTTTGTTTTGACAGCTTGTACTGATTCAAACGTGATTGGATACAATTTAGTCTCATCAAACTCAACGTCAGTACTGGAATACCTAACCTTTGTATTAAAACACAAGATCTGGAAGGATCTTGAAGAAAATTTAACAGCTATGCACTTACAGTGGAAGTCTATGGGACAACATACAACGGCTGTTTTATAGTCTTGCACTGTCTGCTGTAAATGCAATCTTTGTTTTTTTGTGTTTTTTAACTGAGAGACAGGTCTCAATTATTTTAGCATTATTCAAAAATTTAGGGCTGGATTTTTGTACGCATTTTAAAGTCTCTTATGCTCAACAAGGCTGCATTTATCTGATCAATAATACAGTAAAAACAGTCATATTATTACAATAATAAAAAAAAAATGATATGTGAATATATTTTATATTGTAATTTATTTCTGTGATGGCAATGCTGAATTACTCCAGTCTTTAGTGTCACATAATCCTTAAGAAATTATTCAAATATGCTCATTTGGTGCTCATGAAACATTTTATTTTATTATCAATGTTGAAAAGTTGTGCTACTTAGTATGTTGGTGGAACCAATGATAAAAAAATATTTCAGCATACAGAAAAAACATAAAAAAACAGAATTCATTTAAAAAACAGAATAGGCCTTTATATAAAAGTATTTCATGTCACTTGTAATAAATTAAGTGCTTGCTTGCTAAATGAAGAAAAAAACTGACTTCTGTAATAATAAAGCTTGATCTGTGTTTAACCATCCTTTTACATTTATGCATTTAGCAGACGCTTTTATCCAAAGCGACTTACAGTGCATTCAGGTTATACATTTATTGTCAGTATGTGTGTTCTCTGGGAATTGAACCCACAACCTTTGCGCTGCTAACGCAATGCTCTACCACTGAGCCACAGGTTTTCAAACCCCGATACCCAAACTTGACATATCTTCATTCATTATACATAAAGCACCAATTGCTATAGATTACAAATCTGTTAAATGTGATGTTTTAAATTGATGTACAGTGCTCAGCGTAAATGAGTACACCCCGTTTGAAAAGTACAATTTTAAACAATATCTCAATGAACACAAAAAACATTTCCAAAATGTTGACAAGACTAAGTTTAATACAACATCTGTTTAACTTATAACATGAAAGTAAGGTTAATAATAAAACTTAGATTACACATTTTTCAGTTTTACTCAAATTAGGGTGATGAAAAAATGAGTACTCCCCACAACAAAAACTACTAAATCTAGTACTTTGTATGGCCTCCATGATTTTTAATGACAGCACCAAGTCTTCTAGGCATGGAATGAACAAGTTGGCGACATTTTGCCAGATCTATCTTTTTCCATTCTTCAAGAATGACCTCTTTTAGAGATTGGATGCTGGACGGAGAGTGATGCTCAACTTGTCTCTTCAGAATTCATAGGTGTTCGATTGGGTTCAGATCAGGAGACATACTTGGCCACTGAATCACTTTCACCCTGTTCTTCTTCAGAAATCCAACAGTGGCCTTAGATGTGTGTTTAGGATCATTGTCATGTTGGAAAAGTGCACGACGACCAAGGGCGCGGAGTGATGGTAGCATCTTCTCTTTCAGTATAGAGCAGTACATTTGTGAATTCATGATGCCATCAATGAAATGCAGCTCCCCGACACCAGCAGCACTCATGCAGCCCCACATAAGGACACTGCCACCACCATGTTTCACTGTAGACACCATGCATTTTTCTTTGTATTCCTCACCTTTGCGACGCCATACAGTTTTGAAGCTATCAGTTCCAAAAACATTTATCTTGGTCTCATCACTCCAGAGTATAGAGTCCCAGTAGTCTTCATCTTTGTCAGCATGGGCCCTGGCAAACTCTAGGCGGGCTTTTTTGTGCCTGGGCTTTAGGAGAGGCTTCTTTCGTGGACAGCACCCAGGCATGCCATTCCTCTGCAGTGTACGCCGTATTGTGTCACGGGAAATAGTCAACCCAGTTTGGCTTTCTACTTCTTTAGATAACTGCAGTGAACTTGCATGTCGATTTTCTTCAACCCTTCTCATCAGAAGACGCTCCTGACGAGGTGTTAACTTCCGTGGACGACCTGGACGTCTCTGTGAGATGGTTGCAGTTCCATTTTTTTTTTAAATGTTTGTACCACTTTTGCTACAGTATTCTGACTGATAAGTAAAGCTTTGTTGATCTTCTTGTAGCCTTCACCTTTCTTGTGTAAAGAAATAATTTTCTTTCTCAGGTCTTGTGACATTTCTCTTGCATGTGGTGCCATTGCTGACAGCATGAAATGGGAAGGGGTTTTCTTTAAGTAACACCCTTTTATAGTCAACCGTCACCTGTGTAATGAATAATTAGACTCACCTGTGGTTGAATTCTTGTTAAATTAGACATTTGTAGTCTAAAATTTAGCTTTGCTCCAGAGACTTTCAGTGGGGTGTACTCATTTTTGCATCACCCTAATTTGAGTAAAACTGAAAATTTTGTTCTCTAAGTTATATTATTAACCTTACTTTCATGTTATAAGTTAAACAGATGTTATATAAAACTTAGTCTTGTCAACATTTTGGAAAATGTTTTTGTGTTCATTGAGATATTGTTTAAAATGTTACTTTTCAAAGGGGGTGCTAACTCAAGTGAGATGCGAGTCGATTTACAGAGTAAAAGACAAGCAACAGGTGTAAACAACCAATAACCATCAGGAACATTAACATTTTGTAACAAGTTTAAAGAAAAAAAAACAATATCATGCTTTTTCATGTCAGCAAAATGCCAAATTTCAGTTCATAGCTTCGTTTCAGTTGCTGTTTGTATTGACGTTAAAGACAGGGTGCTTGTTTTGCTATAAAGCAAGACCTACTTCTTTTCAGAGTACAGAAGATTCATAACTATTACTGCGTCGGTTTAACCGCTTACAACAGACCCATACTGTCAGTTGTTAGTGGTTATTTGCTGATTACACTTAAATTGGGAGGTGTAAATATGTGAATGTGAAGCCGTGCTTTGTTCTCCGCTCTCTGCCTCGTCCCCTCTTCGTCTCTCTCTGTAGGTGTGTGTGTGAGTGTGTGTAACCTGAGTCCTCTCTCTCTGTCTGTGGTCTCTGCTCTGGGGCTCTGGGGCACAGACTGCACCAGAGGAAAAGGCTGCAGCTACACCCCCCTTTTCATTTTACTCCTCTGCTATTTTCCTCCAGAACCAAAAGCATTGATCCCCTGAGTCACAAAATACCCCTCCTCCTCCTCCTCCTCCTCCTCCTCCTCCTCCTCCTCCACCACCCACACCTCAATCTCCCTCTTCCTCTCCTTCCATTACCCCAAACACCCCCAGATCAGTATCTGTCCTCATCTGGATTATGGACGCCTGTCTGTCTTTTTCATAGCGCTCATGCACGCGTATGAAAAGCACAAGCATGAGATGTTGCAACACATCTGCAGGACTGTTTTAATCATTACTCGAATGTTATTGAAATAATATTTGAAAGAAGCTTTTTTCCACAAAACAAAATTATCCGACTGTCTCGTAACACAAAGGCATTGAAAACAGGCCGAAACGGTTTCAGCGGTGTGTGTTATACTGTCACTATGTGTGTGTGTTTGTGACTCGTGGTGGCCATATGGCTACTGTGCTCGACACTTCAGCTCACATCTGTTGTGTATTAAAGACCTAATGCTGCTCAGTACACACCTGGGTGGCCTTTCCGCACACACACTCATTCATGCACACAAACACTCTCAACACTTCAAACCGCACGATCAAACTTTTCAATTATCACATAGTATAGACCAGTGTTTCTCAAACTTTTTTCCCCTTACATACCACAAGACAGTACTAAACTAAACCAGAGATGTGTTCCTCAACTGATTCTTTACTGTTGGGCAATTTTGGAGAAACTTTCTCGGGAAAAAAATTAAACACGGTACGTGAATACATAACATTTGTATTGAAACAAAAGAAACCTACAAACATCCTTGAGAAACATCCCAGCCAATTTCTGTGAATGCAAATTTTTTTTCTTCCTCAAACTAAGAAAAAAACACAGTAAAAACAGCAATATAATGAAATATTATTGCAATTTATGATACCTTAAAAAAATGTGTGCTGTCAAATGATTAATCGCTATTAATCGCATACAAAATTAAAAAAATAATATTTATTATGTATATATAAATACACAAAGATTCATGTATATATTTAAGAAAAATATGTTACTTTTATATATTAAATATATTTATATAAGATATAATCAATATGAATATAAATATACATGTACATATTTTCAAAAGATATGCTGTATGTGTGTGTCTTTATAAATACATATTAAATATACACAGTACACACACACACACACACACACACACACATATATATTATGTAACAAAGACTTGTATTTTGGATGCGATTAATCGTGATTAATCGTTTGATAACTCTAAAAAATGTAAATGTACTTTATTCCTGTGATGGCAAAGCGTCCCAGGTTACGTATGTAACCCTGGTTCCCCGAGGGAACGAGACGCTGCGTCGAAACGCTAGGGGAACGCCATCAGCGTTGTCCAGCTCTGAATCATATGTGTAATCAGTCAAAATTGACGGCCAGACGTCAGGTGCGGTGACGTCATGACCAGGATGCTTAAAAGCACGTGATGTGCAGCCGGCGCCAGCTTCCAGGAATGAAGCATAGCTCTAGTAGGGATGCGGAAGTATGGCCCTGCGACGCAGCCGCCTCGTTCCTCGGGAACCAGGGTTACATACGTAACCTGGGACGTTCCCCTCTGGGAACATCGAGCTGCGTCGAAACGCTAGGGGAACGAGATATCACGCCGCCATACTTGCAAATCCCTGCTTAGTGTGTGGAATGCACAGCTATGGCAAGGGAAAAGACAAGCCAGGGGTGGCTCGCAGAGCCAGGTCAGAGAACCTGGAAAGTTAGGGCGTAGACCACCCACCAGCATCACAGATGTCCTGCACAGGTATACCTGCCAGAAGGCCTTGGAGGCCGCCATACCTTAAGTAGAGTGAGCCTTGATTCCCAAAGGCGAGGGGAGATCAGAGGACTCGAGGTCATAGGAGAGCATCCAGATCCACTACTTCGCATAAGCACCCTGGCCTCCACCGGAGGAAACGTATAAAAGAGAGTTTGCCTATTGAAAGGCCACCAAGAGGGGCGTGGTAGGTGCTATAGCCGCCACGTAGACCTTCAGGGTGGAGTGGGCTAACTCTGCGGAGAAACGGGCCTGCGAGAGCTCCAGCACTGTCTCAGCAGGCAGTTAACTGGATCAAGCTGGCGGTCTCCGCACCCGGAGTCTCAACTTCAGGGCGTACAGTTTCCTTATTGAGGGAGCTCTAGATTGGAGGATGGTCTCAGCAACCTCAGTTGAGAGACCAGAGGCTATGAGTTGTGCCCCTCGGGAGCCACACCCATAGTTCCCACAACTCCGAGCGGGGGTGAAAGATCATGCCCGCTGCCAGTGAGAGGAGATCCCTCCTGACAGGAATCCCCCATGGAGAGCCGTCGAGGAGAGAAATCGGGTCAGAGACTCTACTCGGCCCGGCCAGAACAGGGTTTTCAATAGAAGGACCCGTCCATGCGCACTCTCTCTAGAACTCCCAGGAGCTGAGCGATTGGGGGAGGCGTACAGACGAAGCCTCAGCCACGTTGTACCATAGCATCCAGCCCCTTAGCGGAGCTGGATGTCTGCCTCGACAGGATGGCTGCTCCTACTACGAAGGAAGAACCCGATGTGTCACGCTTTGCCCCAAAGCACATTTCAGGAACTTCCTGTGATGGGGAAGGAGTATGCATCTTTAGATCGCTCGTGACCACCAGTCCTCGGATCTGGTGAGAGACACGTGCTTGAAGAGAGCTTTCTGAACTTCAGTCGTGTGACTGAGCGGTTCAGTTAGCTTAGATAACATTCTACTTCCGGCTTTGCTACCGCTCGACGCTCTTGCTATTGCTCTGCGCTTTGCTCCCTATTTTTGTTCTTTTCTCAGATCTTTCTAAGATTTTTACTTCAGCAGATCAGCACAGTGCTCAAACAACACATTTTTGGAAAAAGGACTCTTTGCCTCCCACTGCCAGCAGTTTACATTCGGAGACCGATAAATACAGCTGTCTACATTCAAACAGATGAGAGAAAATGCCTACTTGCTGCACAAACTGCCACAAACTTCTACAAAGGATTGTGGTTCTTGAAACAAAGTTATTTGCTGGACTTCCAAAACAGACGGAACATACAGCAGAGTCACCACGGACCCCTCAGCATACAGCCGGTGAGTCCTGTGAATCTAGTGAATCTCAACAGTTTATACCAAGTGTAGAGGAACAAGCGAAACTGATCGACGGACTAATCGATGGCACAAACAGGGAGCGAGACCCAAAGGCTCTCGAGACACCAGATTGTCACGAGTATCTCGTATTGCTGCTGTAGCATCCTCTACCCCAGATACGGCTATGACAAGACTTGTAAGCACTGGTATTCTACAACCCCCTATACATCTTGAGAACAGATTTGAAGCATTGATGAATGTGGATGAGGAATCCCAAAATATGACAAAACTCGGATCGAATCAGCCAGCAGCTAACATTGCTACTAACAGGCGCTCAAGGTCGAGCAGACAGCGGCATTCAGCTCAAAGCGCAGCCGAGCCCAGGACTCTGATAGTGGGCGACTCTATTATTAGAAACGTCAGTAGCAGGACTGCTACTACCTGCTGCTTTCCTCAAGCAACCGTTTCTGATGTGAACAAGGAACTTCGGAGCATTGTGATGAAGCACAAGACTGCAAATCGAGTCATCATCCATGTGGGGAAGAATGATATTCGGAAAAGGCAGTCAGAAATGCTAAAGCAAGATTTCAGTGAACTCTTTGAAACACTTCAAAGACTTGAAGTTCAGTCGTTCATCAGTGGACCACTCCCAGCGAGGGGAACTAACATGTTTTCACGGTTGCTTGGACTGAATACATGGCTACAAAGAACCTGCAGTACAAAAGGAGTCAACTTCATCGACAACTTCAATATTTTCTGGGGACACAGACAACTGTTTAAACTGGATGGTCTCCACCCAAACAAACTTGGTGCAAGAGTGCTAAAGGACAATTTCTATTTCTCCCTTCGTCATCCTTCAGTGGTGTGTGTCAATCCACTCACACAGTCACCTGGACAGAATATGAGTGACCACAGGACTTCATATCAGCTTCCGAGTCATTATGTGGTTGAAGAATCCCACAAGGATACTGATAACGCCACACAGCCAAAACAACCACTGCTCATGGACATCCCGGCTGAGCCCTGCCCACAGAGCTCATCACATGCAGACTGTGACGTATCACAACAGCTCCAAGACTCAGCACCCAAGGACAACTTTCTGGAAAACAGCCTGGGATGCCATGACAACACATTACAGTCACCGGAAACATCAGAGCTAGAGCCCCGCTCACCAGACACTCTATCCCTCTCTCCAGCATCTCCACTTCTAAGCTTTTCACAGAAAATGGAGGAATTGGTGTATGCTGGGACCAAACTCTCTGCAAGCCCGCAGATATCAAACTAAAAAACGGCGGGCCCCCAACCACCAAAGACGGCAGGCTCAGCTCTCCCGCCTCCTCCTGTGAGAGCTCTCCGACCGCTGCCACAACGCAAGGGCCCAAACCCTCCTCCATCTGCTGTAGGTGAACCAAAAACAACTGATAACAGCTCTCAGTGATATGTGTCGGGTCCCCGCTATATTAGCAACAACATTCACGAACGTTTACAAAACAAGCGGGAACCCAGTATGCCTGTAGCCTTCTATCTCTGTTTTATCACGTGATAGAAGGTCTAAGGCCTTCAAAACGGCTGACCCATCTAATCTAAGGCCTGTTATGCATCAGTCTAAGATTGCTGTAGAGACAAAATTTAATTCCATCAAGTTAGCATTTTTAAACACTCGCTCACTAAAAATAAATCATTTGTGATCAATGATTTAATAACCACAAACAACCTGGATTTTATGTTTCTAATTGAAACATGGCTAGAAGACAACTGCAGTGCAACAGTCCTCACTGAAACAGCCCCTCCTAACTTTAATTTTATAAGTGTCTGCAGGACTGTCAGGAGAGGTGGAGGTGTAGCTGCTCTGTTTAAAGATGTTTATCAATGCAAGCAAGTGTCATTTGGTCAGTACTTGTCTTTTGAATATCTAGGTATTGTGCTGAAAGGTGCCCCACGCATTCTGTTTATCATCATTTACAGGCCTCCAAAATACTCCCCAGCCTTTGTTGAAGAGTTCACAGAACTGTTATCAATGATTTCCTCAGAGTTTGACTGTTTTGCTATTGCAGGGGATTTTAATATTCACATAGACAATGCTGAAATCAAAACTACAAAAGAAATTATAACTGTTTTAAACACTTTTGACCTGATTCAGCATGTGCACGGACCGACACACAATCGTGGACACACTCTAGATTTACTCATCAGTAGAGGTCTAAACATTTCATCCATTGTCATTAAGGATGTAGCTCTGTCTGATCACTTCTGTATTTTCTTTGATATATTGATCTCTGTCACCACTGAATCTAGATCTGTCTCTGTCAGAAAGAGATGCATTAATGAGAACACTAGTGTGTTATGAAGGCAATATCTTTAACACCAAGCATTTCTGCAGACTCTGTTGATCTTCTCCTGGATTCATTTGACTCAAAAGTTAAGAATGTTATTGATGATATTGCACCGATAAAGGTCAGCAAGAAGAATGGCAGACAAAAATCATTTTGGAGAAAATCAACAGCAGTTCAGAATATGAAAAGACAATGCAGAAAAGCTGAGCGGATGTGGCGGAAGACGAAACTAGAAATACACTATAGCATCTATAAAGACAGCCTTCATGCTTTCAATTTGGAACTAGCCACAGCTAGACAGACCTTCTTCTCAAACCTTATAAACAGTAATTTAAACAACACTCGCACTCTTTTGCTACTGTTGAGAGACTGACAAACCCCCCAAGTCAGATTCCCAGTGAAATGCTCTCTGACAGCAAATGCAATGAGTTTGCTTCCTTCTTTTCAGAGAAGATCAGTAATATCAGGAAGGAGATTGGCACATCTTCCTGTAATACAGGGTCACACAGATTCGACAGCAATCTCAAAAGAAGTGACTATGTCTGTTTTTAAAACAATTGATAGCAAAATTTTGGAAGAAATAGTACAGCATCTCAAATCGTCAACCTGCTATCTTGACACACTTCCCACATCTTTTTTCAAAAGTGTGCTTAACTGTTTAGAAGCAGATCTCTTAGAAGTGGTGAACACCTCACTTCTCTCTGGGACTTTTCCAAACTCCCTGAAAACTGCAGTTGTTAAGCCCCTTCTGAAAAGCGCAATCTTGATAACACCATGTTGAGCAACTATAGACCAATATCAAATCTTCCTTTCATAGGTAAGATTATTGAAAAGGTAGTTTTTAATCAGCTGAACAACTACTTAAACTCAAATGGATACCTGGATAATTTTCAATCTGGTTTCCGCGTGCATCACAGCACAGAGACAGCACTCATTAAGATAATAAATGATATTCGCTTTAATTCTGATTCTGGCAAAATATCAGTGCTGGTACTACTAGATCTTAGTGCTGCTTGACACTGTCGATCATAACATACTTCTAGAGAGACTGGAAAACTGGGTCGGGCTTTCTGGGATGGCACTCAAATGGTTCAGGTCATACTTAGAAGGGAGAGGTTATTTTGTGAGTATAGGAGAGAATAAGTCTAAGTGGACGTCCATGACATGTGGAGTCCCACAAGGCTCAATTCTTGCACCGCTGTTGTTTAGCCTGTATATGCTCCCACTAAGTCAGATAATGAGGAAGAACCAAATTGCCTATCACAGCTATGCTGATGATACCCAGATCTACCTAGCCTTATCTCCAAATGATTATAGCCCCATTGACTCCCTCTGCCAATGCATTGATGAAATTAACAGTTGGATGTGCCAAAACTTTCTTCAGTTAAACAAGGAGAAAACTGAAGTCATTGCATTTGGAAACAAAGATGAAGTTCTCAAGGTGAATGCATACCTTGACTCTAGGGGTCAAACAACTAAAAATCAAGTCAGAAATCTTGGGGTGATTCTGGAGACAGACCTTAGTTTTAGTAGTCATGTCAAAGCAGTAACTAAATCTGCATACTATCATCTCAAAAACATTGCAAGAATTAGATGTTTTGTTTCCAGTCATGACTTGGAGAAACTTGTTCATGCCTTTATCACCAGCAGGGTGGATTATTGTAATGGTCTCCTCACCGGCCTTCCAAAGAAGACCATTAGACAGCTGCAGCTCATCCAGAACGCTGCTGCCAGGATTCTGACTAGAACCAGAAAATATGAGCACATCACACCAGTCCTCAGGTCCTTACACTGGCTTCCAGTTACATTTAGGATCGATTTTAAAGTACTTCTACTCGTTTATAAGTCACTCAATGGCCTAGGACCTAAATATATGTCAGATATGCTCACTGAATATAAACCTAACAGACCACTCAGATCATTAGGATCGAGTCAGTTAGAAATACCAAGGGTTCACACAAAACAAGGGGAGTCCGCTTTTAGCTATTATGCCGCCCGCAGCTGGAACCAGCTTCCAGAAGAGATCAGATGTGCTAAAACATTAGCCACATTTAAATCCAGTCTCAAAACTCATCTATTTAGCTGTGCATTTGTTGAATGAGCGCTGTGCTACGTCCGAACTGACTGCATTGTATTTTATGTATAATCATTTTCTATTTAACTGTTTTAAATCTCATTTTAAATCAATTTCTATATCATTTTAAAACTCCTTGTTTTATTATTTTTAACTTCTTGTTTTTATTGCTGTGAATGATTATTTCACTTTCTTTTATGTAAAGCACTTTGAATTACCAATGTGTATGAAATGTGCTATACAAATAAACTTGCCTTGCCTTGCCTTGCCTTAGATCTAAGACGGACGCAACCCCTTTGCCCGGAACAAGAAGTACGGCTGTAGAACCTGGACTCTATGTCTAGAGCAGGGACCACCTCGATGGTCTCCTCCCTCAGGAGAGTGCTCACTTCTTGTTCCATTACCAGAGCCTGCTCGCCCGTAGAAAGGCTGCGGCAGAGCGCCACATAGCCTTGTCTACAGTGTGCGTGACCCATCAAGACACATTTGGCAGCAGTTCCACGCTGCCGAATAGTCTACTAAGGGAACCAGTCTCTCGAGACTGGTCTCTGGTGTACTTAGAGCTGCTCGGTGCCCTGGAGCGGAGGACCGGCGGGGACGGCCGATCTAGCTGCTCTAGGGACCCCAAGGGTGGCGAGCCTCCCAGCTCCGCTACATTTCTGGGCGGAAGAGACTGAGAGAAGCGCCGCTGGAAACCGCTGCGCCCTGGAACACTGGCAGGGTTAGCAGACTGATCTCCTGAGGGCACTGAGGAGAGACGGGCACCGTGTAATGCGGTGTAAACCGCTCTTCCACAGAGGGGCCTGCCTCATAAGTCCTGGGATGTAGCATCAGGACTGCCTTAGAAGTCTCCTATTGGAAACGACGGTCCTCAGACCCGCGTCATCTCTAGGAAGACTAAGGAACCAGAGTCTGCTCAGGCAGGACCCAATAAGACACGCTTGGCAAGGGCTCCCACACCGCCAGATGACTTACTAAGGAACCAGTCTCTTGAGACTGGCCTCTGGTGTACTTAGAGCGGCTAGCTCGGTGCCCTGGAACGGAGGACCCGGCAGGGGACGGCCGATCTAGCTGCTCTAGAGACCCCGAAGGGGTGGCGAGCCTCCCAGCTCCGCCACATTTCTGGGCGGAAGAGACTGAGAGAACGCCGCTGGAGACCGCTGCGCCCTGGAACACTGGCAGGGTTAGCAGACTGATCTCCTGAGGGCACTGAAGAGGCGGGCACCGTGTAATGCGGTGTAAACCGCTCTTCCCCAGAGGGCCTGCCCTCATAAGTCCTGGAATGTAGCATCAGGACTGCCTTAGAAGTCTCCTAAGGAAACGACGGTCCTCAGACCCGTGTACTTAGAGCGGCTAGCTCGGTGCCCTGGAACGGAGGACCGGCAGGGGACGGCCGATCTAGCTGCTCTAGAGACCCCCGAAGGGGTGGCGAGCTTCCCAGCTCCGCTACATTTCTGGGCGGAAGAGACTGAGAGAAACGCTCGCTGGAGACCGCTGCGCCCTGGAACACTGGCAGGGTTAACAGACTGATCTCCTGAGGGCACTGAGGAGAGACGGGCACCGTGTAATGCGGTGTACACCGCTCTTCCCCAGAGGGCCTGCCCTCAACAGTCCTGGGCCTTGGCCTCAGGACTGCCTCAGAAGCCTTCTATTGGAAATGACGGTCCTCAGACCCACGTCATCTCTAAGGAAGACTAGGAACCAGAGTCTGCTCAGGCAGATCCCAATGAGACACGCTTGGCAGGCTCCTGCCGCCGGGTGGCCTACTAAGGAACCAGCCTCTCGAGACTGGCCTCTGGTGTATTTAGAGCGGCTAGCTCGGTGCCCTGGAACGGAGGCCGGCAGGGGACGGCCGATCTAGTTGCTCTAGAGACCCCGAAGGGGTGGCGAGCCTCCCAGCTCCGCTACATTTCTGGGCGGAAGAGACTGAGAGAACGCCGCTGGAGACCGCTGCGCCCTGGAACACTGGCAGGGTTAGCAGACTGATCTCCTGAGGGCACTGAGGAGAGACGGGCACCGTGTAATGCGGTGTACACCGCTCTTCCCCAGAGGGGCCTGCCCTCACCAGTCCTGGGCTTTGGCATCAGGACTGTTTCAGAAGCCTCCTATTGGAAATGACGGTCCTCAGACCTACGTCATCTCTAAGGAAGACTAGGAACCAGAGTCTGCTCAGGCAGATCCCAATAAAACACGCTTGGCAAGGGCTCCCACACACGCCAGGTGACTTATTAAGGGAACCAGTCTCTTGAGACTGGCCTCTGGTGTACTTAGAGCGGCTAGCTCGGTGCCCTGGAACGGAGGACCCGGCAGGGGACGGCCGATCTAGCTGCTCTAGAGACCCCAAGGGGTGGCGAGCCTCCCATCTCCGCTACATTTCTGGGCGGAAGAGACTGAGAGAAGCGCTGGAGACCGCTGTGCCCTAGAACACTGGCAGGGTTAGCAGACTGATCTCCTGAGGGCACTGAGGAGAGACGGGCACCGTGTAATGCGGTGTACACCGCTCTTCCCCAGAGGGGCCGGCCCTCAAGGCCCTGGACCATGGCATCAGGGCGTTCTGGCCGAAGACTAACGATCCGCAGATCCGTCTTCGGCCCGGGCGCGTCACTCTGACTCCGATTCTGGCGAGTACGAGAAGTGACATTCCCCGAATAGGGAGCTGGAACACAATTGGGGCTGCTCCGCCCAGCAGCCCAAGCTGACCACCTCAACCTCCTTGGAGGAAGAGAGGTAAACATCGTGCTCTCACTTGAGAAGTATCCCAAGAGGCTCTTGTAGGTCATATACAATATATAATTGTATATATTCCTCTACTATATATATATAAATATAGTATATATTTCTCTCTTTATATATGTATAAATATATATCTAACTTTCATAGTCGGATAAAATGCATAGTTAATTATTCAAAATTAAATGCAGTCAAACACCCAGACAAGTAAACACGGTCTGAAAGTGCATAAATGAACCGAGGATCACCATAATGCGCGCGTTGCCGCTCGGAACAAAACAAATAAATCTTCTTGGAAAGAAACTGCTGCAGATTAGCGCACTCTCACTCAAGGGGGAAGAACTACAGCTTAGGCTTCCGCCCCGGGAGAGCGCTAGACCTGGGGAATACAGGTGGAAATAGCGAACCCGTCTCCAACCCGTCCGCCAGATCTATATGCGCTCCGTGATCTCACTCGCCGCGGTGCCTCAGCAGCCGGGACCGCGAGATCATAGGCGCGGACACACTCCTCGAGCGTGCCCGGCGGGAGCACAATGCATTGCAGCGGACGCTGGATCTGATGGGAAAAGAAGATAGGGATCACCCGTCTTAATCTTCCCATCTAATCCATCTGAGCACAGCCACTGCTCCGCCTCAGCGGCAGCGTGGCAGGTGCTGCGAGGAGCGCAGGTGAAAACTCCCTCCTCAAAGAGAGTTTTCGCCTCCAGCCAGATCATCGCAAAAACTGTGTGTATCCCGAGAGAGCGCTAGACCTGGGGAATACAGGTGAAAATAGGGCGAACCCGTCTCCAACCCGTCCGCCAGATCTATGTGCGATCCCCGTGATCTCACTCACCGCGGTGCCTCAGCAGCAGCGGGACTGGGAGATCATAGGCGCGGACACACTCCTCGGAGCGTGCCCGGCGGGAGCACAATGCATTGCAGCAGACGCTGGATCTGATGGGAAAGGAAGATAGGGGATCACCCGTCTTAATCTTTCCATCTGCGAGCACAGCCACTGCTCCGCCTCAGCGGCAGCGTGGCAGGTGCTGCGAGGACGCAGGTGAAAAACTCCCTCCTCAAAGAGAGTTTTTCGCCTCCAGTCAGAGAGGAACACACAGTCTGTAACGTGATCTACTTTCGCCCTCATTGGCCTTTGATATGTCTGCTTCTAGTCTTTCTTTGCCTATCTTTTTAAGAATAAACTTTCTTATTTCCTATCTTGATAGTAACAGACTAACAGAACACATTCGACTGACACACACAGAGAGCTTTGCTGAATGACAAAAAGCCGGCGCCGGCTGCACATCACGTGCTTTTAAGCATCCTGGTAATGACGTCACCGCACCTGACGTCTGGCCGTCAATTTTGACTGATTACACATATGATTCAGAGCTGGACAACGCTGATGGCGTTCCCCTAGCGTTTCGACGCAGCTCGATGTTCCCGGAGGGGAACTGAATTTTCAGCAGCTATAAGTCTTCAGGGTTACACGATTCTTCAGAAATTATTATAATATGCTGATTTGAAGCTCAGAAAACTTCTCTTGTTATTATCAATGTTGAAAACTGTTTTTGTTGAAACACGATACATTTTTTTCATGATTCTTTGAAAAACAGAAAGTTCACTTTTGGAGACACCTTGAGAAACACTTAATTAATGCTTTAAGAAATTGTATCCAATCAAGTAATGTATAATCAAATATAATTGATGCTACATTTAGTTCTGGTCCTTCAATTTCATTGACTAAGCGACGTTCCAAGAGTGCTGATATACTGTAAATATGTATAATAATTCCTTATTTTTTTGTGTGGATGTAAGCGATTTCCTGTGAATGGGAAAGACTTTTGACTCATTAGCTGCTATATGTAAATAACTCGAAGAATAACAGTGCAGTAAATGGTAAAACGATACAAACCTGAGTGTTTATAATTACAGAAGCCTTGCACATTCAATTTACAAATCATCACACCTGCACTTTCATTAAAAATAAAGTGGATCCAATAGGTTTAACAAAACAAAATCAATATCTTCCCAAGTACCTCCTGGGATCTGCACACCCCTGATTGAGAATCACTGGTACAGAGTCAGCTGGATGGGATTTTATCCACACATATACAACACATACACACTCTTCAAATGATCATACACACTACACCTTCCAATTCTGAATTAGTGGAGTGATGAATTCAGTCCACAGACAATGAAAGAGATGAAGATCATCTTAAAGCCATAATGTTGTGAAACACATCTGAATAGTGTGTGTTGTGGTTCACTTACGCTCCTCCGTTCATTCAGCTCCTGTGTGTTCTCCATCAGTTGAACTTCCACTCCCCTCGACTACACAGACACCTGCAAATGAAGGATGCTTTAAAATCGCCATAAACACAATAGAATTCATAGGCATCCCTCTCTCGTTTCTGTCTCTCTCTCTCCCTTTGTGTCTGTGGGTTTATGCATGTAGGAGGGGAAGGAAGAAGTCTGGTAACTTCACTGTATCATAGCCAGCTAGGCTGAAGTAAATATCATTTGCAGAAGTAAACATTAAACAATGGGTTGAGAGAAATGTAATCAATGTAACACATACACACACACACACACACACACACACACACACACACACACACACACACACACACACACACACACACACACACACACACAAATGCACTCATACAGTACACACAAAAAGCCAAGCTATCCAGGTCACGGTGATGCTAGCATGGTAGTAGTCACTAAAAACATCTATGATTTTGAGTCCCCTGTTGAAGCCCCCTCCACCCCCATCCCAGCCTCCATCTTTATCTTTCTCTCTTTCCATCCTTCCCCTGTCATTTAGAAGCGTGAAACTTCTGTAAATTGGTTCGAAACCTCCTGAGGCCTCAGTAATGAAAAGCACTTTTATCCAAAAACTCTTTGTAAGACCTTGAAAGCCTCAGGATGAGGAGAATGGGTTTATTTTCTGTCCTTCTGCAGGTACCAGACCTGTGGGTTTACAAACTATTTTTAACATCAAATTTGTTTACATATCTCCAAAACAACAAACTGTAAATAAATGCATTAATTCATTAACATTGAAATTAACTGGCTATATTGGATTCAAAAATGATTAAATCACTAAATTAACTGTATGCTATTTTAAAGCTATAGTGGAGTAAATCCTCCTTATGGAAATGCACAAAGAAAATATTCATAAATTGACCAAATCAAATCTTGAATTAAAATCATGAAATGCTATTTTTGTTTAGCATGAAAGGAGACCAGTATTCTAATGCTTAAAGTATATAATGTTTTTTAACGACCAAAGCAAAACTGCTTTTTAACTTGACAGCCTGTGATCAGCATGCATTCTTGTTGTATACAAATCTAACTGCCCAAATGTATGTGAATTGACGATTTCTGTCAAATCAGTAGACAAACACCTGTTCCTTTCTTCATTGAAACAAGTTTTGACTTTAATCAAAAACCTGAAAGGTTCGTTTGAATGGTCATGATGCTTCTGTTTGGGAATTTGCTTTAGTTTATGGTAGCCTATATCCATTACGATGATTAAGAACAATGGATGTAAATGAGAAGTCCCCACAAGCATATGCACTGTATACAAGCTTGTGTGTGTGTGTGTGTGTGTGTGTGTAAATGGAAGGGAGAGAAAGAGAGTTGAAGGGCACAGTTTGAAGAGCAGATCATTTGAATTTTTCATTTGCTTGGTGAAGCGGTGTTCTGAAATTCTAGCCTTTAATGCTTAGGCAGGGGAATGAGCTGAGCAGCATTGATTTTTACTGTTATCATTCAGTGCCCTCTGAGCCTACTGTCCACACACACACACACAGAAGCCAGCAGAAGACACATTACACTAACCATGTAACTGAACCATTGAGCTGAATTTATGTCCCTTCTGTCAACACACACATTTTCAAATCAAAAGCCACTGATATGCAACAACTGTCAGACCAAAATATTTGACTAAGCCAAACATGGAAAACAATATACAAGGAAATATTCTGGGGATTGTAAACAGTATAATTAGAGAAGATCACTCAGCCTCAAAATAACAAAGCGCACAAACGTGCTTTACTGCTATTGTCAAGAAAGCACGCGGAGCTTTAAGTGGCGTGGCATTCTGCGCGCGATTCGACAGAGCTGCGGCACGAGCGCAACGCACAGGAAAGCCAAATATGCAAAAGCTTTCGTTTTCCTCCCTTTAAATCATCAGCGCTCACTCCATTGTCAAAACACACCGCCTATTAATAAACAATCTGGACCGGGAACAAACGGTTTTCAATTGAGCAAGATTGTTTTTATTAATGCAAGATTCATTATTCATTGTTATTATAACGGATTTCACCATTTTATTTATATAGACAGGCCTCAGGTTTAATGTCATTGCCTAAATGCTTTCTCCACCACGTGAGAAACTCCTAAAATGTTCCAGCTAAGAGCTTTTTAATTCTTCAGAAAACCAGTCTGTGCAAGATAGAGTTTATTTTCCAAAGAACCACAGCTCAACTCATGAATTTTACGAAGTGAAAATGTTTTTGATTCTTTAGATGCCACAAATAAACATTTAAGAACCTTCATTTTTAAGAAGCCTACTTTCCGGACAAAACGTATGCATTATTAATTTATTTATTTCACTGTTTAGGCTACTGGATTTACTACATAGACTAGTTGTAGTCGTTAACTGTTATGAAATATAAAATGGCATCCAAGTGCATAGACCTTGAAAATACATTTTTAACATTCAGGGTGTGATGTTACATAAGCACCATGGGTGGTTACCTTTGACCTTTACCCATAATTCTACATGACTACCCTCTTGTCATTATGCTTTTTTATTAGGCTAATGACAACACACATT
Source organism: Gymnocypris eckloni scoliostomus (assembly GCA_027564155.1). Classification (NCBI taxonomy): domain Eukaryota; kingdom Metazoa; phylum Chordata; class Actinopteri; order Cypriniformes; family Cyprinidae; genus Gymnocypris; species Gymnocypris eckloni. The sequence goes on along the minus strand of CM050412.1, from coordinate 49,645,021 downwards.
CAATATGGCTGACGAAAGCAGTAACGCACCAAGACCCATTTACAGATGTGTAACTCTCAAAATAGTATTCAGGATTAATTTTCTTATTTTGAAATTTTGAAGTAGTTTGTATTGCAATCTAATTATTTATCAACGAAAGAGAACTGCGTGTGATCAAAACAAAGACTATTATTAGATTTCATCTAGAGACTCTACAATCTACTTACAAAAAAAATGATGTCCCAGCAAAACTGGGACATCAAAAAATCCAAAACTGTGCCTCGTAAATCCGTCAACCAAAGTGTCCTACAATCTTATAAATTGATGTAAACAGTCTCGAGTTTTCCCCAAAATGTGAGGCCTGGAGATGGCCAAAGAGGAGGTCAATGATGTTCTCTTATGTAATTGTTGGCTAGTACACTCCATCTTATTACCAGCCACCAGAGCGACCGGTGTGTTGTGAATTATTTCGTGTTAAGTGTGTAATCTAATCCGGTCTCCTTCTCCGGTATCGGCTTGAGCTGCTATCGACAGCGCGAGAAAGCGACCAATGGCCAACGCGCAGTGAAGCGACTTCAGTGTCGGGATGATATTCCCGTTTACTCCGTATCAAATACAAACACAAACTCCACGTGCATGGGAAAACGGCCATGGACGCGCGATTCAAACGGATACGGGAATCACCCAACAAACTCAGAACCACTAGGCTACTCAGTAAGCTTTCAATGAAAAACAAAGTTACAATAAATAAATACATATACTGTTAGTCTACTGTTCAAAAGACCAGTTGGATATGTGTGAATATAATCACTGCACTTCGTCCATAAAATACAATATCAAAGTATATGAAAAAATAAAGTCAAACATGGTGCGCTTCTGTAACTCAGTGTGAAACAGATTCATGTCAATCCAGTCGAGAAAAGTGAACGTTATAGTGTGCTAACGCTGTAAAAGGCATAACTGTCCTAACATTTTCCCATCCATTTAACGGTCCTTTCTCGAGTTTTCAACGTTTAAAATTGATTTTCATCTTAATTAAAAAAAGGTTCGAAAAAGTACAATGGAACGTTGTAACTTTTGGACAACTTTGACTATTTAATTATTTTCAGGCAGCAGTTTTCATTTCGCATGTTGACATTTTAAAGTGATAATTGGTACACAGACAAGAAAAATAGAGCCATAGGTTTTAGGTTGTCTAATGCGGAATGCAGAAATTACTGTCTGAACTATACCTTCAAATTAAGTTTACCTTTTATGAGCACCAATTTTCACAGACGTTTAATTCTCGTGAAAGTATCAGGCGTGAGCAGGTGCTCCAACCTCCAACAAACTGCTCTTACGCTTGTAAACTACTACATCAAATATTCAGCAAAACTTTTTAAACTATTCCAAAATCCCCGCTATTTTATGGCTATTCAACAATGGGTACTTACTCTTATGAGTTGTGCGTTGCTACGATTTCCAAACTCTCCAAAAGGTCCGTTCGCATTCACTCTGTTGACATGCTCATCCAAAAATATTCAAGTGGTCTAGCTGCGTGAAGCGCGAGGAACAGCTCGCGCCAGTCAGTGCACGCGCCGTCAGTGAAGCTCGCGGGGAAGTCCTCCCTAAGTTCATGAGAGCTGCACCGGCCGCACCGGAGCGAAACGCTCCAACCGACAGATCACCACTATAACCCAAACTCCGAGGAGCGCTGACTTGTACTTGCCGTGTTTTCACCTTTAATTTACGCTCCTGAAGTTAACGTGAGCACACGCGCACTCCGTGGTCTACTTCATTATTGAAGTTCTCTTGCAGTGGCGGAGCGAGAGGGCTCATTAATGCGCATGCGCGCAGCTGCCATGCGAGGTGCTGCTGTTGACTCGCACCCAAGCCAGTAATGGGCCAGGATGAGGCTCTTATTTATAGTTTCGTCCAAGTGATCAGCACAGTTTTATTTACCACCACCACACACACAACAACTACCAAGTCAACCCTTGTCTTGGGATCAGATTCACTCTCCTATTGGACTTCCACTTCCGCGAGAAAAGAGAGCTCCTCTAATTAACATGTATCGACACTTAGAGCAGCCGAACCACTAAAATAGCTCAGGTTTATTCAGTCATATATATATAACATGTCCAAACATGAGGGTGGAAAAAAGTCACGCTGAAATTCAGCCAGAAAGCAACAGGAAAACGTCACAAGTTGCATAGAGGTTATTGATGCTTGTATGGTTGAAGTTCACAGACTTTGAGATAATTATTTAGAGACTAAGTATATGTTTTAGAGCAAACCTCTAGACTGTGAGAGACTGTGGGCAAGTAGCCTAACACCTTTTTTAATTTTTACACCTGACCTATAAATCTGTAGTTTGCATCAACTAAATACAATGAAGAAAAACTAAGAGTGCAACAGAAAGCAATAAAGCTCCACTATGAAGTAAATCGCTGCTTGAATGTGCTCAGCGATTACTGCTATATTAGCCAGACTCCTCTTCAAGCACTGAAAAACGATGCTCCTGAGGGCCACGTTGGGCCGCGTTTGACTGACACACTGTTACAGAAAGAAAACAAGAATTTCATGCTGTTGAGTGGAATGTAACTAGCAGGGGGCTGCTGTTGATCTGCAAGCTTAACTCCACATGCTTCATGAGAATTTGGCTCCATAAACATCAGGAAAGAAACAACATTTCCCACTCTCTGAAAACACGAGGGAGATGAGCACACACCTCTGCTCATGTCATTTTAAAAGTGTTTAGTATTTAAGCACAGTTCAGTGGAATCAAGAGTCTGTTCAAAGGAACTGGATGATTGATAGATACTAATTAAAAGAACGAAATGAAATCAGCACAAAGTTCTTCAACAGCAAGTGCAGGCAGACCGTACTTTTTGGGGCGGGGGGCTAGCATGCGCTCAGCGGGGTCTTATTTATAGACCTGTGCAAAACTTTTGGCTGCACACTGCACTGTGCTGACGCGGTAGAACCAGAAGATGCCTGTCAAACAAAGAATAAAAATACACCGAGAGGGGCGCGAATGGGGTTGCATCTGGCACGCTGGCCTGAAGACGCACGGTTTATGCCCCCTCCCCCACAGCGCACATAGGCCCATGTTGCACAATAAGTGCATGAAAAACAATAAGTGCAGTGTGAAATCTTCATCTGCGGTCTCACATTGTTTGTTTTTATAGCGATTTAAGAAGTACTGTACACAAAGATTACAATTCCGTCATTATTTACTCAGCCACATGCCGTGCAAACTCTTATGGCTTTGTCGTTTGTGGACCACAAAAATATGTGTTTTGAACAAAGTTTCAGTTCTTCAAAAAAAATGAATCCATGCTGCTTAATTGGTATACTCAAAGTCTAAATGCCTGTTTATATTAAGGTTGATAATGATAAAGAACACTTTTCTGAAACTTTTTTTTAGCTGATGAATGATAGAAACATTACGGCCAATCAGAACAATTATGAGCAAAAAAAAATATGTTGTGTTCCACAGAAGAAGCCAAGCATTCAAGTTTGGAAGAACATGAAGATGAGTAAATAATGACCTAATTTTCATGTTTCTAATTTTAATGGCTAAATATTTAATGAACTAAAATTGACATTTATTGAAGTCTCCGTGGTGACAGCGATTAACTTTGTATAATTAAATATGAGTGTTTATCATCTGTAAAGGCTTGTTGGTGCTCTGCAAACATGCTGTCTGAGTCTGATCTGTAAAGCGCCAGTGTCTGTTATTCGAGTGTAATTGATGTACCGTAGCTTGACCGTTCAGTAGTTCTCCTCTGCATTTTCAACAGTGATTCATGCATCAACGGCGGACTGTAATGAAAAGACATTATTTAATAGATTTCATTAGTATTTCATGTGCTGTAACCGTACTCCTGATAAGTGTAGAGAAGGGAGGCAGGGGAGAACTGTGGTCACTGAGCCCCAGAGACAGGCTCCTTAAGCAGGCTAATGAACTCGGCCTGGCCGTGTGGGCTCTGATGGTTCCAGCAGCTGCTTGCTCGGGGAACAAAGGAAATATTTCACACCTCATAAATTCTGCTAATACCTGAAGAAAGGAGCCCAGAAAAAATGCTCACGATCCGAAGCACTTACAGAGTGAATTCAGCGAGTCAGAAACAATCAGCAGAGGCAGAGAGGGCAGAGGAGAGTGTGACAGAAATACTTCTGACATGTTTATTTTAGATTTGTCGCTGATGTATTCATCTTGGTATCAGGTTCCATGTGTCTTTGCATGTAAGAGAGAGAGTGAAGTTGCTTCTGGAAATTGTTCACGACATTTCCTCATACAGTACAATGCATATGTTTCCGTTGACTCATTTATTGTAAGTGTCAGTTTGAAAATAATCCGACATGTCTATGTAGATGTGAGAGAGTGTGTATTTACAGTGGGGCAAAAAAGTATTTAGTCAGCCACCAATTGTGCAAGTTCTCCCACTTAAAAAGATGAGAGAGGCCTGTAATTCTCATCATAGGTATACCTCAACTATGAGAGACAAAATAAGAAGAAAAAAATCCAGAAAATCACATTGTAGAATTTTTAAAGATTTTATTTGCAAATTATGGTGGAAAATAAGTATTTGGTCACCTACAAACAAGCAAGATTGCTGGCTCTCACAGACCTGTAACTTCTTCTTTAAGAGGCTCCTCTGTCCTCCACTCGTTACCTGTATTAATGGCATCTATTTTAACTCGTTATCAGTCTAAAAGAAACCTGTCCACAACCTCAAACAGTCACACTCCAAACTCCACTATGGCCAAGACCAAAGAGTTGTCAAAGGACACCAGAAACAAAATTGTAGACCTGCACCAGGCTGGGAAGACTGAATCTGCAATAGGTAAGCAGCTTGGTGTGAAGAAATCAACTGTGGGAGCAATTATTAGAAAATGGAAGACATACCAGACCACTGATAATCTCCCTCGATCTGGGGCTCCATAAGATCTCACCCGTGGGGTCAAAATGATCACAAGAACTGTGAGCAAAAATCCCAGAACCACACGGGGACCTAGTGAATGACCTGCAGAGAGCTGGGACCAAAGTAACAAAGGCTACCATCAGTAACACACTGCGCCGCCAGGGACTCAAATCCTGCAGTGCCAGACGTGTCCCCTGCTTAAGCCAGTACATGTCCAGGCCCGTCTGAAGTTTGCTAGAGAGCATTTGGATGATCCAGAAGAGGATTGGGAGAATGTCATATGGTCAGATGAAACCAAAATAGAAATTATTGGTAAAAACTCAACTTGTCGTGTTTGGAGGAGAAAGAATGCTGAGTTGCATCCAAAGAACACCATACCTACTGTAAAGCATGGGGGTGGAAACATCATGCTTTGGGGCTGTTTTTCTGCAAAGGGACCAGGACGACAGATCTGTGTAAAGGAAAGAATGAATGGGGCCATGTATCGTGAGATTTTGAGTGAAAACCTCCTTCCATCAGCAAGGGCATTGAAGATGAAACGTGGCTGGGTCTTTCAGCATGACAATGATCCCAAACACACCGCCTGGGCAACGAAGGAGTGGCTTCATAAGAAGCATTTCAAGGTCCTGGAGTGGCCTAGCCAGTCTCCAGATCTCAACCCCATAGAAAATCTTTGGAGGGAGTTGAAAGTCTGTGTTGCCCAGCGACAGCCCCAAAACATCACTGCTCTAGAGGAGATCTGCATGGAGGAATGGGCCAAAATACCAGCAACAGTGTGTGAAAACCTCGTGAAGACTTACAGAAAACGTTTGACCGCTGTCATTGCCAACAAAGGGTATACAACAAAGTATTGAGATGAAATTTTGTTATTGACCAAATACTTATTTTCCACCATAATTTGCAAATAAATTCTTTAAAAATCCTACAATGTGATTTTCTGGATTATTTTTTCTTATTTTGTCTCTCATAGTTGAGGTATACCTATGATGAAAATTACAGGCCTCTCTCGTCTTTTTAAGTGGGAGAACTTACACAATTGGTGGCTGACTAAATACTTTTTTGCCCCACTGTATGTGTTTGTGTACTCTCTGACTTCTGTTTTTTGCACAGACTGGATACTCTGGGTCTAATCATAAATATTTGGAACTAACAGAGCAGAGTTTTATTTGCCAGGCTTTAAATCCCACTGAAGCAATTCATCCTTCATTAAGAATGCAGCAAACAAATAACACACAATCTTTTTTATCAAATTTGGTATCATCGACCAAAAGGGCAAAGGTCAAATCCGTAAAGTCTTTCACCATCCTCTCTAAACTAACTGAAATGTGGAAATAAAGTCTGTGCCGGCAATTCAACTAATTTGATATATGACTATGTGCTGTCTGGAGGTCACAGCGGCGATGCATGATCTAAAGTTGCAAACAAACGGAGTTAAGAGGGCACATCATACCCGAACAGCTAGACAGAGAGAGAGACATAGGGGAAGGAGAGCGACAGAGGAGTTGTGTCTGTGTGTGCGTGTGTGTGTCCTGTCCAGCACCATTGTTATTTCATTAGGGTGTAGGATTACTTCCATTAACTCAGCATGTCGGCTGGACCTAAAGAACCCCTCTCTCTCTCTCTCTCTCTCATGGACACATGGACTTTCCATTAAAGTATCACAAGGCAAGCTTAGTGCTAAATGAGTAAAGAGCTTGACATGTATCTTAAAGATGCAGCAGAGCTCAGGACCCCCATCCCCCAAAAAAATGACAAGGGAGCCATTGGCTTCTAAAGTAAAACATTTACGAGCCAATTGACTTTTATTTGCCAAATTTACATTCTCAAGCTGGTTGTTCAGAATATGGTTCCAACATGACAATCACCTTACAGTCTTATTCCTAAACAAAGATTACGTTACAGCTGTTTCTACTTTATTACTGGATTCACTCTGCTAAACCAAAATGTAAAAACAGTTTATGTTTTTTGACTGTACCACTTTATTTATATTCACATTACAGGTGAAAAGTTTGGAATAATTATTTTTTGTTTAAATTTTTGAAAGTCATCTCTCATGCTCGCCAAGGCTGTATTTATTTGATCAAAAATACAACAATATTGAGAAATATTATTACAATTTAAAATAACTGTTTTCTATTTTATATTTTGATCAAATAATTGCAGCTTTAGAGAGCATAAGAGACCTCTTTCAAAAACATAAAAAAAGTCCTAATCATTCCACACTTTTGACTGATTGTATACTCACTGAGCAAGTCATTTGTTTGCTAATCAGACGTCACAGCTTGCGCTGTGTTCATTGCAACATGCATGAAACACTGGTGTGCACTCTAACATGATATCTGATAAAACCACATACGCACACACATATATTGCACAAGTCTAGATGCTAAATCTAGTCACGGCTGTTTATTCTTTGTCGGTTTTTGCAACCATTTTAGTCGCAGTGTGGAGCCAATGTGGTCTTTTCAGCAGGAAATTTTCTTAGGTTAGAGTCAGATTGTGACTCAATGAGTAGTCAATAATGTACTATAATAAGGTGAATTAGTAACATACGTCTATGGCTCAGCAGCACTCCAAATTATTCCTTCATGCCAGACTGGATCCTGACTGGCCATCTGTGACTGGAAGAAACCCTCAGACACTGGAATTACACTGGCAATTTATATCTCTGGAAAGGTAGCAGAGACGTTATTTACTAGAGAATGATGTCTTCATAAAGCATTAGTATGTTTGCGTAGGTGAAGAAGAAATTATCTGACATAACCAACATCTGTATACTGCCATTTTAATGACTGCTAGAATATGAATGCATTCCACTATGTTAGTCTGGTGAACTGAACAAAACCACATCTTTGGCTGCCAATAGAGTTTGTGTCTGACTACTGACTTATTCTCTGGTGACTGAAGTCAGCATGTGCGTGTCACAGTATATACAAATTAGTGGGCTACCACAATTTAAAGTCATGGCGAAGAGCTAAAAAACTGAAGGTGAATTAGATGATTTGTTAACCAATGAGTCATGATCAGACAGTGAAACCATCTTACCCGCAAAATGATGTGGATACAGTGGAATGCATGAAACTCCCAGCATGCTTTGAGACTGCGGCCCTGGCTTCGACATCCTGGCAACAATGACCATCAAAGATAATATGCGACTTGCTGATCTCAAACTCTGCCTCTTTCTGGAATCCCTGATAGAACTTATAAACACATACAATGCTCTTCTGTCCAAGATCTGCGAGTAAAAGTATGCACAATATTTTCATTCCTAATGAGTGCATGAGGGGAAATAAACACTGAGGGTTATATTAGCAGAGAGATTATCAGAAAATAACTGCATGAAAGAGTGAGAAAAAGAGTGTTTCACATGTTTCTATTTTCCATTAGAGGTACATTCCTTCAACATGCCTTAATAATCCAACTAATTAGCCTTCCGAGTTTTAATTCTAAACTTCCAGCAGGAATATCAACAGAAATGTTTTCATTTTGATTCTAGGTGTGGTATATCTCCACTGCTAATGACCTCATGTTTGAAAGGTCCCCAATTACTCTCAACTTCAGAGTTCAGTGCTGGCATTGACAGAGAACAGGTCTGCCCGACCAGCTCAGCAAAAAAAAAACACATTTCATACCAATGACTTGCACCTGCAAATATGACCGTTAAAAATTTGTGAAATGTCACTGTGAAATTACATTGACGAGCCCGGCGAGAGCCTTGAAACACCACATTATGACAAAGCCAGAGCCCTCAATAAATCAGTCTGACTCAAACGTACAAGGACACTGATTGCACAAATTTTGGATGCAGTTTTATCATGCTTTTGTGTCTTACTGGTGTACACAAAGTGGGAAACTGTGAATCACGATTATATATATAACATTAAGTGTAAACAGCATTAAATTGTGTTCTGATTAATCAACACAGCAAAACATTTGTTTCGTTAATCAAAACTTTCAAAACACTTCTCCAGATGTTTCTGTCTTGACAAGGGGTTAATACAACTTACCTTTCCCATTTTACACTTTTTTTTTTTACAAGGCAGTCAAACTTGTCCAAAATGAAAGTAACTTGGCTCTTCTTCAGAATTACCCTGACACAAACTGGAACTTTACATACTTTTTAAAGTCAGGACAGCCTAAAGGGACATTGTGAAATTTCAAAGATCTCTTTTTGGTGGTGGTCGGCTTTACAGAGATGAGGCAGTACAGCGATAATAGGAAATTATGGGGTGACAGTCAAATTGGGATTAATACACAAAACGAGCCAGAATCAAACTCAAGACTCCCACTCCTAGGACACGGATCTGACTTTGGCAAGATCTTTGAGGCACTTTAAACCATATCAGATTACGCACATTTATTGAGCATGCATTGGAAATGCCTCTCAAATTTCACTTTATAATTATACCTCATCAACTCAGGCCCACAAAATAATGTGATAGGATCTAACATGTAACTTGCATGAATTACTAAATCTGCAATAACATCATTCCATTGGTACAATTACCAGTTCCTTTTATTTTTTTGGTGGCCCTTCTATGCACAAACACACACATTAGAAATATTTAAATTGATGTTCCAAAGCATCAAATCGTGCAAAATGCACAGAATGAATTTGTTCTGTGCTGTAAGGAACACAGCTGTGTTGTTGGAAACTAATTAGGATCACTGGTTATGTCTTTGTTTAATAATGTGTACTGTCTACCAGAACCATCTTCAGAGATCTGTAACTCTCTTTGACCGACCCACTGTTAAACTAGTCACCGTCTACCAGCCAACCCTGCTGGACTCTGACACCTGAATTCATTTCCTGTGTTTCATGTGTGTGGGTGTATTCGTGTGTATGAAAGAGTTAGAGAAACATAAAGAACAAAAGACAAAGAAAAACTAGAATGTGAAACGGAGTATATCAACCCTATAATTTACGATGACATTAAGATTTAAACAAAGGGAAGGTTTTACTGGGAGGGTTGGAATCTGCTAATTTACCATTCCAAATACAAAAACCCATACTGCCCTCTCCCTGACTTGCACACATATATCTAAACACGCATACATACACAAAACCAATCCTCCCAGCATGGGCGCCAGCATTGACACACAAACCAGAGAGGGAGTCACTCAGTCATCAGAGGACGCAGAGGAGCAGACCGCTGGACAAACACTTTGTGGTACACTGACCACTGAATTGATTGATAACTACAACTTGACTACAAACTAGGGATGTCCGATTGTTATTTTGAATTGTTATTTTTTATGATTCAAGTTTTGTATGTCGCTTGACTGTAAAGAAACATTTTAAGAAATAACTTTATGGGAACTAATAAAAATTGTGATAAAAGCATTATTTAACTAAAATGCATTTTACCATCAAAAAGCCATGAAATGCATCATGAACTTCACTAAAAATAGACCATGTAATCATATTTTCCTTCAAAATACCATTGCTTATACAGTTGTTATTCATAAAACTCATTTATCATCAAAATAACAAAAATTACAGTAAAAGCAACAACTGTTTTTTGGAGGAAATTATGGCTGCCATGGACATTTTGTCCTTTTAAATAGGACGGAATAAGTGTTGACGTAATAAATTAGTGAATCATATTTTGAACCAGTTGAGTTCACTAAAATAATCTGAGCAAACCAATTAACTAGAACACATTTTATTTCCCTGGGTTAAAACAAATGGATTATCAATTATTGGCAAATGCCTGTAATAACTTAGTGTAAATTCTGTTTTAAAACCATCATTATTTTTGCAATGTTTGGTTCATTTATGTTCGTATGGTAACTAAACAGATTCCTTAAAAATGATTACTTGAGTATCGTGTACAAACTGTTGTTTAACATCAAACAATATGAAAGCCTTCACTATTAAAGTGTAAGGGTGGTTTAACCACACTTACTTACACAAGCCATTTTAGCTTAACATAAAAAAAGAGCTAATGATGTGATGGTCAAGTGTGCTAATAATGACAGAGTTGTCTGTTTTAACCCCAGTGAGGCAGACGATGCACAGGCTCATGTTTCAAATAATGCCCTCGCTTCTTTAACAAGGCTGCAACTGAACAAGTGTGACCTGAACCTGGCTGACAAGGACCAATCCATATCCTTGATTCAAGGGGTCAAGGCTTATGCTATCAAGGGAGTGCTAATGATTTTTTCATTAGTTAATAGAAGCTCCGGTTTCTTTTATGCCTGTGTGTTTGTGAGTCAGAACTGAAAAATATGTACATTTTATTATCATTACATTTTATGAAGATGATTATGTCCTGCAGCAAGTAGTATGTCTAAGACTTAAACTTAAAGGTTTAGTTCATCCGAACATGAAAATTCTGTCATCATTTTTAATCTTCATGTCATTCCAAATATTGTATGCTGTATCGGTAGTGTAACTATTACTAAATAACTTTTTTTTTAATAATGCAACTGATTACTATTTACAAAATCACTTTTTGACTTTTTACTTTGAGATCGTTCTGAGTTTAAATGCTGATTTCATATAATAAGATAATGTTTTCAGCTATGATACTGTTTTCAAATCTTTGCAAAGCTATGACAGGAAAACACTGGCAACTAACAATGCCTCTGAAAAAATAAATCATATACATCAACCCAAATAGAGAAATAAAAAGAGATTATATCAGCTTGTTTTATATTCTCTCCTAATTTCCTGCAACATTTGTGGCTCATATTTTAAAGCAGTCAATCCAATTTAAGAAAGAAATCAATCAAATTTCTCTCTCTGTGTGTGTGTGTGTGTGTGTGTGTGTGTGTGTGTGTGTGTGTGTGTGTGTGTGTGTGTGTGTGTGTGTGTGTGTGTGTGTGTGTGTGTGTGTGTGAAAATATTCAGATTTTCACATTTTCATAAGTAACTAATTCTCAGTGAATGTAACAGATTAGCTACATTTATTTTGTAATTAAATTATATGTAACAAGCGTTACACTTTATTTGGTAACACTTTATTTTAAGGTGTCATAATACAGAGTAATTACCTAATTAAGTACTTGTAGCCATTGTACTTATGATTAAATAAAATGTACTTTCCATGTAACTAAGTTATGGAACAGCCTAAACTTACAGTTTGTAATTATAGCTGTAATACACATATGTAACACAGCTACTAGTACACAATCTTGATACACTTTATTTTAAGTAGCTTATGCCTGTGCAATATTATGTAATTGTAATGTAATTAGAAATGTATTGCATGTATTTAAGCTGTGTACTGATGGGTTACAACTAAGGTGCAGCTGGATAAGGTGTGCAGTATAGATGCACATGAAGTACACTTAAGTACAATCTTGATATGCTTTAAGTAGTTTATGTCTGTGTACATTTATAATTATGTTGTATAAAGTCTGCAACACATATGTAACAATATTTTGGTTACATAAGTAGCTGTGTAACAGACACGGTCTGTTATATATGTGTAACAGTTGCTGCCTATTACATGTACATAATTACAGTCTATACTTACAAAGTATAGACTGTTCCATAACTTAGTTACATGTTAAGTACATTTTGTTTCATGCAATTACAATGCCTACTTAAGTACTTAACTAGGTAATTACTCTGTATTTTGGACACCTTAAAAATAAAAGTGTTACATTTAAGGTGTCCTTGTTACAGTGTAATTATAAATTTAAGTATTGAGTAATATTGATTAACTACACTGTAAAAACAAAAAGTTAAATTTACGGTAAAAAAATTCTACCATTAAAGATACGGTAACAACATTTTAGGTTTTACGGTTTTAACTTAAATTTGCAGTTAGGCACCGTATTTTCATTAACTGATATAATGTTAATATACCAACCTATTGAGGTACTGAAATCTGTCTAGTTCCTTTGAAATACACTGATAACCACCAAATGCAGAGTGTGATGAAAAACTCACATGATGAACCAAAGCCTATCACAAGCAGCTTTTAAATAATAACATATATAGAAGGTGCACTGTGCCATTCACACAAACACTAAACACCATCATGGTGAGACTCATTAAACTGAAATATGCAATAAACATTAATTTAACAACACTAGGTGTAACATACAACCCTATTAAACATAACTGATAAAAAAACTAAGAAGAAACTGTTTTCTTCAAAGAAAAAACATCAAATTCAAACAAAATTTGAAATGCAACACAGGGTATTCTGGGAAAGTCAGTTTACGGTTTTCCCTGTCAATTTTACAGGAACTTACTGTTAACCATTTAACAGGTTTTTACTGTAACATTTTTATAGTTTTTTTAACCATTAAAAATATGATTATTTTTTACAGTGCACCTTGATTTACTTTATGGTTCGGGTTAGGACTAGGGTTTGTCTTAGGGTTACTTGCATGTAATTGTGCATAATTTATTGTTATTATAATAATAAGTAAATGTAACGTATTTCCAGAACACCGTAAAATAAAGTGTTACCGTAACTAGTTTGTCCCCAACATGTATGTTCAAGGTTCTTTTATACGTCACATACTCAATTATACAGAATATAATCAGTAGTGGAATGTAAATCAGGTCAGGTCCGCTCAATGGACAGTGCAAAATACGTAACACAACACAAGAGAATATATATAAATATAGGTAATTTTTTTTTAATTAAATTAAAACATAAATAAAGAGTAAAATGTGCAAAACAGTATACTGTGGACTTAATAAATAATAATATAAACAAGGATGTGCAAGAGAAATGAGCAAACAGGTTGTACCGGGTATGTACACATAGCAGCAATGCGGATGGTGGAGAATAATGAATGTTTTACAGTTTATTAAATTGAGTCATGTTGATGTTATTAGACTGAGTTTGAGTTTAGGAGCCTGATGGCCTGAGGGAAGAAGCTCCTCCTAAGTCTATCAGTTTTTGCCATCATGCTCCTGAAGCGCTTGCCAGATGGCAGTAAACAGAAAAGATGGTAACCAGGGTGATTTGAGTCTTTGAGGATTTTAGCAGCCCTGCTTTTGCAGTATTTGAGGTAGATGTCCTGCAATGAGGGGAGAACAGACCCTGAGATGCGCTCAGCTAAGCGCACAACTCTCTGCAGAGCTTTGTCGTCCTGATTTGAGGCGTTACCATACCACACTGAGATACAATGTATGGTATTTTTTCTTATGCAGAACATAATAAGAAGATATTTTGAAAAACACTGGGAGTCTGAACAACAATGGACCCCAAAGATGTTCAATGAATGGACAAAAAAAAACATGTTTCACAGAAGAAAGGAAGTCATACAGGTTTAGACTGATGCAAAGGTGAGTAAATGATGACACAATTTTCATTTTTGTGCGAATTATCCCTTTATCAATATTCAGATTTTTAGTTGTACTCAAGCAATAAGTGCTATTCATACAAAGAACTGAAAATGAGCTGTTTCCTTTTAGAAGAGACGGCAGCAATACTTGTCGGTCACAAGATCCAGATTAAAGTCGATGACAATACACACTGAAGTTGATAACAATCCCTACCTTTCTAATACATCCTAATTCATAGAAATCACACACACTGCATGCATAACTATAATGTTTATGTGCATTTTTAATACGTGCTGTGAACAGCTCAGAATCGGTATAAAGTAATGTTACACCTGACGCACTACGTCCTCAAACGCCCAAAAACATGGGATCCCAGGCACAAACAATGCACACCCACACCCACCCTGTTCCTCTTACACACAAATCATGCACTCATTCATACAGCAGTTCAAAATGATTAACTTGTTTTACCTCTTTTTGCCCTCTTGGAATTACCTCTCTCTCTCTCTCTCTGTCTCTGTTAATGCATTCTTTTATGTCATCTCGAGTTTCCTGGATTCTGCCATCGCCGTGGTAACCCCTCCCTCCTCTGGTCCCTCAGGTCCAGCCGGATGGGATGCTTTTGTGTAGCTGCCACATTTTTGGGGTAAAATGATCCCGTCCCCTTCACCCACACACACACATACACACTCACACAGTCTGAGTATTTGTACTTGGCACCACTTCAAAATTCAGGATTTAAAAAGCATAGAGAGAGATAACCACTCACTCATGAATACTTTAGGCTTCTGACCAAATTCATACATTTAAATGTAATAAATCATTACTTATATTTATTCAACCACGCTTGCACCATCTGTGGTGCAGGACATCCTGGCTCTGACTGCCTCAACAGCTGCTAAGCACACTCACAGGTACGGACAGGGACACCAGGTGTGTGGGAGACAATGAGTATGCCGCTGTTTATAAGGGATGTTTGTCTGTTGTGTCTCTTTCTCCCCGTAAAATATCACCATAATCTCAGAAACCTCATTGTTATAAATATTGTGTTTCAGAACATTTATTCTTGATTGTGCACATTTGTTTTCATGCCTGTTTAAGAATGTAGGTGTGTGTTTGTGTGCACATTTGTGAGCATCCCTGGGGGGTCATACCGTAATCCTCCGGTGTGTCTCTGGCAAACACAGGTCTCTGAACGTCTCTAGTTTCTTTTAGTAAATGATCTGATTAAAAAAACTCCTTTCAGCCTGACCCATCCCAAAAACAGTCAGCTTCAGAGAAAAGAAAAGAACAGAAACAAAAGAGAAAGAGCGAGTGAAACGAACACTTGGAAATGGGACAGAATAAGCCATACCAACGCCTGAAGCTAGAAACCACCAGACAATGGAAATATGGCTGCAAATAACATACACCCACACACTAACGTTTTATTTTAAACAAACAGTTAGTTAAAGTGTTCTGAAACAAAATTATATAAAAACATTGTATACATTTAAATCATATACATACAATTTGTTTTATTGATTATGTTTCATATCTTATCATATTTTTATGACATTGTATACTCACATGTACAGTTCTGTAGACACTTCAATGTCCATTTGAGCTTAAAGGGATAGTTTACCCAAAAATTTAAATTCTGTCATCATTTACTCACCCTCGAGTAGTTCCAAACCTGCATGAATGTCTTTGTTCTGCTGAACACAAAGGAAGATATTCTGAACTACTTGAGGTTGAGTAAATGATGACAGGATTTTCATTTCTGGGTGAACTATCCCTTTAATACAGATGTTCAGACCTAAAGAGTAGAGTGCAAACAGTAAATACTGATGGCCATTTGAATATTAGATCAGATACAGTGGATTATACATCAGAACACATCATTGTAAAGAAATGCTTTCCAAATATGAAACATATTTCTCATTACATTTGATTTTGGTGATATATTTTAGTTATGTGCCAAACTAGGCTGCATCTGATATGGCACAATGAATTATTGTTCCCGGACAATAACTCCCAGTATTGATTTGTAACAAGAGACTTGCCTGAGTTATGACCTTCTGTGTCTCTTGAGGCATCATGGGAAATGGAGTTTAATTGATGAGAAGGCAGATGTGTGAATGACATCAGTTAATCAAGATAATATTTTAAAAGTTGCTAATGTGCACTGTTGTAATTAAAGCACCGCTGAACATTAAGAAAAATATCAAAACAAAAAGGTTTTATGAATGAAGTAGTGCTGTCAAATTATTATTTATCGCGATTAAATCGCATCCAAGTTTTTGTTTACATAATATGTTTACTGTGTATATTTATTGTTTATATAAATACAAACACATACATGTATATATATTTATTTAGAAAACTATGTTTATGTATTTAATATATAGTACAAAAATGATATGAATATAAATATATACATGTATTTTGGATGCGATTATTCACAATTAGTCGTTTGAAAGCAATAGAATCCTCACCAATCAAGTTTAGTGGTTCCCAACCCTGGTCTATAGGCACCACAACAACGCACATTTTGCATGT
The DNA here is from genome assembly GCA_027564155.1 of Gymnocypris eckloni scoliostomus. NCBI lineage: Eukaryota > Metazoa > Chordata > Actinopteri > Cypriniformes > Cyprinidae > Gymnocypris > Gymnocypris eckloni. Next base: position 49,628,332 of record CM050412.1, on the reverse strand, counting down.
TTCCTTTCTCTGATGCACCAATTCTCTACTAATGTGCTGATGAGGTGTGTTTAAGGAAACGTGCAAAACGGGCAGTCTTGGGGTGTCTCCAGGACCAGGGTTGGAAACCACTGAACTATAGTTGGTTGGACTTGTTTGTTCGGACCTTTTACCTCTATCCCTCATTTTATACCTCATTACAGTACATCCTGACTTATAGGGCCCATTTATGCCAGCTGCCAACTGTTAACACGGCCAATTTACCTCACAGATTTCTCTATACATCTCCAATGTCAATGAGCAGACGAGGGGCAATAAGTAGACCTAATTTAATCCATTTAAATTAGACGAAAAGTCTCCTTAATCCAGAATTAATGAAACTGTCGCGTCCTCGTGCTTGCAGCGCAACGCTTGATGGGTTTTGACGCGGCAAGCGCGTGCATTGGCGTGGATTATGTGCGCCGTGCCAGAAGCACTGGGGCACGAGGCTCGTTCCCGCGTGACGCGTGTAACTCGAGCCCGCGGCCGCCGTCAGTCAGAAATAAAAAATCATTTGTCCGCAGCGGGCGCGCTGCTTGATTAAATATTAATAGCGGGAGGGAGACTGTTATCCGGTGTCGCGTGAAAAGCGATCCTTGGCCGCTCCGGAAGGGCACCGTGGCCTCATGGGTAGACAAACGGAGACGCAGTGAAAGAAGCAAGCATGAATACTTGAAGCACTCAATCGAGGAATTAATAATGATAGTTTAGTTAGAACAAAGTCATGTTGCATCATTTACAATGTATACAAACATCAATACTTTAGTATACCAAGGCAACATAAAAGCCTGTGCTACAATATGAATGAACATAATTATATTCTAAAACTTTATTATAAATATAAAATAAAGCATTATTTTAACCTTGTGATTAGTCAAGTGATTGACTAATCAGGGTTATGTCTCTCTCATTTATCCAGGTACAGTGGATAAACATTCCCATCCCACAAAGGATCAGAAAGTCCAGCTGAGTTTATTTTTCACTCATTTTCTCTTTTTCTTAGTACCTCACCTCAATCAAGGAACTAATAGTGATAGTTTATTAGTACAAAGTCATTTTCCATCATTTAAAATGTATACAAACATCAATACTAATTAAACCAAGGCAACATAAAAGCATATGGCTACATTATAAATTAAAATAAATATATTCTAAAAATATAAAATAAATTAAGCATGATTTTAACCTTGTGATTAGTCAAGTGATTGACTAATCAGGGTTATGTCTCTCGTTCATCCAGCTACAGTGGATAAACATTCCCATCCCACAAATGATCAGAAAGTCCAGCTGAGTTTATTTTTCACTCATTTTCTCTTTTCCTTAGTACCTCACCTCACTTCCCCTCTACCTCTTCTACGATCTGTCTCTTTATTGTCCTCCTCCTCTCTGTCTCCTCTCTCCATCTGCCTGTCGCCCTTTCTCCTTCACTCAGTCCTGTCACTGTTTCCTCGATTTGACCTTCACCATCTGTTTTGAATGAGAGCACTGTTCACTTTTGTTTAAAGGAACGCTAAAATCAGACATTCTCCCTGTCTCAGCCCAAACACAGTCTTATTACAGCGTTCATTGCTGGAGAGTGGGAACCTCACCCGCTCTCAATTATCTTCAGAATTCCCACACACACACACACACACACACACACACACACGTGCATGCTTATGCAGAAGTACTCTCAAACACATTCAGACTTGAGGCTTCTGTGCACACGTACAAACACAGAGCACATGGTTGGGGACACCCTGGAATATCACGGAGGTGGAAATGTGAATGATTCCAGTCTTTAGGTTGGGAATTCCAGCTTTAATTGGATCCGTGTGGTTATCAGGGAGGTGTAAGCTTGGGCAGAGAGCAGCACACACCGTAACATATGCACACACACACAGCTGAGCTTCAGTTAAAGAAAGTGGGTGCAGAAACAGCAGTGGTTGTTATAGTGCTGGATAATATTTTTACAAACGTTTTAGGCAGGCAGACTGGACAGAGAGAAACATTTAAGAAATATTCTGGGTTCAAAAATGTGTATTAAGGCCAGTTGGCACCAAGACAATAGCTAAAATAATAACGATATAGTTTAAAAAAAAAAAGTGTAAATTTGAAGGAACAGCAGAATCCACACCACAACTATAACAATACAGCAGACAATATCATTGGAATCCTTTCAAAATGCATGTTTAAGGAAGTATTCTGTCATCATTAAGAGATGGGTGTGTCAAAGTAATGTCCATAGTTTACACCTGTACAATAATACATAAACTATAACAAAATGATGCTATATAATAGCACTAAAAGTGGTTCCAAATCTTGGTGCTTCAGTGGTCCTTCAGCGGTTCTTTGTCACCGCTACCTTATACAGAACCTAGCTGTTAAGCTCCTGTATAGTTCTTCAGCGGTTCTTTGGGGTGATTAAGGTGCTATATAGCACCACTGACGTACAAAGAACCTGTTAAGCGCCTTTAAAGATTCTTTACGAGCCAAAGAACCACTGTTTTTGTTGAAGAAATACAAAGCAATATGGCACCTCTTATGGTTCTACATAGCACCATTTGACAAAGGTCACCTTTAAATATATGATGCTATATAGCACAAAAAGTGGTTCCCTTATTATTACGAGCCAAGAACCACTTTTAGTACTATATAGCACCATTTTGTTTTTAGAGTGTAAGTGGTTTGTAAACATCATGGATTCAGTTAATGAAGATCCTGAGGTAGAAACAGGGAAGCACAAGCTGAAGAACTATTTGATCAGATATAACTGTAGTAGGTTTATGAGAAACATTATGTGAATACTTGGCTAAAAAATAAGTGTATTTAATCGAGATTTAAACCAAGTGTGTTTATGAGAACAACTTGACACCTCACATAATGCATAGAAAATATATATATATATTTTTTTAAATCCTCTGAGAATTACCCTCATTCACATTTATTTTCAAGTTCCTCACTGTAAACTAAAGTGGAAATCATTTTTGTGGTAATAAATATTATGCCAGAAAGGCTGTCAGCTGAACTTAACTTGTATTGAACACACAATATTCCCTCAAAAATATTTCAAACATTTAAAATCACCTGCTTATTCTCAAAGGACAGGATTCGCAGTAAATTACTATTCTACCGCACCACTTAATCACCCCCACCTGGAAAACATTTCACACCCTGTACACACGCTCACGGTCGTGTTCCTGTAACATTTACCTTGTTTTTATACTTTGAGCAATTTATTCGCTGCACTTTCATCATGGCAGAGTTTACAAGACTTCACTATGATCCACCCTGGCTGCACACTTATCCAAATGAGTCAAAATACACACGCACATGCACACACATTTACTTCAATTTAAAATACACTTTCCAATTGAAATACTTAAGAGATGAAAGACAGTCTTTGTGTGTTTTAATGTGCAGTAGGCTTCTGGGTTGAATTTAAAGCTCTTCGGTCTGTGCATAGGTGGCGGGGGCAGTTGAGAAGCTGGTCAATTTCACTCAAATGGAAGTAGTTTAGTTCACCAGACACAGGCTCACACAAATGCATTACTAACACATTACATATACAGACACAGCTGCGGGACTGGGGGGGGGGGCTTCTACAAGTATGTACTCGTTTTTTTGGAATGTGAATTTACAGCATTATCTTAGTTTTTGAAATTATTCATTTCATAGTATATATGAAGTTACACATACATGCATGCTTGCCATGGAAAGCCTAGCAAAATGAAATGAGATCATACTGTAGTTGACTGTCTGCAGTCTTACTGCCACCCAATGGCCATTTTCTTGAACTCTTGGTGACACAATTTAGATCTACTGTGAACAGCTGTATTATAGCTCCCTCTGCAGGATATGGTCGACCTTTAGTTTAAATATTGAATTTCTGCATGAGTGTGTCCAGCTAGCACTGAACGTTTCACGACACACTGCAGTAAGGATAACAACAAGTTAAAATACAAGTTAAGTACAAAAATACTTAATGTTTATTTTTGTTTAATTCTATAAAAAATAATCCCACCATTATGTAAAACCTGAAGCGTTTGCTAATAATTAATAGGCATTAATAGGTAATATTAAATAATTAGTGAACCCCATGAATTTATACATCACTAAAATTAGAGATAATAATGAAGGGGGAAAAAACTAAATATTACATCATACATTTTTATTTCGGTTTTATTTATAAATGGATGGAACAATAATTTATACGATTTTATGAGTTTACAGAGTTTCAATGTTCATCAGTAATAGTCAAAGTGGTCCAAAAAGTGCCAATCAACACATCACTGCTGGTTGTTAGTTTGGATTTACTTAAAATGTAGGACAATTAAACATCTTATTTTAAAAGCTTTTCCGTTTTAGTTGGTTTATTTTTTTTTGTATATGCTATAGGCTTCTCTTGCACCAGCATACCTACTGTGAAACTCTTACATTTGTAAGTATTTGTACCGTCATTACTGTGCGGTGCACTTGGTCCTAATCCAGCCAGAACAAAGATGACATAATGTTGGTTTTCACGTCTCTGATCTGATGTAACCTACAGTAGTGAGACTGATTGAGCTCTTCCGTCGCTGTTCTGTGTCTAGGTGCTGAAACCTGCTGTGTCGTGATTGATGCCGTTTCTCCCACACTCACAAAAGAACATTTTAAAGGGTCTTGGTCATTTAGTTTCTGTATTGTTTTATGTCACGTATAAATAGAGTTGTTAAGACAATGAAAAAAACTATTAGCCTAAAGAAACAGAGTTTTGAATGAAGGTTGACATACAGCTCAGATGCAATCCAGACACGAGCGGTTTAACATTAACTGTTTAAAACCAACGTCTAAGACTCATCATAAACTTTAGCTGACATACACGCACTCTTATCTAGCAGTTTCTAGTAATGTGCATCTAGACCACATGCCAATGTTCCCTCTCAAGAGACTTTAGGACTATAAAAGAGAGCTTTGGGCAGCCGTCCAACAAAACAATTAGCCATATTCTCGCAGCGCATGGGAATCCAGGGTCCACTTTATCTTTCTAATGACCGAGCCTCCCTGCCTCCTCCCCCTCCTCCCGCTGCCGGGCAGAGCGCAGCTGACCCGGCCAGTGTTCAGTGTTCTCTGCGGTGGTCTTGCGGTGATGGAGCGTCTCGACTTATCCGTGCTGATGTATATATATATATATATATATATATATATATATATGTATGTATAAACGATTAACGTGCGCTTCGCACAGGAAATAAGGGGAACTCTTAAAAAGAAAAGAAAAGATGATGACAGAAAAAAAAGACGAAGAAGGGTAGAAAAAATATATTTCTGTCTTATTCTCTTAGGGGAGGTGAGGGGAGCTTTCCAGCGTCTGTGAGAAAAAGATGTCCCATAAAAGTGATTAGCATGATAAATAAATATTTGTACATCCTCTTGGGTGCCTCTAAAAGTCTACACAGGAAATTTTAATTGACTCAGCAGTTTGAGACAATTTTATAAAAATTGGACTCAAAAACTAAAATAAATGGAAAAAATTAAGGTTTGGTGTAAATTAAAAAAATATATAATAATAATATTATATATATATATATATAGGCAATGTGAAAAATATCGATGGTCACAGAAATCTTCAAGTTAATGCTCCAATTGCTGCTTAAATAATATGCTACACAACTACAGCTGTTTGTCAGTGGATACGATGATATTATGAATGATGAACAATATTAATGTATTAACTAAAGAGTCCAAAAACTAGAAAGAACATATCATGTTTTTTTGTCTTTTTTTTGTGCAAAACTTTAAAATAATTGTATGTTTTGTTTTACAATACAATTGCACACAGTCAACCATAGGCTACTTAAATTTTAAAAGCTCCTATTAAGTGGACTACAAAATAACCACTACTGAATTTATTTTTCTTGACGAATTACTGGCAACTTATGTTTTTCCTTTTGATATGTAACCGTGTGTGATTTAAGTGAAATTTAATGCAAAATCGTATTAATAAACCACCATGCTAAAAAGACAATGGACATTTCTGAGGGGACCCAAATTAGCCTTAAGGACATGCCTACAAATTGGCGTCACGACAGCTCTATTTTAATAATTAATGTTTTAAGTCAGTCTAGATTTGCCATTAAAATATGCTCAAATAATACCCAATATTATTGTTGATATAAACAAATTCAAAACATAATAATACAAATAAAATAATAAAGGCCTTTAATGTGGCCTAAACTGTGTGAGTAGAAAAAGTAGGCTATTCCTAGAATCATATCTCATTTTAAGACTTATCAGAAGGTTTCACAATGTTTAGAGCTGCTTTATTGCCCAAGTGTGTGTGTGTGTGTGTGTGTGTGTGTGCATTAGCCTCCCTCGCTCTCAGTCTCGCACAGATCACCCCTCAGCCTCTCCTTACAATAACAGCGCGTGATGGATGATGGCGGCGGGCTTGTTATTGTCTTGCGCCATCAAACCGTTTTGTCTCACCGCGCGGATTTCTGTAATTCTGCGCGAGAACACTGATGACTGGTTTAATGTGGAATACAGTTATATACGCGGGGGCAGTGTTTTTCTAAGCTGTGAGGCCGCGGCGTGGCTGTGACATCGGGCGTCCCATCATCGGTAACTCCGGGTAACTCGTGCTCTCGCGTCCCTCAGAGGAGTGACGCATAAATATCTGTCCGCGCGCTATAAACACAACGGTCACAACCCCGCGCGAAATTAAACAACGGCTGCCCAGTGAGATTAAGAGCCGCGAGATTTACTGGTCTAAAAACAACTGACCTTAAACACAGACCACGTCAGCCTACGTTTTTCTGGCCTGACTACTTAAAAGAATTATAATTCAGAGTCGAGGGAATTAAAATAGTTTTGGAGAAGTTTCTCGATCTCTGTTGACTTAGAAGCACTCGCTCTGATTTCCAAAACGGTTAAAGCCATGCTTATCTGATGACAGATATATCATGATAAAGATGCTTTACGTTTCTTCCGATTAAGGGAATTCATCACGTTATCTTCTGCAGGCTGGGTGACAGGGTGACATGTCTTCTCGCCAGAGATCTCGAGAGAAAAAGGTGGGGCGAAATGATAACAAGGTTCACACAGGTCAAAGCAAAGTGAATAAACATGAACTCTGTCCATGCTCAATCAAAGAGGTAACTCGCACCACTTGAAACTATAGCATTTTTATTTACAATTATTTTAACGCCAACAGCAAAGGTGCGTGATGTTATCACCAAAGCCCTGTGTATAATGATTTCTCGTGTTTTTAGTAAAAAAGTGATGACAGAATCTTTATGAAAACAGTTGCATAAAATCACACATTGTTGCCTTGAACCAGCAAGGCCCACGTGTGAATATTTAAATAGATATCAATTTCTCTTTACAGGAATGCGAGCGAGGATGTTGTCCCCAGTTATTCCCACTCGTGTTTAGATAGGAGATGACGTGTTATTCTTTTTTAAACGAAAACATTTCAAACAGGTCCATGTTTTAAGTCCATCTGGTGTCTCAGGAAGCAGTAGTCCCACATAAACGTGTAGAATTCAGCATTTCTTTAAGTTCATTTTCTGGTTTGCCCGCCACCATAAATGGCCACGTCTGTGGAAAAATATATGGATAAAAGTTAATTTAAAATCGGTAAACACACCAAATAACTGTGAACTGATAACTTATGTTTGCTTTTTAAATTGAAATGTGGTAAACATAACCTACATAAAGTATATACACTTATATTCCATACAATTTTGTCTAGTAGCCTACTATTTCTGAAGGACTAATAATTTTCAGAACATGCCTAAAGTATTTTAGGCACGATAATGTACCATTTGTAGCCTACTCTAAAATTACATTTCTGCCTACAATTCGTTTAAAGTAAATTCTAAACAATTCAACGCACTAAAACGGAAAAATACGGAACCTTTTGCCTCCAATTCGTAAGTAAATTCAAAGTGTTTCCAAAGTCAACTTTTGGAACATTGAATAAAATCGAACTGAAATTTAGAAAACTCAAAAACGGATATAAATGACAAAAATACTGTTAAATTATTGGAAACAAAGGTGTTGTTATAATAACGAAAGCATGTTACATTGCACATTCTTTACAGACCGTAAACGCTTCTTGCTTACTGGGATTTATTTTATTTTTCAAAAAGTGTTTAAAAGTCTCTCACCAGGTTGACTGGATGTATGTAGCCATTCTCGTATTTGTCGTTGGCGAGTATCTGTCGCAGGTGCGCGATGTAGCTGGAGGCCAGCCGTAGCGTGTCCAGCTTGGAGAGTTTGGTGTCCGGCGGTACCCACGGTAACGTCGTCTTCAAACGGGAGAAGGCTTTGCTCAGAACGCGCATCCTCGCCCTCTCGCGCGCGTTCGCCGCATTCCTCTGGACCTGCTTGCCCTCTTGGGCCACACCATTAGGCGCGGATTTACGCATGGCGGCTGATTTGCGCCTTTTCCCCGTACATTCTGTAACCGATGCCCCTTCGCAGTTAGAACTGTCCCCCGTGCTCTCGTTTGATGTCCCCGTATCTTTACCGGAACCGAATTCCAAAAGACCATCCAGCAGCTCAGAGTCGTGAAATTCATCCACATCGCTGATGGAGCCGGTGGACATGTTGAGCTGGAGACGAGGATGAAGTGGAGAAAAGTACGTCTGAGGAGATGCGAGCTTGTGGCTCTCTAAATGGACCTGGAGATAAGGCGACTGCCTTCAGAGCAGAAACGCGTCATGCGCGAGCTGAGGATGAGCGTAACTTGTAACTCACGAGCTAAAGGATCTTACCATTTATCTCTCGCGCTCAGGGGCGTAACCCCCACACGCGGCAACATACTCCTAGAGGAAGCAAACTCTAAACCTGCACAGATAATCACAAAATGGTGCATTGGTTCTGCAGTGATATAGTGTTATGTTGTCATTTAATAAACGGCATGTATACAGAAAAATATCAATCTTTGGTACAAATTGTAGGTTTTTATTCACGGTAAAATTTTAGTCTATTCTGAATAATTTGTTGTATTATATTATTTTATAATTAAGATTTTACTTATTTTTAATAAAAGTATTATTTTGTATATTATAGGCTATGAGAGTATTACAGTCATGCAATTACAATAAAACCACAATTTAATAAACAGAATAAATATTTGTTGTTTAAAAAAGAGTTAAAAGAACTGTTGCTAAATGTTTCCAATAAAAGATCAAATTAACGTTTTCATAGCACAGTTCAGCCTCTTCCTTCCTCAGTATTAGTACCCCCCTCCCTCACACACACGTTTTCAGTTAAGAACCGTAATTTTGAAAATAAATTACTTTATTATTTTATATTCTTAATTTCAAAGAAATGTCTAATTGTCAGAACTGAAAACTTTAACAAAATTGCTTTCCCTTTTTAAGTACAATTTAGATTCCATAATCAATGCAAATACCTATATTGCACCCCCCCCCCAAAAAAAGTTTTTACTTAATAAAGTTTTTACTTAATAATAATCATACAAATAATAATAATTATTAAAACGTTACATAAAAATTGTATTCAGCATTTTTTTTTACGTATTGTATTCCGTATTATCTGTTGGAAATAGTCAAATAGCAACAGATTTATATTTTATAAATGCTGAGAGGCGTAAATGTTTGTGTTCACGATGAGCATCACTCGCACAGGCTCTCTGGATTCCTTGGAGTTGTCAGGTGGTATTTTACTGAGGAATTTAATGGTGGGTCTCTGACCTGGAAATAACGGTTGTGCGCGCACTGGAACAGTGGGATTCATAAAACGGTACAGTGGTGACCCCACGCGTAATCGCGCATTGCTCATGGGAGAGTCCGTGCAGCTTTCAGCACCGATGCCCTCTAATAGGATCCCACGAGAAGCGTCTCAAATGGCCCACTGGCGCCTCCGGAGGGGCACGTGAAATGGATACTCCGCGTCCCCAAACCCCATGTTTTGCTTTTTTAATGGTGCCCCACACCGGTCTCTAATACAATCGACTAACTCAAGCCAAAACATCCCGATCTGTGCGAGCTCTAAGTGGCGCGGCTGAAGGCGACTCAAGAGTGGTTTTAAATCAGGTGATGATTGCTACGACACACGCGGGGCATCTGCTCTCCTCTCAGCATGTTCGTTAGTGCCCATCAACCTTAGATGCCCTTAGCTAAAGTGACGCACAGATTAAACGAATGCGTAAAAAATACAAAAAGAACGAGACGTCCACGTGCTAATTGCAAGTTTATAGATTACCAAAGGACAAGAGAGACTCTCCAGAGATCTGGCCTCTGACACCTCAGAGTTCCGGTGTCTCACAAACAGCATCCCTCCTCTCTCTCTACCACAGCAAATTAACAAAGGTATTTTAACCTTGCCATAGTTCTTAACCTGACAGATGAATGGACAGATCTAGTTTCTTGCAGTGACATATCAGGTTTTACAGAGATTACAGGTGTGATAAATCAAAGAGTGTTGATTTCAATTATCTTAAACTGAAGTAATTGAAATAACCTTTACAGATGCTCAGTGCAGGTATATAAAAAGTATGAGGATACAGCAATAGGACCAAACTGTCTTTCTGACTGTGAGTCTCTCTCTCTCTCTTCCTCCCTGGTGGGTGGGCTGGTCAAAAGAAAAGAAAAGCGGGATATAAGATTAATCGTCCTGTCCTGGTGCAGCATTACGTGAAGAGCTTAAAATAGCCACTGTTTTCCACAGTCACTCTCAGACTGAGCTCTCTCATCTTCCCTGACTCTAAAACCCAGAAAGGTAAACAGACAGCCTAATACCGAACAGTTCATATACTGTATTCAGTAACATTATAAAAGAACTCAAGCATGACCTGCAGAAATCATATTTAATTTATCATCTGATATATATTTTTTGTCACATTTTGGAGCATCCATAATCAAATATCTACAGTGGGGGGAAAATGCATAAAAAATAGATGACCAATCAAATACTAAAATTATATGTAATATTAATGTTGTTCGTAATACTAATAATAAACAGAGACTGTATGGTCATAATAACCATACACTTTTATACAAGCACTGAGCAATCACCTATAAAATATATATGTAAACACATTTTGTTATGTGTGTGCTGATATTTTTAAATTAAATTATTATTAATCTAAATAAAATAAAATCTTATTTATATAAATACAAATGACAGCATAGGCATTACAAAATACACATTTTGCATGCATTTTATAATATATGGAAATAATGACCATATATGATATCAATTTCAAAAATATTTAGTAATCACTAACTGCATTTCATTTGTCTTTCAGTTCCTCTGGTGTAACGGTGACAGACAGCAACAGGTGAGCAGCAGTCTTTGTAAATGAAATATGATTGAGCAAATGCTGCAGAATGTGAAGTTCTCAGTGGTGTCAGTGGGGATATCACTAATTAGCTGTATAGGGTCAAAGGTTACTGGAAACTGGACACTCACATGTCCACATCCGACTTAGAGCTCAAGCACACACATACATACACACACACACACACACACACACACACACACACACACACACACACACACACACACACACACACACACACACACACACACACACACACACACACACACAAAGGAGAGGTGGTCACCCAACTTGCAAGATGACAGACAACAGCAACTGCACACACACTTAATCTTACATGTTGTTTAACGACACACTCGCTGCAACGTGGCAGCTAACAAATGGCGGTTCCAGGCCAGAGCTAAACTCTAGGATGGGAAAAATGTTTAAGTGACAACCCTGATAAAAAATAAAGAGATGAATTAGAATAACAAAACAAGAAAGAAAAAAAAACGAGGATTTACTGACTTGAATACAAATGATCCAGTTAGGCAGCTCTTGGGTCAAACATTGTGGAGTCACTTAATAAAAACATAACACCTCATGAAAGACTTTATAACTGACAAACTGTTTAATATAGATGGATGGTGTGGTTTTAAATGCTGCTTAAGGACTCAGTTTTAAAACAGGAAGCCTGACACATACAATACATTGGAATGTACAAGACAAATCTGTCGGTTAGAGAAGATGTAGGTTTTGTTTAGATAATCATATACAGTTATGTCTGTGCATGACCTGTAGGATGGTTACTGTGTCACAAGGGACACGGACGCAAGCGAGGAGAGAGACGAGGGCATGGAGTGCAGTCTGGGATGAACACTGACCTGGAATGGATCGGCTGTCAGATATTATCAAGATGTCTTGCAGCTGTGCATGTGTTGTATTTGTGGATGTGTGTGTGTGTGTGTGTGTGTGGCTTGTGTTTATGTTTGTGTGTGTTTTGGGGTAGGGAGGCTGGGAGTGGCGGTGTTACTCCCCTGCATTGGAGCTGCTAACTGCCAAGGTCAATGTCCATAGTCGGAATGCACAAGTGCTTTGCCTTGTCACAAAGTTTTTAGGGAGGACGCAACAACGCCGGACATGAATACTTGCAAAGAAAAATCACTTTAAACAATACAAGGGAGATGCAGTCTTGCTGGACTCTTTGGCAGGTGTTGCTCAAAGCAAAGTCAAACCCTTACAGTGTGTGTCAATGGTACAAATGATACAGTCTTTGTAAGTTATTGCACAAAGATTGAAACAATAATTCATCTTTGGGGTGTATATTGTTGTAAATCTGTAATGCGCTGAATTATTTCTTAGAACAGTGAATTTTTTAAGCAGAAACAAACATAAACATTCAAAATAATGTTCTAATAAACACATTCCTATGTCAAAGTGCACAAAGCTATGGATATACACTTGTACACACACACACACACACACACACACACACACACACACACACACACACACACACACACACACACACACACACACACACACACAAGGGTCCATATATAATCAAATATGTATCTTGTTTTTCTGTCTCCAAATGAATATAGCATATGTGCAATGTGTCTGAAACTATTTATGGTTTTCTAGTTTTAAAATAAATACATAGAATAATTCCAATAACGTTTTGATATTCCTAGCTGTTTTTCTTATCCATACCTTCAATCACCGAGGCCAAAAGATTTGAGGGTCTTTCTTTTATTCATTTATTTTACTATTCATAAAAAATGTAAATATAGTTAATTTTTGACATTTTTTAGGCCTATATATATGTAAAAAACAAAATTACATGATTTTTTGTATCTTTAAAAAAAATACACATATATACACACACTGTACATGCACAGTACATTTTATCAATGTGAATGGAATTTTTTTCACACTGATTTAAACGCTGAATTCTTTAAACGTTGACATTTATATTCAATTTTAATAGATCCAGTTGGAAAACAGTTCCAAATGTAATAACTCTCACTACTATGCAGTTTTTTTAAAGTGTTTATATGTTCTTTTTTATATTTTTATTTGTATTATGTAAAGTATTATATTAATTTACACACACACACACACACACACACACACACACACACACACACACACACACACACACACACACACACACACGTGTGAATGGACATTTTTTACACGCTGATTTAAATGCTGAATTTCTATCCAGGCGGAAAACAGTTCAAAATGTAATAATTCTCACTAGGCAGTTCTTTTAAAGATATGTTTATATAAAAGGCAGGCAGGCTTTCTTACACTCACACACTCTGGGTTCATCTTAAAGCTGTGCATGTGGGGACGGCTGGACAGATGTAGGGTCACCCCAAAGCTGTGTTTATGGGAGATTGAGCCGAAGGTCTGATAAATCGATCGTGTGAGGCTGAGGTTATTTACATTATATCTCTCATATGGCCAGAGATAAATGACTCTCTCCTCTATATGAGCTTCATCACACTCAACCTACTGCTCCTTTTCTCATCGCTTAAAATCTATACTCACACACATGCTCAAACTCACCAGGTGCATGAAACTTCATACTGTGAAAACTATGATGGAGATGGAGCGGGACAGATCGAAAGACAGAGGCCTAGATGGAAGGATGCAATCTTTGTGCATGCGAGTACTGTGGGAGGGAGTCACATGGGACAGATTTTCAAATGAGCAGAGCCAGCACAATCTATAAAGCTAAAGGTTTCTGTGTCCACAGAGAGCGTGTTATCATCAGGATGAGAGTACAGACCAGTGAGGACAGCTTAGACAGCTAACAACCTTCATAATTCCCAGCAAAACTCCCCTATCAAACATCCTGTGTCCAAAAGAATGGAGATGTCCTGTCTGTGTCACTCTCTTCAAATCTCTTCAGCTTCATGTCTTCACTATTAGGCTGTGGAAGAACCCTTTGGTTCAGATTGATCTAGTCAGTGAAATGCTGCCTAACTGTTTTTAACAACACCATTTGCACCCATCCAAAGCATCCTATTGATTCAGAATACCTTAGCAACCACATAGCAACACCCTGGGAACCACCCACACCATCATAGCATTGCCCTAGCAATCACTGGGATTATTATTGTTAACTAAGATAAAACTATTAAAACATTATTGATAATAATTTTGAAATTAATTGAAATGCATTTTTGAAAAAATCTGAAATAAAATAAAATAAAATGTAAATATTATGAAAAATCTTCAACTTGACATTAACTGAAAATAAGTTAAAACTACTAACTGGAAGTAATCTGATTCATCTAATCTAATTCATAATCTTATGTGTCACACTGTACATTCCAAAACTTAGTCTTAAAAATGAAAATTCCAAAAGAAAAGTTTCTTAGGAACCAGAATCTAAAATCATATTAAGATAACTTTATATATCTTGAGTTACAGGCACACAAGTTTGGGCAAAAATAATATTTATGACACTCAAACAGAGGGACAGAGGGAAACAAGATGCATTTGTAGTTTCAACATTACTTATTCTTCAGATATTCTGCGTTAAATACAGTAAATATCAGCTGTATACAACGTGAACAAAATGTGGGTTTCAAGCACTGAAAATAGGTAATACTCAACAATATGAGAATGAAGCCTCATTGAGATCTCCATGACTCTGGGACTGAACAATGTAGGGCTTTGAAAATGAAGATTCTAAAATAAGAGTTTATTAGAACTAGAATCTAAAAATCATATTGCAATATCTTTAATACTTCTTGAGTTATAGGCATGCAAACTTTGGAGAAAGAAAATGTATGACACTCAGACAGGTATGTTCAATGCAGTTATTTTGACAGAAGTAAACGAGATACATCTAGTTTCAACATTATTTGTTCTTCAGACATTCCTCTTTAAAAGAAAGGAAGTATCATATTTTTTGCAAATTTGATTTTGGTTTTTGACCACTAAAAATGTGTAAATTTGAACAATTTACTCCTGGAGCTGTATTGAAATTCCAATATCTCTGGGACCGAACCATATAGGGCCTTAAAAATGAAGAAGCCAAAGGAAAAGTTTGTTAAGACCCAATATCTGAAATGACATTAAGATATCTTTAAAAATTCTTGAGTTACAGGCATGCATACCTTGGAGAACATACTTGAAAAGTGCTGTTTCTCCGTTTTTGAATGTCACCATTGGCATATAATTTACATTTACATTTATGCATTTAGCAGACGCTTTTATACAAAGCGACTTACAGTGCATTCAGGCTATACATATTTTTGTCAGTATATGTGTTCCCTGGGAATCGAACCCACAACCTTTGCGCTGCTAACGCAATGCTCTACCACTGAGCCACAGAAAAGTCAATGTATTTTACTAACAGTGTACTAATCTCGGTGTAAAATAACATTGAGATGCTGCCATGTTTCTGAAGTCATTATTAACCTCTTGCAATTTGGCTTTGAATCTCAGGTGAAAATTGCCATTTTGACCCCCCTCTACAAAATAGTGGATTTCTCAGTAAATATTCATCAATGGCATTTAACGATTTGGCTTTCATCACTATACATGTCTGTCTTGTTTCAGAAAAAATATTAGCCAAATCACAAATTTGAGTCAGGGACCTCTGGTTGAGTTGACACGGAATGATGATAATATAGGAAAGCTCTTATCTTCCACTCAAAAATATGTTTTTTTTCTTCTTAAAAACAAGTTGAAATACGCTTGTATAAAAAGAGACTATATTTGATGCAAATAATCCTAAACTATGGTACAAACACTGACAAACTTCTGTTTTCCTTTCACATATATACTGTACGTCTGATATTTCTCAACATTAGTGGCTGTGTTTTTGCCAGTCGGCCCATTAGCAGGATAATGAGAGGAAGAGAGCTGGCTCTGTGCAGCTCGTTTCGTAATGCTGCATCTGTGACTCATAGCTCAAACACTACAATCACACATACAAATCTCATACTCCAGCATCATACTTCCATCAGTCTGTTTGACAAGCCTGACACCACTTGTTTACGTCTACAAACAGGAATTAATATCATGCAATAAAAATCAGAGGAGAGAGATGTCATAGTGAAAGATTTGGATAGATGAAGTGTTTTTTTCTCCTCGTCAGAGATCCAGGGTCAGGTTTCCGATAGAAAAGTAATATCTTAATGTCTACCGTTTAATGTGATGGGTTCTGCATTCATACATGTGTGTGTTTGCTCCCATATTCACTCCCCACACTGTCTTATCACCAAACATTAGTCTGAAAACAGTGCCTGCCAAACAATGTTATGGTAATGAGCGGTTCGGAGGTTGGTTCCGACCCACTCCCAGGAAGCCTTGATATCAGTATGGCTCAGATGGAGCTCTCTTGGGCATCTGCAGCACTGAGCTCACGGCGTGGAGCTGATAACCAGGCGGAGAGGCAGACTGGAGTCCGCCGAGTGTCTACCCAGACGAGGAAGAAGCCCTATCGCAGCAGTGATAGCGAGGACATGGTGACTGCCTCTAATGCAATATGTCTCATACTCCTATGTTATGATACCGAACATGACTGCCTCCCTATTCTCACACACAAACGCACATGGCTTTCTCTATTTTCTACAGATTTTCATCCACAGAGAGGCCTATCAGTTCAGATATGGAGTCCCTACATTAAACAGTGTCATTTTATAAATCTTTAATATTTAAGTTCTAAAGAAATCCACCATGTGCTGGTGTTAAAGAATGGTAACATTGTTCACTTTTTGTGAAACAGGTTTCCTCTAAAAACCTAGAACCAACACACATCTAAAAAACAATGTAACATCAAAAACAATGAGCCAATTTAAGAAAACAATACTCCAAAACCTTCCTGAACCTCCTGCAATCCACTGAAAATGTTGATATCATCCCTATTTATGGTATGTTTATGAGAGGTTTTAAGAGAAATGAGTGAATTGTTAGTACATTTATTTTTGTAGATTGAACGGTTTCTAAATGAATCATTCATTAATAAATTGTTTGAAAATGTACCGTTTTAAAATTAAGTAGTAAATTAATCATTTATAAGTCAATTGTTCTTTTAATTCATAACTTTTCAAACTGGAAGATGCACTTCACTAATCAGACTGACCTGGCACTCGTTTATTTTCTTTTTTTTTTTAAATATGGATTCTATACTTTGAGTATAGAAGCTATTGTCACCGGTGTTCTCTGTGATCTATTTAGGCTTACGCTGCTTTTGGGAAATGCCGCTCTGGTTCTCAAATTCAACATGAACATCTGCAACAGACCACTGGAAAGGACAATTATCAGTGAACCGAAGCTTACTTTTCAGTCTGTTCTTCACATATAGCCAATGTTTTTTTCTTCACAAGAATTGGAATATATCCCACAAATCACATATGATACTTTAATGGTGCTTTTGTGTCAGTGTGTTCAGCTTGAAAGCTCCAGTCCTCATTCATACCAGAGTAACCGATGGAAGAAGAGTAATTCTTTGGAACTTCTTTTGTGTTCCACAGGAGAAAGAAAGCCATGTGGGTTTTGAAATGGCATGAGGGTGAAATTATGACAAAATATAAATTTTGGGCTGAATTATTCCTTTAAAATGCCATTTAAAATGGTCTTATCTGAATCTGTGGCTTAGAGTTCTTGCCCATGGACTGCAGTATTAGTAAATCTTGGAGGGAAATTCATTGCATTTCAGAGCCTCTGAACCCCAAGAACTGCCACTTCAAAATCCTTCATCGCTCTGTCAGATGGGGTTGGTCTTATGTGCTCTAATGTCTTCCAAAAGGATGTTACTACAGGAAGGAAAACGAGGAGAGAGAAGTGGTCCCTGGGGTGTGTGTGTGTGTGTGAACCTTAAACGTGTGCATCAAAGCAGGCAATGGTTCAAGGAGATGTTGCTGTAAGCGCGAAGTCTATCAATCAATAGCATTTCTATTTCTACACACATATATCCAAGAGAATCGTTCAAAAGTTTGAGGTTGGTAAGATTTGTAATGTTTTTGAAAGACATCTATTTTGTTCATCAAGGCTGTATTTGATCAAAAATACAGTAAAAACAGGAGTATTGTGAAATATTACTACAATTTAAAATGACTTTTCATTTGAATATATTCTAAAATGTATTTATTTCTGTGATGACAAAACTGAATTTTCAGTAGCCTTTACCTCAGTCTTCAGAGTCACATGAGCCTTCAGAAATCATTTTGATTTCTGAACCCCCCCACACAATGCACTCTGCATCTGAACAGTCAATACAAAATACTTAAACTAATAACAAAACATACAGTAGCTGATTCAGAAGCGCCAGATTGTCATAGCAAAGTCAGAATTACCTTCTCTCCAAGGTTCACGAAACTGTTGTCCATAAAATGCATTGCTAGAAACACACAGCTTCTCCCTGTCATGGCTGCATTGACACTATTGCAGTAACTGAAACCAGGCCTTCTTTCTTTGCTGAAAATCTATGCACAATCAGCTTGTAACACTCCAAAGAGAAAGGAAAACTTGAAATCGCATCATATGAACAATGTTATTTGACCCCATAATTGTAAAGCACTTTGGGTGTACAAAACACAATAAAGCGCTATATAAATGCATCATTCCTTCATTCATTCATTCATTCATTTGTGTTCCACCTCTTTTGTTCTCTCCGGTATTTCTTTATCTCCATCTGTTCTTACCATGAAATGCAATATTATTAACAGTGACACTGAAAAGCTAAACTGCTAGATATTTTTCTTCCTTCGAACATATTTGTGTTCCTGTGACTCAGTGGTTAGAGCATTGCATTAGCAGCGCAAAAGGTTATGGGTTCAATTCCCAGAGAACACACATACTGATAAAAAAATGTATTGCCTGAATACGTAAGTCGCTTTGGATAAAAGCGTCTGCTAAATGTAAAAGTAAATTTGTTACTATTTTGTTTAGTTGGCGGTATTTACGTTTTTATCTTTGTTTATTGTCTGTCTAGCACAGTGTTAAGTGTGTGTCTGCTTCTCAAGAGACCAGCTGCAGGCGTTCTACAACACTTCCCGTGTTCACAAACGCTCTCTCTATGGAGCTGAAGCTTCATTAGGTATTTAAGCTCTGTTGTACAGAGATGAGGTGAGAAATGACTGATGATTGAGGTGTTTTATTTAACGCCAACACTTGGGGATAGTCAAAACCGAGTGATTAATGTATAATGAGTCTTTCTCTCACTTACTCACACATGCACTCACATAGTCAGACACACACACACGGATACAAATAAAGACCTTATACATTTTCCAATTCCTCCCCATGGTCCTTTCATCCTTCTCTCGCTCTGTAAACATGACAGAATTTAGCAGATGAACGAAGTTGAACTCATACAGTGTGGAGTAACACTCGTGCTAATGACATTCTTGCAAACATACACACACCTAGATAGTTCCTGCTGTCTCTCAAAGCAACAGTCCACACTAAATTAATACATTTTGTCATTGACTCACTCTGCTGTCATTCCAAACCCACCTGATTTTCATTAATGTAAAAATATTGCTGCTATTATTTACAACTTAAAAGTGCAGTAGGAGATGGAAAATGCTAACTTTAGCCTGATAGCACTGAAAGCGAATGTCCCACCCTCCCAAAGTCACGCCCCCTGAAGACATGTACACACACAGATCAGATGACCAGAGACAACATTACTACAATACATCATGTGTTATTCACCGGTGAAAAAAATTCATAGTACAGTTAGTAAAAGTACTAGAATACCAGGAAAGAAGATCAGGTTGTTGATGTTTGCTTGCCATTCTTGCTCTGTCTGCGTAGCGAACGTGAACGCGCTGATGATGTATCCTGTCTGCACAGAGGTATGCAAAATCACATGTTGACAGGCAGGTAGGAAAGCCAATCAAAACGCTCGGAACGAGCGTTTTGATTGGACGAACATTTCTTGGTCCTACGCCTTTCACAGAATATATAAATACACATAAAATGTATAAATATATTTAGACCACTTAACTTAATGATTGCTATCAGGATGTGAAGAGACTTTCAACCAGCATAACAAAAAAAGATACTGAAGAAAATCACCTATATTGCACCGTTTAATATCCAACGTAACTAAACTTATAATTTTAAGTCAAGCATGATCACTTTAAATTGAAACAAAAGGCAAGGATTTGCAACAGGAGGCCTTTATTCATCCCCCGGAGCCGTGTGAGGCATGTTTTTCTTTAATGGATTCGCGCACTTTATTTTACGTGTTTTGGACTATATAACAGAAACACCCGCTGACTGCAATGATAGAGCTTAGAAGAGCCTGGAACATTTTTAATATAACTCCAATTGGATTTGTCTGAAAGAAGAAAGTCATATACACCTAGGATGGCTTGAGGGTGAGTAAATAACAGGATAATTAAAAATCACTATAATAATTTTGTATTAGCAAATATTCACTATTTAATTTGCTTCTGTGTTCAATTTAAACATGACATCTCGAAAAAACTACGAATTTTAACCTTTTTTCCTTAAATAAAAGTGACAATGTTCAATATTTTTCTAAAAATGAAGATTTAAAATTAGAAACTAAATATTTTAAATTGCCAACTGCACCAAAAGCAAAATAAGTCCTCTTTAAAACCCTTAACAGAATATAACCTTCCAGAGAGTTAAAACAAATGTGGTCTAGATTTGAACAATTGCTCTTTTAACAATTTATTTTATGATTGTACATTTTCTTATGCTGTTTGGGAGGATTTGCATTATACTGGTTATTCCCTATGTTCATCAATTTCTCTGGATTAAAAAAGGAAAATGTGATATTTGGAATATTTGTGAAAGATGAAACCCATGGTTTAGCAAGTAACAGTTATTATCCTTAGAATTTCTTTTTCTTTTACTTAAGAATATATTTCTGAAAAATGTACCAAATTGTTACATATTCCACAAGGAACTGTATCATTATTTCTCATTGTTGAAACAAATGAAGATGAACGCCGTGAATTACTGTAATTTAATAGAGGAACTAGCATAAAAATGTATCTCGACATGACTGGTGTGACCAGATTGAAGCCTCACACCTCACATGCCTCATACATCTTTAAAAGTGAAGCTGTGGGCTCTTTGATTGTCCCCTGGTGGCTGGCTGCAGTACAGGTCATAAACCCCGCCCTCTCCATGTAAACGAACGGGACTTGAGTCAAAATAAAAAAATAAGTGATATGTTTAATTTTAGCTAGTAATTTGATGCTATAAAAATGGGGAGTGTCGTCATGGTTGATTGGGTCTGCGGGAGTTTGGGCGGGAGTTTGATACTGCGGCTCCACCTCAGGACTCTACTGTCGTGAAAGCTTTCCTGTAGCTCAACTAGTAGAGCATGGCGCTAGCAACGCCAAGATCATGGGTTCGATTCCCAGGGAAAGCAAGAGCTGATAAAATGTAGACACTGTAATTTGAATGCACTGTAAGTCGCTTTGGATAAAAGCGTCTGCTAAATGCATAAATGTAAATGTAAATGTACTGTGCAGACTCGGGCTCCAAACAAATCCCTACTGCGTAGACTCGGGCTCCAAACAAATCTCTACAGTGCAGACTCGGGCTCCAAATGAATCTCTACAGTGCAGACTCGGGCTCCAAATGAATCTCTACAGTGCAGACTCGGGCTCCAAACAAATCTCTACAGTGCAGACTCGGGCTCCAAACAAATCTCTACAGTGCAGACTCGGGCTCCAAATGAATCTCTACAGAGCAGACTCGGGCTCCAAACAAATCTCTACAGAGCAGACTCGGCTCCAAATTACGTCATTTACTCATGATGGCAGCGGCCATACTGAGATGTTTTGGCTTCACTTTTCTATAGTGGAAGGGAGCGGAGACAGGTTGTCCATCTTTTTACAGTCTATGGTTGAAGCCAATGACTTAACTTCATTGCTTCTCAAGTCTTGTAACCAGTCATCATTGATGTTAAACTAATTTGCATTAAACTCAAACTCAATGGAGATTCAAGAATGACAACCTGCTCCAAAATTGGTCAAACTTCTTGCCAACACGTGAATTTTTCCCCTTAAACATCCCTCCAGTTTCTCTTCAGTGTAACCTCAGTATCCACTACAAGCTGCGGCCAAATATTTTGATAACTGTCAAGCGAATAACTTGCGCAGTAAATCTGCATCATGGCCAGATTTCAAACTTAGTTTATCTGATTCATCCACATATTCGCTCACGGTGCAGCCGGTCAGAGTTTTTCCAAACAAGCACAAAAATGCTTAATGTCTCTAAAATGTGTCAAGTCTTCCTGTCAAGATGGTGGACAGAGTTCAGTCCGAGTGTCTGTGGCGGAAAGAAAACAAGTTGAGTGTTTGAGCTACACTTCTTAGGAAACCTCCTCGGGTCAAAGGTCAAACTATCTCTCAGAGCATGTATCTATTCCAGTCCCTCTGTACAAGTTCTCTGCATCTTTTGCTTTGTTCCTTTTAGTTACTCATGTTTATCTTGAAATAATGAAATATTAGCTATTTTAATCTCATTGAATGCCTCATAGATTTGTATAGATGGATTTGGCACACAAGACCTGTTTGACACACAAGAGAAGTGTTTGAAAGGAAATAAGGAGTGTTATACAGTTGGAGTGGATGTGGTGTGTGTCTGCATGCACGTGTATTTGTGTAAGAAAGCTTTCAATCTATCATTTTACTGACAGTATGATGGTTCTTATCTCTTTTCCTCGTGATTAAAGATAATAAACGTATATGCGCTTCCCTTGTGTCTTTTTCCTTAGAGTCTCTCATTCATCTATCTGGTCTACACACACACACACAGGTAATGGTTTTGAGTTTTAATAACATCCTCAGATCTAAGAGGTGAATTGTTGTGTCATCTGACCGTTACATTCATTGTGCTCTGGATCATTATGATTTAAAATGAGGGCTGCCATGACAATGATGAAGGATTCGTTTCTAGGAATTCTTTTTCTAAAACGGTCCAGCCTTTGGCTGACTTACACAGGCCAACATTAACACACACACACACACACAAATACAAAACACATAAACAAGAACAGAGGTCATACACTGGAACAAAAGCTAAAAATAATCTTTCAAAGATTAACCAAGAATCACCAGCATAAATTGCATTTATAATTTGTGTTGTTTTTTTATATTCAACTTCAACGCACTGCCCCCTGTAAACATAACACACTCTCGTTACGTGTGCACTTTACTGCAGCAGACAGTGACGTATGTGTCTGAGGTCAAACAGTCATTCTGTCTTATCTGTACTGTCTCACCACCTCGGTCACTCACTGGGGTTCACCAGACCACAGATATTTTGGTACTTCCAGTGCAAAGAAAACGAAGTCTTACAATCTCAGCCAGGGAATGCTTACACTTCACCTGCGTGGTCACTGACTGCAAACGTGTATTATGTCATGCCATACAAACCAACTTAATAAAACTTGAACAGTAATGTACATATGCAAATAAGAATAATAACCATTGTTTACAAATGTACACTTTGAAATAACAAACTCAGAGGACTAACTAACAAGATCAGATATTGCGTTTTATGACCACTACAAAATGAATTGTAAGTTTTCAAAAAATGTTTAATCAGCTTTTAATTAATGACTATAGTATAGTACAAAGTATTTGACAAAATACAATAAAAACATATGCATTATGAATACTTTACTATTAATAATACATTTTTACACAAAGTTTTTGTGATCTAAATACTTACAAACTAACTGTTAAGCTACACATTTAAAATACCACATTATTATACATATTGGCCAAATCGATTATGGATTAACTAACTAACTAACTAACTAACTAACATTGAACAAGATAATCCAGGATAAAATACATTTATCAATTTAAGATGCTAAAGCCCAATAAACTGACAACAACATTGTATACCCGAATTTACTCCTGAAAAAAAAATCAGATACTGACAACCCATTCTACACAATTCTACACAAGATGTATTAAATGTCTACAGAACAAGACTGAATAACTAGCTCATAAAAACAGTGATTTCACTCTTTTTTGGGCAACGATTGTTCTCTTGAGGCAAGGTGCTATGAAATATTAAACAAACAGCCAAAACTTTGCGAGTTTGGAAAAGTAGAAGTGACTCCTGCTGTTCATCCACACACATGCAGCATTAACTAATGGGTTTGTCACTCGCAAAACTTTGCAGTGCATACGTGGCACAAACTCATGTTTAGTTCCACTGTGCAAGATGTAGTAGAATTACAATAAGTGTCCAGCTTTGTTTTTTTGTGAGCAGTTGAACTCAAGAGAAGCCCTCACATAAAACACTCGAGCCTGAGTGACAGCAGAGGTCAGGGAGAGCTGTGACATCACTCACAGTTTTAGGGGCCCGACTGACGTCATGGCCTTTCCCTCCCGCTTTTTATCAGTTTATTTATCTCAAGGAGAGGATGAGAGAAAGATAGAGAGGCAGAGAGGAGAGAGAGGTGTTTGTGATGAGAGAGGCTCGTCTTTATAAACACATCTTCATTGCCTTTCTGGCTCAGTCCAAACATAACCAGAGCACCACACCCAAGCACTCCATCGCCATTGAAACCTGCTGACCTCTGACCTCTATCCTCACCTGTGCCTGCTCCTCAACCAAGCCCGAACTTCCTGTTTATGAGCATTTAGCAGAAATGCCACAGAGAAGCAGGACAAATATTCGTAGTGGCAGCTAGGTGAGGAGTCAATGACGTTCAAATGGCTCACACAATAGTTTAAAAATATTCAGTAGTTATTGAATGTTAAAATACTTTCTTCTATCTCATCTTAATATGGCAAGACAAATATAAGTAAGCAATTCAAAGGGCGATACCCCGGAAGGTGTAAATACTTTGGCACTATAAAAACACTCCTCTGTTTGTCTGAAGTTGAACATCCAAAACAAACCAACAACAGCAACACTGGCTTAACCAATGGCGCGAGTTGGGGGGCGGTATCATCTGATTAGTCAACCAATAGCAGAACCCGCTTTGAAAATGCATGCCTTACCCAAATATCCAGGCTTTCTGTCTTGGACACTTGAGAGCGCGTGCACACGACAGGAAGTAAGTGCAAGACTGTCCCAGGTCTTAAAAAGACCAAAGTGCAGTGCCCTAAACACACTATCTTGAATACCGCTCCAGAGCGCTAAACGAAGCTTAAATTGTGAGACTTTTTGCAGAGATTTTTACAAGAGGTCACATAAACCTTTCCATAGTAAGTTAAATATTAATAAAAAATTTGATGTTACAAATAATTTGGTAGTAACATAATGTTGCATGTTTTATTGGTGCGAAGATTATTTTTGTACAATATTTGCAACTGCTTTTTAATCATTTAATTAGAAGCACCACACATTAAATTGTGTCATTTGTTATAGGGACTACTGAACAGACATTTAGAAGTTTTTGGACATTTTAAAATGAAAAGTATTGAAACACACTTCTGGTCTTCATGCTCACTTGAACATTTGGCCCAAAATACAGGAAATACGTCAAGTTGTGAAGTGTCAAGTTGTCAATTGAAAATACCTCAATTGTGGGTATTTGGACAGGGCATAAGCCACTATTTTCCCATTTCACCAATCCCATTCCATTTTATTTATTTTCATTATTTTACACATTTTGGGATTTAATAGAGTGAGAAGCTGATTCTTATGTAAATGACTGAACTACATTTAAGCACTGATCAGCAAACTTGTGGTAGAAGTAAGCAGTGTGTGTCGATGGTCGTGTGTGATTTAGCTGGTAAGAATGGATGATATAAACACATGGAAGTTCCCAGATCTGTGTTTATGGCTGAGACAGAGTCTGTTCTCTCACACTCAGATCCTTCGTCTGCTCTCTTTTTATGGCTTAGTGCTGAAACACCAGACACTCTAGTGTGCATAAATCTACTGCCTTTAAATCACTTGTAGAAAATAAACCAGTGCATAGAGCAGGTGTGTGTGTCTTTCTCTCTGACTGTGGTTGTCTCTCTTTCTTTTTTATATCACTTTATCTTTCTCAGTCCTGCACACTCTTCCTGCTCTCTTTTCTGCTTTGCCAGATGTGATAAAGATGCAGAGATCTGAGAAGTCTCGCTCTCTATGAGTTTACGGCACAACTGCTCACAACGCTGGGAAGTTTTTCCATAAATTGCTTCTTTATTTACAAGCTATCAGGAAACATCACATATTGGCTGATTTATACTGTATATATTTGCACAAAGTCAAGGAAATAGGAAAATGTAGTAGGAAATGATCAAACTGTTAAAAAATGTGACATGTGAGATTAAGGTAAACAGCACTTTTTCAAGTGACGTAGAAATGTATCATTTCTATTTATACAGAAAATATATGCATAATAAATTATATAATTATAATGTGATGATGAATGTGAAAAAGTGTATTCTAAATATTGCATCCAAAATATAATTTCACATCCATAAGAATAACAACATTCACATTCATTGCAACCTCTATGCCACAGTTTGATAACCCTTTCCCATTAAAAAACATAAAATAATGTTATACATGAAATTATTTCACATTGAAAGAATTCAATCAGTTTGGGGAAAACACAGCCTAGAAATAAAATGTAAAAATAAATTAAGTCCCCAAAAGTACAGTAACAGCACATTAAGTATCTGCTTAGTAACACTACCTTTACGTTATCGGATCACCACTCACTTGATCTAAATATGAAAACCGCACTACGCCCATTCCTGTTCTGGTGGCCTGAGGAAGACCTGATTACTGGAAGTGGTTTATGCACATTACTTCATTTATTTACCTGAAAGTCCATGAGATAAAGCTGTAAAAACAAGGCCAAAAGCATTTTCATCTGTAAAGAAGAGAATATCTGAGATGGCTGCTCTCAACGCATATCATTACCCAGAATGCATTACTGTAGTGCAGCAATCCCAGTGTTTGGTTCCTGTGATTTCTGCCCAATGTAAACATGGAGTGGAGGGTCATGCTCCACCCCTCCTTGTTTACAAATCTCTCTCATTACCTCAGCAACACATCCAACAGCACAAACAATGTTTAATATGACATGGCGTTTCAGCATCTCTCTCTTCTCTTCAAACTAGACACGGAGGCGTCCAGATGCATTTGATTTTACTTTTACAAGGATTCTAAAGGGTTCCAGATCTCACATCCTCCTGCAAGCTTACGCCGTCCAATGCCCCTCATCTAACCCCAAAAACTCTCCAACGAAACCGACCCTTTCTTAACCTCCGACTCAAGTTCTGCGCGACCTTTAACGTCCTCTGTACTAGTGCAATATGCAAATAGTGCGTCATGCTGGTATTAAGCCATCGGCTGTGTTTATGCTGTTTGGCAGTGTAGATAACAGCGATAGCACTTCCTTTTTCTGATCTCCAGAGCGGTAAACAAGAATGATGGTTCTGGAATTGATTGGAGTAAAAGCAATGGTTATTTTTTCCCCATCCAAAAGATGAGCAGATAGAAGAACTGAAGATCCGAGAGGATCTTGGTGGTCGGGGCCGGGCAGGGCTCATGGAGGAGCAAGGGAGTGATGGAGAATGTGTTTACTCTGCCTGTTCTGTCTGTTTATGTATCTTCTATCTTAATGAACAACGTATTATTTCTCTCAGGAAGAGAATTTCAATGATGCTAAGGTCTTTTTATAGTCTATAAACATACTTAAGTCTCTGAAGTTGCAGTGCGGCAGGGGGCGCGGCAGACGTCGCTTGTGGTCTGACACTGCGCTAACCTGCTTTAAATCTCAAGCTTTATAGTAAACATCTCTGGACATCTCTACAGGGCTTTCCACACGCAATTTATTTTATTTACTTCAGTATATTTCTGCCAGACAGGCCCTTGAGATTTCACAAAGCCTATCTGGTAACCAAGGAGGAACTAAACAACAGCACTGAATCACTCTGAAACTATTGTACTGTTTTGCTTGGGAAACGTCCAGTTTGGAGAGAGAGTCAAGGGTCAACAGAGTTCAGGCGAGCCCAAATAAGTCCAATCAGAATGGCTCGGTAAATGCTTTGGAAAGAAAAAATTAGGGACGGATGAAAGTAAAATGGCCTTTGGGATTTAATCGACATTTAAAGGAATAGTTCACATAAAAATGGAAATTTGCTGAAAATGTACTGTTATTTTACCCTCAGGCTATGTAGATGAATTTGTTTCTCAATCAGAACACATTTGGAGAAATTTAGCATCACATCACTTGCTCACCAATGAATCCTCAGCAGTGAATGGGTGCCCTGGGAATGAGTCGAAAGAGCTGGTAAAAACATTAATCCACAATTAACCCACACTCCATTCCATCAACTAACATCTTGTGAAGCAAAAAACTGCATTTGTAAGAAACAAATCCATCATTAAGATGTTTTTAACTTGCTTCTGGCCAAAATATGAGTACATAGTCCATAATAATGCTTTCTCATAAAGAAAGTTAGTATCTGTTAGTATCATATCATGTAAATTAGATTTATCTGAGGCTGGTTTAGCGCATAATCTAAGTGTCACAACTGTTCATTCACTAAAAGCGCAGAAGGTCCATTTAGACAGCTGAAAACCCTCAGTTATATCCTTTTCTCCTAGTCATGCCAGAGTGGCTACTTCAATGTTGCTGTCACCTTTCCCGAAACCGCAAAACCGCTAACAATGCATTCTGTCCAGATGTGTCCACTTCGGAAAAAAGCTGCTGACCCCCTTAAACCTGGACCTGAGACAGGACAAAATAAACAGTCGTGGAAAGCTGTGAATAATATCTTGGGGAAAAAAGAGTGTCGGACACAATGCAGTGCTGGACGATACCGTCAGACTCATGGACAGTTGGCCAATTACAGATGGTATAATTTTTACTAATTATAGGGGAGATTGTAAGAGCAATTATTTAAGTGTTAAGTAATCACTTTGGAGTTCAACATGTTCCCATCTCGAATTGCGTTCGCTGGGAAGTTTTTTTTTGGGTCTCATGCAAGAGACTGTACGACGTTCACGTTACATGATTTGACTGACTTTTTACATAGAGAGGGTGAGAGCGCACCGCATTAAAATAATTGATAACTCATGTTTTCATAACCGCTGGCCAACTTCAAAAACAAAACAAAAATAAACAAATATTTGAGAGCAAGGGGGCCCCCTGGTGTTTTGGGGGCCCTACGCAGCTTGCGTATTCTGTGTATAGGGAGGATCGGCTCTGATTACATCTAACAACAAAACACCTCAATCGCTTAGAGTCATTCTTGTCTACATCTGCTCCGGCGGTGAAACAGCTGATGACAGCTCACTCAGGGCAGGTCTGAGGTAAGACACCAGTGCAGTCAGTGCTAAAATGCTACTGTCAATCAACAATTGTGGGAGGGGCCTCCGTCCATGTGACCTCACACGGACAGACGGCTCGATTTGAGAAAGGAGTAAAGATTTTAGTGGATGAAAACCGGGTGGATTTTTATCATAGTGTGGTTGTGTACACACAATGCAATGCCAACACACATTTTAGTTCAAACAACTTGTAAAAGTACATGTAGCATTATATGACCCCTTTAATATACCCATTGACAAATAGCATTTACTTCAGTGGACGCATGAAATCATACTATGCTTCAAACTTATAGAGAATGAGAATGTGACAGAACTCCTCATTCTCTGTAGTCAGCTTCGTCTAGTGAACTCTCAACATAGTCTGCAAATGTGACCCTGGACCACAAAACCAGTCTTAAGTCCCTGGGGTATATTTGTAGCAATACATTGTATGGGTCAAAATTATACATTTTTATTTTATGCCAAAACTCATTAGGATATTAAGTAAAGATGTTCCATGAATATATTTTGTAAATTTCTTACCGTAAATATATAAAAACTTAATTTTTGTTTAGTAATATGCATTGCTAAGAACTTAATTTGGACAATTTTAAAGCTAATATTCTCATATTTTTTTTTTGCAGCTTCAGATTCAAGATATTCAAATAGTTGTATTTCAGCCAAATATTGTCCGATCCTAACAAACCATACATCAATGGAAACAGTGGTGGTCAGTAACGAAGTAAAACTACTTCGTTACTGTACTTAAGTACATTTTTCAAGTATCTGTACTTTACTGGAGTAGTTTTATTTTGAGTAACTTTTACTTTTACTTCACTACATTCCAAAGCATAAGATCGTACTTTTTACTTCACTACATTTCATAAAACATATCGTTACTCCTTATAATACATCACGTGCTCCGAGACGCAGAAGCGGTGTATGATTCATGAACAAACTGATTCTTTTCAATGAACAAAACATTAAAATAACACCGATTAAATAAAATAACTCATGCACGTTCATATTCCCCGCTGCTGTAACGTTAGCAGTTTTATTAAAATGCTATGCATTTAGACCTATGTGACGTTTGTTTTTATATTGTTTATCAACAGTATACATTTTTATATTGTTTAGATCAACTAGCCGAGTAGACAGATATGAATGTTTATTCATAACCATACTGAAAATAAGTAAATATCGTTAGCTGATGCTAACTGTCTAGCTAACAAGCTTGCTGGTGCTAAGTTGAGGAAATTTTTAGATATAAAGTCCAAATATCTTTATTCAGCCACCTAGATAGATTCCATCTGAGGAAAAAGAAAGGATGTGATGTTCAGAACATAGTAACTACAGTAATTATCAGAGTGGGAAGTGATGCCCTCTGGGGCATTTGGCCAGGGTGTTTTACACCACAGACAAGGTTTGAGAAGAAAAATCATTATGAAAATATAATTAGATTTTCCTTAAAATGTTCTTCCTAATTTCAGGCCTAATTCTCATGTCATATATAACTGACGTTCTGCAAAACAACAAGTTCTAAAACACTTTTTTCTTACTGGTGAAAATTAGATGGTGAAATCTGTTTTCTCTCAGGTACATGGCAGTGTAAGCTTCACAGTGAACATTACTACATCACTCTCATCAACGTAGTCCATATCAACAAAATATATATCTTGACTCTATATAGTGGTTATTTTGGGAAAAACCCAGGTATTTTGGGCAGTAGGATTATACAAATATGTGCTAATATAGTATAAAGTAGTCTATATAAAATTGCAAAATAAATCTGTCTATCAGTACTTTTTTACTTAAGTACATAAAAAATTGAGTACTTTTGTACTTTCACTCGAGTAAAATTGAAAAAGCAGTACTTTTACTTTTACTGGAGTAATATTTTATTATACGTATCTGTACTTTTACTCAAGTACTTGATCTGTGTACTTTGTCCACCACTGAATGGAAAGCTATTTATTCAGCTTTCAGCTGCTGTATAAATCTCAATTTCGCAAAATTGACACTTAAGACTGGTTTTGTGGTCCAGGGCACAAATGTGTTTACAACAAAACCATATTTCATTATATATTACCCATATTCTTAAATTAAATGTGGCAGCTTTTTGTTTTCTAGAGTAATTATAATAAAAATTTAAATTCCAGTGAGATGGAATTCATGTACCAAGATTGTGACAGAAAATAAGCACAGTGAGTTAAAATTATTTAAAAACACAAAACAAAATAAAAAACTATAAGACTTATGTCTTTGTAATGCTGTTTAACTCCTCCTGGCAGGTGAAATTGAAAGAGGGCCTTTCGGATGAAGGCTGACTTTGATACTGCCTGATAAAAAAGAAAATAAAAAAAAAAATTGTGTGTCTGGATAAAATGTGCTGACAAAACATAAAACATTATTTAAAAAGTCTTATAGAAATGAACTATTTGTTATGTTATTTTTGTTTTGGCCATATGTAAAGTTTTTAAAGATCCATATTTATTTTCTGTTTATTTTAGTTTACCTTCTAATTCAATGCATTTGAATTTACATTAAATTTTGATTTCCGGCAGAAATGTTGCTATCCTAACTAATGGCAGGTAAAATGAGTGGGACAAATTTGGCCCATGAGAGGGGTATTTTAACATTCTGATTATTACATTCAATATCATGAAATTGCCACAGATTAATGTTTCGTGTACCAAAGGATGGCACTAGTAGGCTGTAGGAACATGTTGTCGCTGATTGTCTCCCATCCGTGTGGAGGCGCTGTAGTGTGCTCGAACGGACAGTTTCTCAGCTCGCGCAGGAACTGAGGCATCCTTGACAACAATCGCCGGTAGTCCGCTGTTGGTGTGTTGACGCTTTTGTTTACTTTTGGTGTTTCTCCGACCGTTACTTTTATTCATATAGATTTTAAAACATTTAAACACTCGTTTTAACATCGTCTCACCACGTTTTATAATAATAAGATTCTCTCGGACGCACCGTTTGACTGCCCATAACAGTCAAGTAAGTGAAAGTTTGTTAGCTCAGTGTGTTTGCTAGTCATTTAGTTATTAACCAAACCTCTGAAACCAATTTATGGTCGCTTTTGCATGCACATTGACGCTCTGTTATTTAGTGTTTGAGCTGAAATAGCTAGCATGCACGTTTAAAGTTATTGCCTCCTTCTGATGCCTGTGGGGTTTTAATTTGTAATGAAATAAAATATTTTACAATGAAATGTAAATCAATTTCTGAGGAGTTGTTGTTTTGTCATTTGATCTGTTCAAAATGTGTGCCAGTGCTTTGTGGACACAGCTTGTATGCTAAAAAAAGAGTAACGTTATGTAAAATAATGACTGCTTTGGTATTTTTCAAGTAAGTTAACGTTAGGCATCTCAGTTGCTAAACATAGTAGTCGTTTTAACAGATGCTTTTATCCAAAGTAACTTGGAGTGCATATGTTATTACATGGATCATTCCCCACTGAAAAGCTGGGGTTAAGTGCCTTTGTTTGAAGCACAATGGTCATAGTTAATTAATCAATCATCACCTATTGTGGATATTAAACCTATATAACATTTGGTTACCAGTCATTTAAGACAGGTATAACTTAGCTTTAGCTAACATCAAAATGTAACATAAAACCATCCAGTACCTGGAGAAAAATTCTTACATTTATGTGTTTTGCAGGTTTTGTTTTGTAACGTGACATGCATCTGTGAAAGGGTTGTCAAGCTCAAAACATCTACAGCGGCTCCATGGAACCCAGTAATGATGTGGCGCTTGATATCATCGTTTCCAATGTCGTATCTGTCTTCAGAACCAGGTGCCATCTAAACCTGCGTACCATCGGCCTAGAGGGCACAAATGTCATCTACAAGCCTGAAATGGGAGTAAGTCTACACAAATAGACTTTTGGAGATGAGTTGTTATACTTAAGTACCTGAATTATGGATTTACATATATTAGCTTGGAAAGATTGGTAACAGTATTATTATGGCCTTAAACTCTAATAAAAAGGAAACTAATTTCGTCATCACTTTACATGACTCAAATGATGTATAAATATTATTGTCTCAACCTACTTACCAAAACGCCAAAACTTGAGTCATGACTAAATGCAATTTAAAACACTTTAAATTTGTGATTTTAGTCTTTTCAATCTTTTCCAAAAAATGGAAAAGCATAATATTATCAACTTTCGAACAAATGTGTGTTTGATAATTTGTATTATAATAGGTAACAGAGTTGAATTGTTATGCCTGATTAATGTGGCTTATATATGTGACCCTGGACCACAAAACCAGTCAGAAGGGTCAATTTATTGATACATCATAAGCTTTTCACTGATGTATGTTTTTTTAGGATTGGAAAATATTTGGCCGAGATACAACTATTTGAATGTATGGTTTTAGGATTGGAAAATATTTGGCGAGATACAACTATTTGAAAATCTGGAATCTGAGGGTGTTAAAAAATGAACATATTGAGATCACCTTTAAAGTGGTCCAAATGAAGTTCTTAGCATTGCATATTACTAATCTAAAATTAAGTTTTTATATATTTACGGTAGGAAATTTACAAAATATCTTAATGGAACATGATCTTAACTTAATATCCTAATGATTTTTGGCATTAAAGAAAAATCTATAATTTTGACCCATGCAATGTATTGTTGGCTATTGCTACAAATATACCCCAGCGACTTAAGACTGCTTTTGTGGTCCAGACAGGGTCACATATTTGAGAAACAAAATGAGAAGATTTGCAGGAGAAAGGGTCCAGTTGATGTTATTTAATTTTTGAAGACAAGCAACTTTTCCTGCTGTGTCAGTTGTTTTACTTAATCATTTAACATGTCTAGTGTTTTTATAACAAAACATGCATTTTGTCCCTTACATCTTAAAAATAATGTAATGGGACACCAACATGTGCACAATTCATGGAAACTGCCATTACGTGTTCACCTTTTGCTCAAAATCATCAGTATCAGCAGTGTTAATCAGTATATGGCCAATAATTAACACATGTTGTTGCGTCTGTTTTTCCAGAAAGTCCTGATGAAGCTGCGGAAACCACGGATCACTGCCTCTATATGGTCATCAGGGAAAATTATTTGCACTGGAGCAACAAGGTCTTACTAAAATCTTCTTTTCTTGTCTTCTAAAATCATATCTTTTTCTATCTGGTGAATTTCATGCATGTTTATTTTTGTTTAGTGAGGAAGAAGCCAAAATAGGTGCTCGACGGCTGGCCCGCTGCCTGCAGAAGATTGGATTCAAGGTGTCTAAATTGATTAATAGCTACTCTAAACAGCTTTTTAGAACTTCTGAATGATGAATTATTTTATAATCTCATCTGCAGGTGAGGTTCTCGGACTTTAAGGTTGTCAATGTGTTGGCGGTGTGCTCCATGCCTTTTCAAATTCGTCTCATTGAGTTCACTAAGAATAACCGACCTATTGCCAGGTAAGACATTATATTTACTCTCATGCTGTTCTCAAACTCCACATACTCCATGTATTTTAATTAGAGGTGGGCATAGATTATTTTTTTTAATCTAGATTAATTTTGGAATTAATCTAGATTAATCTAGATTAAAATGGCTCATTTGAATTCTGCCGAAGGCATTCAGAATATGTGTGCTACCCAAATAATGACTAAAAGTAAGTCTTTGAGAACGGGTTTCTCAAGCCAGGTGGCGCATTAGACCAGGGGCTCATCTCCTGTTTCCAAAATGCATCACAAACTTTAATCTCTTCCCGTCCCAATCCCCACAAAAACTGGAGGAAAATCCCGTTCCACTCCCGGAAGAATGACTCCCATTCCCTCCCACTCCCGTGTTGTTGTTTTTTTTTTTTTTGCCGATAACTGTCAATTACAGTAAAAATATAGTACAGATCACAGCGTGCCCACCTTATTAGTTGAATAAAAACCCAAAATGTCGTTTTTTGTTATTATATTGAACTGAAAGCCATCTTATTATGCACAGTGTTGCACAGATAAAATTTCATGTAAATCATCCATGC
This sequence comes from Gymnocypris eckloni scoliostomus, assembly GCA_027564155.1. Classification (NCBI taxonomy): domain Eukaryota; kingdom Metazoa; phylum Chordata; class Actinopteri; order Cypriniformes; family Cyprinidae; genus Gymnocypris; species Gymnocypris eckloni. Next base: position 49,592,804 of record CM050412.1, on the reverse strand, counting down.
TAACACACGTCTTCTATTTTTATTTTTTTTGAGACATTTCACTCTCTATAGATATATTTTTCTATGTACTGTATTTTTAGATATATTCGAGTTTCGAAGTTTCTCGCTCAAGTTCACATGAGACCTAAAGCGCATCCTGTTTGCTTAAAAGCGCAACGTTTCGTTGTTATTCTGAGTGCACACAAATAAACGTAGAGTCTTTACAGATTTGAAGGATGTATTAGGCTACTTTTATCTGTATGACCAAAAATTACGGAGATTTTAAGAGCAAGTGGCGCACGGAGCCTGTCCTGCAGCAAACGCTTCCACACAAACACTTCAATAGCGCACATTTCTCTAGGTTAACATCATATTGAGCGGCCATGTAAAGTTGCTACTACATACATCTTTCAGATGAAAAGCCATATTTGAGGTTGATGAATGATAGGTGAGCGTTTGGATGTCCTGCCGATTGTACACATAGACCAGCCGTTAACAATCTGTTCATCACGGACTGCGAGCCTCTAGTTCGAGACTGTTCCTACAGTGCAATTTAGGTATACATCCGCGCTAAAATATCAGGGTGAAAGTCATCATAGCTTGCGTAGTATAGACCCAGCTCCCAACCCAACTTTGAGAATAGATTAACGTTTTTTTATCGCCGATAAGAGTCTCACGTTAACGCAGCACGTTAATGCCGATAACGGCCCACCACTAATTTTAATAGTATGTGCATTTGTGTTGTGGATGGCTAGTATTAATGAAAACAATTAAGAGACAATGGAGTGGCTTTTTAAATGAACAATTTGTGCTCGTTTACATTTGGTATTAACATCCGTTTTGGGCCAATTTGACAACTGGTCAGAGCTAAATACAGGTTTAAACAGTTAGTGATGGATGTAGTGATGAAATCTGAGACCTTCCCTTCAGTGAAATCCAGTCACAAGTGGTCACAGGAGGCACATTTGAGATGCATGTTAATACCAGCGGTGAACAGTAATGTGTCTCGCCTGACCACTTGTGATCGGATCGCCAGAGACCGATGTTAACACACCGGCTCCAAAGGAACCTTAAGGGTCTAAAAAGGGAACAGTACTCTCTAGTGGTGAAATGGTGAATGCGGCATTGCGCAAACTCAAAACATGTCAAGGAACTTGTTGTCCTACAGCTGGATTGCAGGTCTCATCACTATATTTGTGTCCGTGTGTATTTTTAGCTATGAACCCGAGCTCCATCCTGCTGCATCATACAGAATTAAAAACCTCAGGAGTACAGTACAGGTGTTTTCCACAGGCAATATCACTGTTACAGGTAAACCACTCACACAGCATTCACTCCGTATCATTTTCACTACCATAATCTGGGTTTATCTGGAATGTATTGCAAACATCTGGACAGTTGAAGAACCTTTGAATACAATGCCAGTCTGTAATATTTAATGAATTCATATGAAAACTACAACTAAACATGACTTCAGTGTCAAGTTATTTTAAAAAATGAATTACCAAGACTTCAGTGCTTGCCTCTATGGAGCTGGGAAAGATCACTGCATTAGTAAGGGTTATTCCTAGATTATTTTGCCACATTACATTGAAGGCAGCCCACATGACTCCAGCCGTGTAAATTGTGAAGGTCTGGATATGAGCAAATATAATGTAGTAAGCTACAATGAGGCTCCAGAGTCTTTTTATTTGCTTAAAGTTTAAATGTTTTTATTCATCCATGATATTATTTAATAATTGTTATTATATGTGCAGAAAATAGTAAATATTTTTGCATATTTTACTTAATAGCTAAAACATTTCAGCTTAATGTTTCTAAATACATTTTTTATTGCATTTTTACCTATTAATATTTTTGCATGGTTTGAGTCGGATCAAACTTTTCTCGATCTTTTCATGATTTCGGCTTGAAATCATTTTCACACAAATATAACCATGAATAATTAATGCAACCAACTGTTTAATACCTGTTTTCTTGTAAAACGAAAAGCTGAACTAATATTAGATCTTATCCAATCAATGACCGTCTTTTCCTCTCTCTAGGACCAAATGTGCAGAGCGTGGCGTCCGCTGTGGAACAGATTTATCCTCTGCTGTTTGAGTGTCAGAAAACACGGTCATGAACCACACACACACACGTAGGCACCGGTTTGAAATTAAAAGCACCTTATCATTGAATGTTTTAAGGCTTGTAACTGTTGTACTGTATGTGTCTCCAAGGCAGCTTTTGCCATTTCACGTCCAAGCGGGTCTGGGTCGTGTGTTTTCAGAGTCATGCCTTTGAACCTTGACTTTGGTGTTCGGACCCCACGTTAATTAATGACGACCTCTTAACGCTCAGAAGAGGACCATTAGTGCATTGACATTGTGTTGCTGACATTGTGTAGTTTATAAACACTTAAATTAACTGTATTATATAATGCATGGACACCAAAGTAAAACCTTGTCAAGCAGTAACATTTAAGGATCGTGTTTTACTGAAACTTCTTGGAAATATTAGCTAATTTGATTCTAATGACATCTTTGGAGCTCTTTTATTGATACTATATAAGTCAGAAGCAAAAAGTTAAAAAACACTTCATAATTAAACGGCAGGTGATGTATATATCTGGTGTGTACTGTGGACAAGACCACTCTGGTTTGTCAAAGAGTTGTTGGTTCACGTGTTTATGTAATATGTGAAAACTTTTGTATTTTATAATAAACAAAATAAAATAATCCCTATATTAAGTCATTACATCTGTGTCTGTACAAGAGGAATACTCATATTTAGGCCCACAGGTCATTCACAAAGTACTGCATGTCCACTGCCGCACTTAATAGTTTTGTAACTATTACATTGTAACTAAAACAGCTTGTGAACAACAAGTCACGTGACGTCACATTTGGAAAAAAGGGAAGAAATCTATAGAAAAGCATATCTCTGAAATCTTACCTTTATTTTTGTTTTATAATCATCAAATGTGTTTTTAATTCTGTCAAAAATTTCAAAGCAAAAAAAATGTGTTTCAAGTTAAAACAAGAGACAAGATGAGATTTTTGAACAAAATGTCAGTTTTATTCAGTAATATTACATAACATGCCGATTTGCCGTTGTGTAACCTGATTACATGAAGGCATCTCCTACCAGAGACACCTTTACTTGTTGTCTATACTATATAGTAGTGCTCAGCACAAACACTGACATGTGGCTGGGCCACGAACATGGCTTTGACATGGCATGTTTATGGTCATGATTGCACAATTTCAAAGTGTTTCATAACAGTATGCTGTAAATTCTCCATATAAATCTCAATCAGTACCAAAACTACTTTAAATATATTTTAAATAAAAAAAAGAATACAAATAAATCAGCTTGACACATAAACTCTTCTCAACTGACCCATCATGCCATGGGAAGGTTTATTAAGCTAAATTATAGCCATGACAACATCAGTCAGTTTATATCTATTCAATACTTTGGAAAGTGCAGTCACAGGTTTGTCTGTCCTGTAAGTTGCCAGACGGCACCAAGAACAATCGGTTGTTTGTGATACCCTCTAGGTAAAAAGTCAAACCGCTGCGAGGGCTTTTTCCTCCTGTGAGGGCTGTGCTGTAGCCTCGTGTTTTCTTCTATGACACAGCAGTCTGCTGCTCAGGTGATTTCTGCAGAACAAGACACGTGTCTGATCATTACGATGATGCACGTTAAAACAAAAATCACTGAGGCATGCAATGTGGGTCAAGTGTCAAGTACTGTAAAATTGGGTGTATGAAAGTTTGTGACCCTCACAGCACTATTATAAAGTATTTTTAGCCGAATGGGGTGTGTAACTGTTGTAGAACAGGTTGCTAAAAACAATTTATCATGCTAAGTCTCTGTGATATTCTGTATTCTGTATGCATAAGTCTCTCCTTCATTGTAAATGTGTAGGACTTTTTTAGCCATATATAAAAGATTTAATAAATACATTAAAACATTCACAAATAAAATTATTTAATACATTTAATAACTTATTTTAATTAATACAATTATCTTACATGGCAAATTTTAATACATTTAATAAGCACTGTTTCCTAAACAAACACTATTAATTTAATGAATTGAAAGGCATTAATTGAGGAGACCATATGCCCTCTTTTACCCAGACATGTCCAGAATAGGATTTCAAAATCACCCAAAATATCTAGGTTTTGACTTTGCTTTCCAATTAACATGCTTTTTACAGTTCTCATACATTATATATTTGGTTTTTGCATTGCTTTAACCGTTCTCTGTAGATCCCAGCTTTTGCACACCACAACTGGTTGATAATGTACAATACCTAACTACTTTTTAATAACCCACTTCAACAAGTTTGAGGATAACAAAGCCAAAACTCAGACATATTAGGCATGTTGGGAAAAAGAGGATGTATGGCCATCATAACTAACTGACTTAATATGAGAAAAACACAAGTCAATGGGATTATTAACACGAGAGGCATTTGCGTGTGTGTGTGTGTGTGTGTGTGTGTGTGTGTGAGTGCGCTTACTTCATGGCAAGCTCCTTAGAGATCTGTTCCAGCGATCTGCCTTTTGTCTCTGGCACAAATACAATCACAAACACCACCAACACAAAGCTCATAGCAGCGTAGGAGAAGATCACGGTGGGCAGGCCGATCCTCTCTACAAGCACAACATATTTCAGTAAATGACTTCTGAAAAACACTCCTTTCTGCTTATTGTTCTGTGCAAAACTTTGTAAGTTTGTGTTTTCATTCCATCTGTGCAGGAACATCCCCACAGGTGGCAAATGAATGTTTGGCAGACTGCCTCTAAACACAATCCTAACTCCATTCACACTGTGCGATCATTTTCTGAGAGCAAAACATTGCTTTTATTGTGTTTTGGATACTGATAATGCTATTTACCTGTTTCCGTGTTATGTTATTAGCTTGTTTTTGGGTTAATGCCATATATGCTTAAGTATAAAAATGCTTGGATGCTATGGAATGTACTTAAAATACTTCCTTTGTTTACTTTAGGATAGGATGAATAAGCAGTTGTGAAAGTTAGGTTTCTGAGTTTGATGCTTTGTAATTAATCACAGAGGATAACGAGGGTACAAAGAGGTGAAAAGAGCGAGCAGCTAATCATCTGATACGTAATCTAAATACATATGATAATATATATGAAAAATAAAACATTGTATTAAGCCTATCTTTCTTTTTTCTACCCATTATTATGTCATGTTGATTTGTAGTGACCTTTTCACAACAAATATTATTCCAGAGAAAGTTTATAGTTAACAGGCTTCATTTTTAACTCAAATTTTCCACAGACCCCATTGTGGACCCGCTGTTAACCCTCTTGCAGGCCCCTTGAGGTCCCTGGACCTGTTTGAAAACCTTTTAGGCTAGCTAGAGCAACGCGTGAGAACATACTGGGTTGAATTCTACCATTAATAATCAATCCACTGTTTTTTTCTAGAATAGTAACTGAATCAAAACAACTCATCCTTTTTACCTTGTCAGTTAATGATCTATGACAAAATGAACTGCGCTCTTACAAAACTCCAGAAGGGTCATTATGGTGTCTGCCTTTGTCACTCTTTTTAGAAATTGAATGACATTCATGTCTGTAGCACAAACAGTAAGATAGAGATTGTGTACTTATGCTTAGGAATTTACCACTAACCTTTAATTTGAGAAAAAGTAACAGTGATACTCGCAATTTTATTATTTTCCTCCTAACAGTGTCAGATCAAAGACCCATTTTTCAAAAGTGTCAAATCAGCAATTGTTCCTTGCGTTAGCAGCGCAAAAGGTTGTGGGTACAATTCCCAGGGAACACACATACTGATAAAACATGTATAACCTGAATGCACTGTAAATCGCTTTGGATAAAAGCGTCTGCTAAATGCATACATGTAAATGTAATGCTTACCACATGAGAACACACAAATGAACTAGTTATCTAAATAGAGACAGCCTCAATCTTCTTGGTTTTATTGGATGACCTTCAGAACCCAGATACTGATAAATACACTGACTGCATCCTGCAACCCACCATGATTTACTGGTCTCATAGCTACTGGTCTTCACTCTGTGTTTGTGTGTGTGTTACCTGTCAGAGTAAGGAAGGTCATCGATATGAGCAAATTTGTGGCCCAGTTAAAGGCAGAGATGACGGACACAGCCTTTCCACAGATGCCAGTCGGGAAGATCGCACTCAAAACCACATGAACCACTGCAGATTGATGATTACACAAAGGCAGAAATACATTTAGTTAAAAAAGATGGAGACAATGAAAAAAACAGCTTATAAAGCTTTTCACAGAAATGCAACATTACAAGAATAGTTCACCTTAAACACTATTTAATCAACCTCATGTTGTTGCAAATCTGAATGACTTTCTTCTGTATATCCTGGCTACTCTTTTCATTATTCGTTATTATTTCAACAATTTCATGATAAATTCATTCTTTTGAGCCTGACAGTTTCAATGAATCGGTTTGAATGAGTTGTATATAAAAAGTCCCTGTTTATTGTAACCGCATGGAAAAGTTCTAAAAGAACGACATTATTTAAAACCTTTCTTTTGTGATCCAAAGAAGATACTGGTGATTAACTGATAACAGAATTTCATTTGGGGTGGACCACTCCTTTAAAGGAACAGCCCATCCTAAAATGACAATTTGCTCACTCTCAGGCCATTCAATATTAGTTTGTTTCTTCATCGGAGAAAGCAATATTATGAATAGAGGACTCATATTTTAGCCAGAAGCAACAGTATGAAGTTAAAAATATTGTAATAGTGTTTTTATTTATTACAATCATGCAGGATTCTGCTTTACAAGATGATAAGTGAAGGATTGGATTTACTTATGCATAATTTTTTATCAGCTGTTTGGACTCTCATTCTGACGGCACCCATTCACTGAAGACGCAGTGGTGAGCAAATAATGTAATGCTAAATTTCTCCAGATCTGTTCCGATGAAGAAACAAACTCATCAACTTAGATGGCCTGAGAGTGAGTACATTTTCAACCGATTTTCATTTTTGGGTAAACTATTCCTTTAACTGGATGTTTTTGTTTCATGTGACAGTACGAACAGTGACTGAATCTTACTTGGTCCCAAGCTGATGGAAAATCCAGCTACGTACACCAGCAAGCTGACCAGGGAGATCCATTTCAGAGAGGGTGACTCTTCATTAACATGAAGAGATTGAAGTGCAATTTCTTTCTCAGAGGCCTCAGCCAGTTCCATTAGTGCTGTCCTATGATCAGGAGTGTAGTTTAAAATCCAGTGGTCCTTAGTGTCATTGATGCCAGTGAGGAAAGCATTTGTTTTGTGCTTGTTTTGAAGTTCATGGTAAGAAGACTGGTACAAACCCAGTGGAGCGTTTGTCTGGAAATCAGTCTCCTCTCCCGTCTCAAATACTGTGAGGTTTGCTTTATTAACGGGGCCTCTGCATAGGCTAGAAACATGGGTGCGACTTTGCATAGTAACAGCCCCCAGTGTTGCTGTTGACAATGTCATAACAACGGTGCCAAAACATAGTAAGGCTTTAGGCCCCACTTTATCCACTAGAAAGACTGCAGGAATGGTCCCGCCCACTTTAACCACACCAAACCCTGTGGATGCAAGAGTTGCCGCCTCATTCCCATGGAAGCCCACGCTGCTGAGAACAGTCGAAGCATATGCTAAAATGTTGGGCTGTCCCGTAGCCTGCTGCAAGAAAACCAGCGCAGCACCAACAAGCAGTCTCTGAAGCATATTGTCACGAGAACGGAAGAGGTCCAGGAAGCCGTGCAGGCGCTCCGCCCCCAATGCCATGCGTATCGCCTGAAGTTCATCATCCACCGCATCTACTCCTTTGATTCCTGCACGAAGACGGAGGAGAGTTGTGTGAGCCTCTTTCTCACGTTGTTGGGCCAGCAAAAAGCGTGGACTTTGTGGCAAATGCGGCATGATTCCAGCTTGCAGCAAAGCAGGGAGCAGCACGCCACCAAATGTAAACCTCCATCCATTTGGGACACCTGCGAATGCCCAGCTCAGTCCAAAACCCAACAGCATCCCTAAAACTACCATCAACTCATACACACACACACACCTCCCGCGCCAGGCGGCCGGTGCCACTTCTGCCGCGTAAAGACACGATGCTGTGCCTGACAGCGCAACCGCCATGCCGACAAGCATCCGCCCAACTACTAGCGCCCAAAATGACACCACACACACGCTCAGAAGTGTACCCAACACACACAGCAGCGCCGTGAGGATGATGGAGAACCGCCGTCCGTAGCGGTCCAGGATGGTGCCACCACCCAGGGAGAGGAGGAAGGCTCCAAACAGAAGAGAGCCAACAACTTGCTCTTGCTGCGGGCAGGAGAGAGTTAAAACATCCCTGAGTTGAAGCAATGCTCCTGATATCAGACTCATCTCATAACCCATCATCAACCCACTCAGGCAGGCCACAGACACAGAACACAACACCAGCGCTGCACCATTGCCTACAGAGATAGAAAGAGAGAGGAGAGTACAATATATGACATTTTATATTGTGAATAATATTATAAAATACAATATTATATAATTACATGATAATACATGTCATGCAAGTACCATAACAAAGTATGTAAATACATTAATAAGATTCTCAAACTAATACAGTACAACCAAAATATCTAATGAATATGGAATGTTACAGTATGTAGCAAAAATCAGTCATCACAGAATTGCTTGGTTGATTGTGTTCACAGCAATTATTGCACACACAACCTCACAAGGCTTTGGTTTTCAAAGTTTGTTCCATACTGTAAAATACATCTGTAAAAATAGAGCACATGTTTGAATTTTGCACTGCATTGTGTTTTATGATTAACGGAAATGTCCTCAGAAAATTACCAGTACATTTTCCTTTTCTTTTCTTTTTTTACAGCGTACAAACAATTTCACACTAAGCACTGGCAAGTGTTTGAATTGCTGTATTGCAGACCTTATAATCATCTCAGATAAACGATAAAACAGTTTGCACACGAATCACCTTTTATTAACTCCAATATACCTGACTATATATGACTATTTATGGCTGTTTATTACATCATCACAGCTGTCGCAAGAAATTTACAATATTAATAACAGGGTTCCATTAAGTTATGATTTGTATTACATAACTGTTACACAACTAAAGCAGCATGTTTTAGATTACCTTTATCATTTCTAACCATGGTGTGAAACACACACCACACACGATAGATTACATTTTTTTGTTATAATAATCAGAAAAATAGTCAGTCATATTCATTACTAGTTAATTTGAATTATTTGCATTGAAACTTTACAAAAGAAAGAGCTTCTAATTTTTATTCATAACCACAAAAACGATTACTTATGAAAATAACAGCAAAACGTATACTTTATTTCAAAGATTCTCTATCAATTGACATCTGTTTTAGTCAAGTTTGACTGGATGCACAGATTTGGACATAAAAAATACAACTATGGGAAAGTATTTTCTGTTACCTGTGTGATGGAGTACCTACCTGATTTTGCAGATGGGCTCTTCTCTTGATATTTGTGTGTGTCCTGATTCTGTAGACATGTTTTTCTCTGAGGATCAGAAGTCATTCTTATGGACTCTTCAGATGTGTCCATGTTCTTCAAGGGTTGTGGTACAACTAGAGTAGGTGGACATTAAACAACGATTCCTTAAGAATAGGTTCATAATACCCTATCAGGTGATCGTGCATTTCACCAGCAATAACATTAGCAATGAAAATAACACAGATAAGATAGAACACATTTGTAAGGAACCTCCAGAGCTCTCCTAGATCTCGACCATGACACCTCCACAAAGGATTAAACCAATAGAAAAACTTTTCTAAGCATATTTTGCTTCTTAATAAGATCATCATCATTCAAGCATAACTCTAATAAGCACTCGAGTAACCACTGAACACTTAAAAACACAAACGGGTTCTCTGCTTACTAACAAAGCCACCAATAGGAAAACCACGATATGCACAAACAACTTTATTTGCTGTTGTTAACACACAAGTATAACAGCATGTCCCAATCAGGAATGCACAGCCATTGACCATCTTGGATTTCTCAGTGCCAGTACTGTAGGCGCGGATCAACTAGTAGAACCCCTTTTAACTATTAAGATCATTCAAACAGAGCGTCCTCATTTTGATGCCAACATTACCTTTTGGCGTCAAAAACGGGGAATGCTGTCTATGAAATCATCGCAGCTCTTCGGCTCTCTCCTCCCGGTGGCAGTAAGTTAACTTGTCAGTCTTGTGTCCACGACACACGCACGTTACTTGTTTTGGAAGGCACTGTGACTTAAACCCCGCCTACACACCGCGGTCAAGTGAGCCGCCATCCGTGAACACCCGGTCAAGCCAGCCGCCACCTGGATTCTGCTGCACGTCTGTTTGTGGTATTACGGTACGGAGACACGAAGCGGCCAAAAAGCTGACGGAGACCTATATTTCAGCGGTTATTAATTAAATGTGCTCAAAAACAGGAAAGAAAACTATTAACAAGCGTATTAATATTGGACATTATAAAAGATTCAGTTATATTATGTTCGAATATATTATACTGTGGTAGTTTCCACAAAAATAAAGTCTGTTAAAATACATTATAACACTGATTATGACCTACTTTTTTCTACATGCATTATTCAAATTCCTTCAGAATTAACACGAGAATTTCAATAAAATCTTTTCCATAAAGACCATGTCTCTATCTGTGTCAACTTTCCCGGGGATTTACTGTGGAATTTGGGAGAAAATGAATGGCAGTCTGTCACAATACATTATAGCACTCTTTGACATTCATACAGGTATTACTCAAATTCCTTCACAGTTAACAAAAAAATTGGAATGAATTCTTCTTCAGGATGACCATGACTCTGTCTGTGTCAACTTTCATGACATTTTACTGTAGAATTTGGGAGAAAATGAATGGCAAAGTCTGTCACAATGCATTATAGCACTCCTTGACATTCATACAGGCATTACTCAAATTCCTTCACAGTTAACAATAAAATTGGAATGAATTCTTCTTCAGGATGACCATGACTCTGTGTGTGTTAACTTTCACTGGGTTTTACTGTAGAATTTGGGAGAAAATGAATGGCAGTCTGTCACAATACATTATAGCACTCCTTGACATTCATACAGGCATTACTCAAATTCCTTCACAGTTAACAATAAAATTGGAATGAATTCTTCTTCAGGATGACCATGACTCTGTGTGTTAACTTTCACTGGGTTTTACTGTAGAATTTGGGAGAAAATGAATGGCAGTCTGTCACAATACATTATAGCACTCCTTGACATTCATACAGGCATTACTCAAATTCCTTCACAGTTAACAATAAAATTGGAATGAATTCTTCTTCAGGATGACCATGACTCTGTGTGTTAACTTTCACTGGGTTTTACTGTAGAATTTGGGAGAAAATGAATGGCAGTCTGTCACAATACATTATAGCACTCTTTGACATTCATACAGGCATTACTCAAATTCCTTCACAGTTAACAATAAAATTGGAATGAATTCTTCTTCAGGATGACCATGACTCTGTCTGTGTTAACTTTCACTGGGTTTTACTGTAGAATTTGGGAGAAAATGAATGGCAGTCTGTCACAATACATTATAGCACTCTTTGACATTCATACAGGCATTACTCAAATTCCTTCACAGTTAACAATAAAATTGGAATGAATTCTTCTTCAGGACACCCAAGACTCTGTCTGTGTTAACTTTCACTGGGTTTTACTGTAGAATTTGGGAGAAAATGAAAGTAAAAGTCTGTCACAATGCATTATAGCACTCCTTGACATTCATACAGGCATTACTCAAATTCCTTCACAGTTAACAATAAAATTGGAATGAATTCTTCTTCAGGATGACCATGACTCTGTGTGTGTTAACTTTCACTGGGTTTTACTGTAGAATTTGGGAGAAAATGAATGGCAGTCTGTCACAATACATTATAGCACTCTTTGACATTCATACAGGCATTACTCAAATTCCTTCACAGTTAACAATAAAATTGGAATGAATTCTTCTTCAGGACACCCAAGACTCTGTCTGTGTCAACTTTCATGACATTTTACTGTAGAATTTGGGAGAAAATTAATGGCAAAGTCTTTTACAATGCATTATAGCACTCCTTGACATTCATACAGGCATTACTCAAATTCCTTCACAGTTAACAATAAAATTGGAATGAATTCTTCTTCAGGACACCCAAGACTCTGTCTGTGTCAACTTTCATGACATTTTACTGTAGAATTTGGGAGAAAATGAATGGCAAAGTCTGTCACAATGCATTATAGCACTCCTTGACATTCATACAGGCATTACTCAAATTCCTTCACAGTTAACAATAAAATTGGAATGAATTCTTCTTCAGGACACCCAAGACTCTGTCTGTGTCAACTTTCACTGGGTTATACTGTAGAATGTGGGAGAAAATGAATGGCAGTCTGTCACAATACATTATAGCACTCTTTGACATTCATACAGGCATTACTCAAATTCCTTCACAGTTAACATGACATTTTCTATACATTCTTCTTCAGGATGACCATGACTCTGTCTGTGTTAACTTTCACTGGGTTTTACTGTAGAATTTGGGAGAAAATGAATGGCAAAGTCTGTCACAATGCATTATAGCACTCCTTGACATTCATACAGGCATTACTCAAATTCCTTCACAGTTAACATGACATTTTCTATACATTCTTCTTCAGGATGACCATGACTCTGTCTGTGTTAACTTTCACTGGGTTTTACTGTAGAATTTGGGAGAAAATGAATGGCAAAGTCTGTCACAATGCATTATAGCACTCCTTGACATTCATACAGGTATTACTCAAATTCCTTCACAGTTAACATGACATTTTCTATACATTCTTCTTCAGGACACCCAAGACTCTGTCTGTGTTAACTTTCACTGGGTTTTACTGTAGAATTTGGGAGAAAATGAATGGCAAAATCTGTCAGAATGCAGTTTTGTCTGAGCTGTCGAAAGTGTGTTTTGGATGAAATGATGATCCAGATGCGATGGAAATGTGCAAATTCAATAAAGATCTGAAGAGACTGAGAATTAAAGAACCAAACAGAGGTTTATCTTTGTCTTGCTTTTGATTTCTGCAGAAATGATCTGGTCTACACACACAGCTTGAGTCTGTGAGCAACGAGATAAGAAGCTGGCTCACAGCTCAGCCTTATATCTCACCAAATGATACATTGAAGGACAGATAAAGACCTGTAAGCCAATCATGTTATGCACATTTACAGTTCTGTCTATGGACATTTATTTTTTCTTTTCTGTATATTTTTATTACTGTTGTTATTTATAATTTATTGTATAGTATCTTCATTATTAGTGTTTTATTACCTTAATTATACTGACTTGTGTTGTAGATATTTTTCTCATTAATAAAGAACACGGTCAGAGACAGAGTCTTTTGAGATTTTATTCTTGCAAGAAGGTCAGACAATACAGTAAATACATGGTTCGTGGTACAGGTACAGGTACATGGAACATGGTTCTCTGCTTTTATACTCCTTTGCCCCATGTTTTCAATAGCTATCTCCCAATATGACTATATATGGCTAAGCAAGCATCATGAACACATTCGATATGTTTCATTCCTCACGCTATGCCTTCCCGAAATCCTCATGATATCCTGTTTTTCCTAAGCAAGCAAGAACAAGCAGGTTATAGTGCCATATTCTTATGCAAGGCAGAGAAAGGCAGAAGCAGGCCTCATAGGCCCTGTGCTCAAACAGTTATATGATGTTATACAGACTATAGATGACATAGCCAGCAACTGGTGTTTACACCCAAATCATCTCTTTGGAGCACTGCCAAGGCACAAGCTTTGTTACCTCCACACATCTTCATTGCTCTACGTGCTGCTTTCTGTCTGTCAGAGTCAGTACCTGAAGTCAAATGCAAGTTCATCATCATCTATAGTCTGTGTAACATCTTGCTGCAGTACCTTTACAGGCTCAGGTGGCCTGCCCACTATGTGGTGGGGTGTTGTTATCCAGCTTTGATGTCAATGGGAACCACAGTATATGCAGCTCCTGGGAAGAATGCGACTGCGATGTGGGCAAGGAGACAATTGTCAAGTGAACTGATGGACACTATGCCAATTTGGTATAATGGCTACAAGTTGTATAACCCATGGACGACTCCAGCAGAAAATCTAGGATGGTCGCTTCTTTTGATAGGAGGAGGAACAGCAGCAGTGATCAACAAGATCAATGGATTGGCTTGGAGCGTTCTGGCACTAGCAAATCTGACTGAAACTGCACTTTCGCTGTTAAATTATGAAGTGAAGCAAATAAGGGATGCGGTGGTGCAAAACAGGCTAGCCTTGGACATGCTTTCATCGGAAAGAGTATTTGTAAGATGCTGAGTATTTCATGTTGTTTTCATTTGCCTGACTATCATGATAAAGTCACAGATCTCATTAACCATATGAAGTTAGCGATAGCTACACCTCCCAAAGCAGATGATTCATGGTTTGTGTGGTTGACATCATTGTGGGGAGGTTGGGGATATTGGCTGATTCATACATGTTTACCTGTAGCATTGGGGATAATACTGCTGATTTTTGTGCTGCCTTGTTGTCTTCAGTGTTTTCATCCCTGATAAGGAAAGCAGTAACTAGAACCGCTACTTGTAAATATGCAAAGACGACCCGACAAAGAGTATGAAATGCCAGATGTGCGGCACCATCCTTTGTACCAAAACCACCTATGCATGACATTATTGTTGATTTTACTGATTCTGATATTGAGTAAACTGAAATTTCTTTAATGAAAGGTGTACAAGCAGGTCTGAATCCATGGTATGAGGTACTGTAAACAGAAGGTTAATGAAGAGATGAGATTCCCCTCTTGCTTGCTTATGTGTCAGGAGATTTATATAATTTTCTCCACACAAAAAATAAATGCCTTAAGCTTGTGATGTGTTTTTCGCTTATCAGCTAATGAAGGGGTATGTTAAAGCCTTAAAGGAGCACATACACTCGATGTTCTGATAAATATGTATACTAAAACTTGTCAAAGAATGACAAAAAGGGGGAAATTGTGTGAGAAATGTCTAATTGTGACTATATGCATATTATTCATATTTAATCATATATATATATTTCATATTCCTATGTTTAATATTCTTTTATTCCACAAGTAATCATATAACATTATATAACTGTTTGAGCACAGGGCCTATGAGGCCTGCTTCTGCCTTTCTCTGCCTTGCATAAGAATATGGCACTATAACCTGCTTGTTCTTGCTTGCTTAGGAAAAACAGGATATCATGAGGATTTCGGGAAGACGCAACGTGAGGAATGAAACATATCGAATGTGTTCATGATGCTTGCTTAGCCATATATAGTCATATTGGGAGATAGCTATTGAAAACATGGGGCAAAGGGGTATAAAAGCAGAGAACCATGTTCCATGTACCTGTACCTGTACCACGAACCATGTATTTACTGTATTGTCTGACCTTCTTGCAAGAATAAAATCTCAAAAGACTCTGTCTCTGACCGTGTTCTTTATTAATGAGAAAAATATCTACAACACAAGTCAGTATAATTAAGGTAATAAAACACTAATAATGAAGATACTATACAATAAATTATAAATAACAACAGTAATAAAAATATACAGAAAAGAAAAAATAAATGTCCATAGACAGAACTGTAAATGTGCATAACATGATTGGCTTACAGGTCTTTATCTGTCCTTCAATGTATCATTTGGTGAGATATAAGGCTGAGCTGTGAGCCAGCTTCTTATCTCGTTGCTCACAGACTCAAGCTGTGTGTGTAGACCAGATCATTTCTGCAGAAATCAAAAGCAAGACAAAGATAAACCTCTGTTTGGTTCTTCAATTCTCAGTCTCTTCAGATCTTTATTGAATTTGCACATTTCCATCGCATCTGGATCATCATTTCATCCAAAACACACTCGACAGCTCAGACAAAAACTGCATTCTGACAGATTTTGCCATTCATTTTCTCCCAAATTCTACAGTAAAACCCAGTGAAAGTTAACACAGACAGAGTCTTGGTTGTCCTGAAGAAGAATGTATAGAAAATGTCATGTTAACTGTGAAGGAATTTGAGTAATACCTGTATGAATGTCAAGGAGTGCTATAATGCATTGTAAAAGACTTTGCCATTCATTTTCTCCCAAATTCTACAGTAAAATGTCATGAAAGTTGACACAGACAGAGTCTTGGGTGTCCTGAAGAAGAATTCATTCCAATTTTTGTTAACTGTGAAGGAATTTGAGTAATACCTGTATGAATGTCAAGAGTGCTATAATGTATTGTGACAGACTGCCATTCATTTTCTCCCAAATTCTACAGTAAAACCCAGTGAAAGTTAACACAGACAGAGTCTTGGGTGTCCTGAAGAAGAATTCATTCCATTTTTTGTTAACTGTGAAGGAATTTGAGTAATTCCTGTATGAATGTCAAGGAGTGCTATAATGCATTGTGACAGACTTTTTACTTTCATTTCTCCCAAATTCTACAGTAAAACCCAGTGAAAGTTAACACAGACAGAGTCATGGTCATCCTGAAGAAGAATGTATAGAAAATGTCATGTTAACTGTGAAGGAATTTGAGTAATGCCTGTAGGAATGTCAAGGAGTGCTATAATGCATTGTGACAGACTTTGCCATTCATTTTCTCCCAAATTCTACAGTAAAACCCAGTGAAAGTTAACACACACAGAGTCATGGTCATCCTGAAGAAGAATTCATTCCAATTTTATTGTTAACTGTGAAGGAATTTGAGTAATGCCTGTATGAATGTCAAAGAGTGCTATAATGTATTGTGACAGACTGCCATTCATTTTCTCCCAAATTCTACAGTATAACCCAGTGAAAGTTAACACACACAGAGTCATGGTCATCCTGAAGAAGAATTCATTCCAATTTTATTGTTAACTGTGAAGGAATTTGAGTAATGCCTGTATGAATGTCAAAGAGTGCTATAATGTATTGTGACAGACTGCCATTCATTTTCTCCCAAATTCTACAGTAAAACCCAGTGAAAGTTAACACAGACAGAGTCATGGTCATCCTGAAGAAGAATTCATTCCAATTTTATTGTTAACTGTGAAGGAATTTGAGTAATGCCTGTATGAATGTCAAAGAGTGCTATAATGTATTGTGACAGACTGCCATTCATTTTCTCCCAAATTCTACAGTAAAACCCAGTGAAAGTTAACACACACAGAGTCATGGTCATCCTGAAGAAGAATTCATTCCAATTTTATTGTTAACTGTGAAGGAATTTGAGTAATGCCTGTATGAATGTCAAGGAGTGCTATAATGTATTGTGACAGACTGCCATTCATTTTCTCCCAAATTCTACAGTAAAACCCAGTGAAAGTTAACACAGACAGAGTCTTGGGTGTCCTGAAGAAGAATTCATTCCATTTTTTTTGTTAACTGTGAAGGAATTTGAGTAATTCCTGTATGAATGTCAAGGAGTGCTATAATGCATTGTGACAGACTTTTACTTTCATTTTCTCCCAAATTCTACAGTAAAACCCAGTGAAAGTTAACACACACAGAGTCATGGTCATCCTGAAGAAGAATTCATTCCAATTTTATTGTTAACTGTGAAGGAATTTGAGTAATGCCTGTATGAATGTCAAAGAGTGCTATAATGTATTGTGACAGACTGCCATTCATTTTCTCCCAAATTCTACAGTATAACCCAGTGAAAGTTAACACACACAGAGTCATGGTCATCCTGAAGAAGAATTCATTCCAATTTTATTGTTAACTGTGAAGGAATTTGAGTAATGCCTGTATGAATGTCAAAGAGTGCTATAATGTATTGTGACAGACTGCCATTCATTTTCTCCCAAATTCTACAGTAAAACCCAGTGAAAGTTAACACAGACAGAGTCATGGTCATCCTGAAGAAGAATTCATTCCAATTTTATTGTTAACTGTGAAGGAATTTGAGTAATGCCTGTATGAATGTCAAGAGTGCTATAATGTATTGTGACAGACTGCCATTCATTTTCTCCCAAATTCTACAGTAAAACCCAGTGAAAGTTAACACACACAGAGTCATGGTCATCCTGAAGAAGAATTCATTCCAATTTTATTGTTAACTGTGAAGGAATTTGAGTAATGCCTGTATGAATGTCAAGGAGTGCTATAATGTATTGTGACAGACTGCCATTCATTTTCTCCCAAATTCTACAGTAAAACCCAGTGAAAGTTAACACACAGAGTCATGGTCATCCTGAAGAAGAATTCATTCCAATTTTATTGTTAACTGTGAAGGAATTTGAGTAATGCCTGTATGAATGTCAAGGAGTGCTATAATGCATTGTGACAGACTTTGCCATTCATTTTCTCCCAAATTCTACAGTAAAATGTCATGAAAGTTGACACAGACAGAGTCATGGTCATCCTGAAGAAGAATTCATTCCAATTTTTTGTTAACTGTGAAGGAATTTGAGTAATACCTGTATGAATGTCAAAGAGTGCTATAATGTATTGTGACAGACTGCCATTCATTTTCTCCCAAATTCCACAGTAAATCCCAGTGAAAGTTGACACAGATAGAGACATGGTCATGAAGAAGATTTTATTGAAATTTTCGTGTTAATTGAAGGAATTTGAATAATGCATGTAGAAAAAGTAGGTCATAATCAGTGTTATAATGTATTTTAACAGACTTTATTTTTGTGGAAACTACCACAGTATAATATATTCGAACATAATATAACTGAATCTTTTATAATGTCCAATATTAATACGCTTGTTAATAGTTTTCTTTCCTGTTTTTGAGCACATTTAATTAATAACCGCTGAAATATAGGTCTCCGTCAGCTTTTTGGCCGCTTCGTGTCTCCGTACCGTAATACCACAAACAGACGTGCAGCAGAATCCAGGTGGCGGCTGGCTTGACCGGGTGTTCACGGATGGCGGCTCACTTGACCGCGGTGCCTACACTGACCAATGCAAAACAGCGAGACTGAAAGTGTCAAGTAAGCAGAAGGGGTTGAAGAAGCGGAACTAAGCAGCTCTGTGTTCATAAATTAATATGCATTATACATTAGGAAATGCATAGTCTTTCGTTTGGACGGAAGGAAATAGGTAATAATGCGGTGGTAGCAGTTCTTGAGGGTAGAGTTCAAACCTACCGCGAGAATTTACAAAGCGCCTCAAAGCCAGACTTTTCTTTTCCATTCTTACATAGTCGAGAAGTTTTGCTTCTCATCTTATATCTTGCTTTTTCATGTTACCAATGTTGTACTGTTATGGGCGAGTGATATCAGACTGATCAGAATCAGAATCATTGCCAGTATGTTTACACATACGAGGAATTTGTTTTCGTGACAGAAGCTACGCAGTGCAACAGAAGGACAGTGACAGAACAAAAAAACATAATAAAAATAAGTAAATAAGGAATAACAATATAAAAGTTGACAATTGTATATGTACAGGGATATAACAATGGACAGTTTTGTAGGCCTATGTACAGGTATATTATGTGCAATTGTGTTGACTAAGTATGTGTGTTAGATAAATAAGTGTAGGCCTATGTGTATAAATAGTGTGTGTACCATAATTATTGTGCATAAACATAAACATAAAGTGTTCATGAGATGGATTGCCTGAGGGAAGAAACTGTTTCTGTGTCTGGACGATAATGGAATATACAATGGAATATAAAAAAATATTATAAAGGAATATAAAAACAGATTCGCATTCATGGTCATTTAGTTCTCTGCAAAATCCATCCAAGTGTATAATGTACACTACTACACATTAAAATAGAGCCCTACCATGAGATGTAGCTATCTTCAGTAGAGTGAATTAGGGTACATTTAGACCAGGGGTGGGCAACGTTGGTCCTGGAGTGCCGCTGTCCTGTAGAGTTTAGCTCCAACCCTAATCAAACACACCTGAACAAGCTAATCAAGGCCTTCAGAGGTACTAGGGCTGCAGGCAGGTGAGGTTTTTTCAGGGTTGGAACTAAACTCTGCAGGACATCGGCACTCCAGGACCGATGTTGCCTACCCCTGATTTAGACCATTGGTCTCAAACTCAACTCGGGCCACAGCTCTGCGCAATTTTGCTCCAACCCTACTCAAACACATCTGATCCAGCTAATCAAGTTCTTCAGGATCACTAAAGCTTCAAAGCAGGTGTGATTTGGAGCTAAACTCTGCAGAGCTGTGGCCCTCCAGGAATTGAATTTGAGGCCACTGATATAGACAGTCATAAAGTGGACAAATTTACTCAAGTTCACCACATAATTTAATCGCATACATAATTAATAGATTGCAACAATATATAAATGCATATACTACAATATAACTTATATAATAGCCTATAACGTTTAACCTGATTGAAAGTTAACTTATGGTTGTGATAATGTAGCTGAAATGCAATATGGTGGCCACAGATAAACTTAGTTTGAGCAGTCTTTGGTTTGAGTCATCAGACAATGTGTATAAACTGCTGTGGTGTGTAATAATACTTGAGTAGCTGAAGCTGAGGCGTTTCCATAGCCTACATATATAGATATAACCATAGACAGATAGTACTGTACTGTCTCTAAAATAATCACCTAGGACTTAAAAAAATAAGCACCGTGTTGTTTCCTGGTTATTTCAACAATATCTTCTATTGTAATATAGTGCCATCTACTGGCCAGATAATTGTAATTACATTACAATTAAAAGTTTAAGGCAAAAACCGTTCGTGGCTCAGTTTATCAAGTTTTTTTAAACTGTGAAAACGTGAAAATCTTCATAAACTACCACAACTAATTTCGGCAAACAAAAGAAAAAAGGAAAACGAAAAAAAATCCACAACAAACAAAGTGAACAGAAATGAAATTATACATACGTACTTTGGTTTATAATAACTTCATTACATATACATTTGCTGGTATTTTCTGTAGCAGCACAGTTTACTGCATTTTCTTGAAGGTTGATCAATATGTGTCCACTCGTTTCAAAAGCAACGTTGGGGGGCGCTAGTGGATAAGAGAAGATTGTAACTCACTCCGTTCTGTTTATCAGCACTCTTTTTATTGCAATACAGCATAGTACCTTGTAAAACATAAACATATTTAAATTATGAGATCTTATGATACCACATCACATATATCTGTAGGTTATTGATAAGTGTTATATTTAGAAACCTTTTATAATCTTTTACATAGCCATGTTAGCCAGTTGTGCAAAAGTATCTGTACAGCTAATAATTCATTCCCTGTGTGTGTATCCTGCATAGCATGTCTCTGAAATCTCTTAAAAGCATGCTCAGGTTTACCTTTAACAAATTACCAGTCATTTCACAGATGCGTGACCTAGTTTAAGACCTCAAGAGCAGCATTTCTAGGGAACTTGCTCAGACCATTACGCCGGGTCTCAGAAAAGCAGTTCCAGGAGCTGCAGTTAATACATATAAACATTGACAGCTGCCAGAGAAATTACAATTATGGCTGGTTAAAGATGGGGTTCAATGTGCAGGGATGGCGTGTGCACTGTGTTGGGAAAGTAAAATGACGCACAACACTGTACTAAAAGCAACCTTTGGCTAGCTGAGGAAACTGATGATGTGTTTCATGGCATGTGATGTTTGTTACATTATATGACCCAATGATTTAGTTTCATCTTCATAACTAAAGAAAACAGATGCAAATGTTGTTTTGGGGAAAATAACCGTAAAGTTTTATTGCGAACCAAACAAGGTCACATGATTCAAACATATTACAATTTTACAGTACATTTATAGTTACATATAAGCATACTTTAAGTTTTTGTTCCATATACATTAAAACTAATACATAGAGCTTAAAATATACAAATAAACTTAAATAACCATACAGTCATATTCCATGGAATGTGATGTTCAAACAAACTGGCCCATTTCTGAGCTGTACGATTACTGTACATCCTTGGAGGCTGGAAGACTAAAGTAAAACAGAGGCGTCTGATTCCTTGGTCCAAGTGCGTATCTACACACAATAGCAGCACATCCCTCTAGCACCTTCCGCTTGAATCAAAAGAACAAGAAAAACACAAAAAAGGAAGTGCGCTTTAAATTAGGAAGATAAATGTGCAACTTGATCCCAGATGCGCAACTCAAAGATCACAAAAACATCAGATGCTGACATATTTTAGTGGTTTTAGCGTCACGTTGACTGTATTTATATCCGACACAGACTGATGTGCAAGATCACATGATTTAGATTAAACAAATGTGTGGAGGGGTGTTAAACCGAAGGCACGAACACACACACACACACACATCCAATCCATCCAAAAAATTGAAGTCTAGCACTGACAATCCTATAAAACTAAAGACGCTGGAAATAAATCTCAAGAAAAGAAAAGTACATAACAATCGTCCATCAGCATACATCCTATCACTCTCTTTTCCCCCATCTGTCTCTCGTGCATTTAGATGCAGTCAATGAAGATGACAAGACTTTTTTTAATGTGTAAAACTCAGGCCTTTAACAAAGGCCTTTTGAGCTGCCGTACGCCATGTGCAAATGCCCCCTA
Source organism: Gymnocypris eckloni scoliostomus (assembly GCA_027564155.1). Classification (NCBI taxonomy): domain Eukaryota; kingdom Metazoa; phylum Chordata; class Actinopteri; order Cypriniformes; family Cyprinidae; genus Gymnocypris; species Gymnocypris eckloni. The sequence continues at coordinate 49,570,248 of CM050412.1, read as the reverse complement.
TCTGGAGGCAGGGAAATGAGACAGGGTTTGCTTTTCTCATAGTGATGCACTACAGGTGTGATTCCATGGGACAGCGTTTCCATGGTAATGAGCTACAGGTAAGAGTCTATGGGATGGCGTTTCTGCATCGATGGGCTACAGGTAGGAATCCGTGGCAGGGGCGTAAGAGAAGCCTAGGAAAGCCTCGGTCGCCTCGGTGATGCTGGCTGTGACTAGAGCGCTGTCCGGGGAGCAGCCGATTGAATTTGGCACCGGCTCGTCTGTGAACTCAGGGTCGAAGTGCCGCAAGTCATTAGGCCCCGTCTGAAACAAAAGCACGTAAAAATTACACAATTGAAATCAATTGATAAGAAGATGCGATATTTGCATTCTCTAATCACAAGGACTAGGTCCTTTTTATCTGTAACACCCAGTGCTATGTGGTAATAACTCAAAAGTCAACAAAGAAGAGCAGTGGAACGTACCACGTTGGGGTTGAAGGGCGGCGTGAGCTTCTTGGCATTTAGATCATCCCAGTTTATGGGAGAAAAAAACATGTGGTTCTTGATCTCAGTCTACAAAAGAGAAATAGAAGATACATTAGATACAAGAGCAACAAAAGTGCTATGCAATATGATATAGCTAATATATTTAATAGCAAAAACTATATATATATATATAAATTCCAAGACACTTACAAAGTCATCACTGAAGCCCAGTCTCTTGGTTTTGTCTTTTTGCAGCAGGCCCTCCAGCAGGTGTCTGGCAGCATTAGATATGTTGGGTTTGAGCTGCAGTGGCTTGTTCAGAATGTTATCGTACATTTCCGCTGTGTTACGGCTGTAGAACGGAGGCTGTTGAGAAACCATAAAAGCAATCAGCAATCATGTAAAAAAGCCAAGCACTCAAGCCAATTCCAGTTCAATTAAACTAATTAGTTAAATACATTCAATTAAAGGCGTGAAATCAATTTATTTTGCTGGAATAACTCACCAGGCCATATAACATTTCATACAGCACTGCTCCTAAACACCACCAGTCCACCGTCCGGTCATACGGCTGCTTGTGTAACACCTCCGGTGCCAAATACTGCAAGACAGAAGGAGAAACATCAAGATGAGTTAGCTTACAGACTGCAAATGCAATGGCATTGTTTGAAAGCAACTGCTTAAATGTGAATGTTATTTACCTCTGGTGTTCCACAGAACGTTGATGTTGTTCCATTGGGTTCTATGTTCTCTTTGCACAGGCCAAAGTCGGTCAGGATGATGTGTCCTTGAGAATCCAAGAGAATGTTCTCAGGCTTCAAGTCTCGGTACACTATGTTCAGTGAGTGCAGGTACCCCAAAGCGCTTGCGATCTCGGCTGCATAGAACCGCGCACGCGGCTCCAGAAAGCATCGCTCCCGTTGCAAATGATAGAACAGCTATGGAAAGACACAGAGAGAGAGGAGACAGATTAGGCTGTGAATTCCATATCCCGAATGGCATACTTAATCAAGGCTTTCTAGACTCCAAAATCCCGAACAATGGCAGGAAATGAGAACGCCCCCCCACAGCCCCTCAGAGACGTCTGTTGAGTTAGACCGAGTCTAAACCATCATAGCTGCTAAATCTGGCTCCCCTACCTCACACACTTTCCCCTCCCAGCCATTTCCTGAGGAGAGTTTCCTATTCAGAGCCCAGCCGCTCCTCTCTGCTTCTCATGACAGGATATCCCTTTTCTGTCTGCATCTACCTCACTGTCTCCAACATCTTTGACTATTTTATTTTCCCTTTTGTAAATATTGTTTTACTCCCTATTGTGTGTAACAAAAAAATGCAAATGAAATAACATACCTCTCCGCCATTGATGTAGTCCAGTACAAAGTAGAGTTTATCAGCAGTCTGAAAGGAGTAATGCAGGCCCACCAAGAAAGAATGCTTGACATTCTTCAGTAACACGTTGCGCTCAGACATGATGTGTTTCTCCTGAGGTCAGAGGTTAGAGGTCAGGATAAGAGGTCAACCAACCATCTAGAACTACTGTGCTGTTATTAAACACATGCATTCTCCAAAGCCCAAAGCAACTGTCACTAAGGAGTGAATTCCATACCTCTTTCTTCTTCAAGATGGCTTTCTTTTGCAGCACCTTAACTGCATAGAACTTCTCATCACACCGGTGGCGGGCCAGAAGAACCTTTCCAAAGCTGCCTTTTCCGATGACCTTGAGGAAGTCGAAGTCTGACGGTTTGGCGGTGGGGTTGGAGGAAGGGCCGAGGTTTATCTGCTGAGAAGGACTTGGCTGGAGAGGAGAGAAAGATGGTTAAGCAAATACGATCACATATTGTTTTGTAGAAAGATGCATGATGCATAAATGCACACATGCTTTCGTGACATAAATAAACGCAGATTTACCGGTGGGGAAGGGTTGCTGTTCATCAGCTCAGCATCTTGTGGAGGTGTCAAGTTCAAGATGGACTGAACCTCAGGACTGCAGGAAGAAAAGACCACTGATGATTAAATGCATGGTTTTAACAAGAACAATTTAGCAAACAAAGAAAGAGACATGTCTGAATATGAGTAGTTATAATTATAGTTATATTATTAGTTATAATAATTCGTTTTCTTTAAACATGAATGCATATTTGAAATAAATGTAAACATTTACATTTTCTTTACGATTTACATCAAATAAACTTACTGCTTGCATGCATAAGAATTTGTGGAAAGCCTCTGGATAAAGTCATTCAGTCCCATCTTTCTCTGTTTCATAAAGGCTGCACATAAAAGAAAAAGCAAGAGAGAGAGAGGGGAAAAAAGTCCATTAAAAAGCTAGATCACTTAATATTCTTCCCATTCTGTGATAAAGTTGGCTCAGAAGATTCCATTCATCTGAAAAACAAAGCCTACCACTGAGATTAGCTACTAGTCCTCTTGTTTTAGAGTAGGTCAAATCTGGAGCTGGGACGCCCGTCTCCGTTTGGATTGTCATTGCTGTAGTTTTCCACTCCGGGCCCGTAACCAAAATGACACAAAGCCCTACTGAACTCCTACACTTCTGTTCCAACTATTTAAAAGGCAGGGGGAGGAGGCTAGAGATCGCTTTCCACCAAGAGGCGTTGCTTGGCCTGCGTTCTAAGAGAGGAGGCGTGTCCTGACGCAAGTCTCTGTGTGCGGGGGCGTGGCCTGACGTACATACACCAGGTTCTAGTGGAGTCAGTTATGACGTCTATGAGGGGCCAGCTGTGAGTGAAGGGCACACGAGAACGTAACGCTGACGTTATGTTACATACAGTTGAAAACAAGATCTCCCCGGATCTAACAAGCTGAGCAGGACTATATGTTCTGTTGACAGGAACGTCAAAAGGATTCAAAATTGAGTCACTGTATTTCTCTTTTATAAACAAACCTGCCTGCCTTAGAACACAGTCATAATACAAAAAGTCTTGCTACACATTCTCATTGCTACTATATCGCAAGTATAAACAATATATTCAGTATGTAAGTGTACAAGTGCAAAGATAAAGCAGAAAATATTCGTTTGATTCATCACATCTGTTCAAAAGACCCAAAACAACTCCCATCCACGCGAGCACAACAGTCAACGAGTCCACTGCAGCTCTTTCACTCTTTACCTCACGTTTTTTTGTTTTGTTTTTCCCTCAAAGCCCCATTTTAACCGTCGTGACAGATGACGCATGAATGAGACAAAAGCAAAGGGACTCGAGCCAAACTTCAGCACTCACTGGAAAAGCACTGACTGGATTAACGGCGAATAAACCGTTTCTTTTATGTGGGGTCTTTTTAATGAATCGGCTGAACTTGTCACTAAACAGTCCGAATGAGTCAGTCGGAGTCTACTCACAACTACTCACTGAACGAATAACGTTATTAAAATGTAGTAAACGTTAAATATGCGGCCACATATGAAGTATTTTAAGTAAATGTCCACACCGCGATGTCAGATAACAGTATAATGACGTTCGAAACGAACTGTTCGAAAGAACCGATTTGGAGGAATGAATTGGGATTGGGAATTAATTGGGAATTAATTGCTTCTAGGAAAATTCAAGCATTCTTCTGCTTTCTTCCCTTCTGTTATTTTAGAGCCCGTATCGGGACATTTATATAAGATTATGACATGCCCTAGTTTGCCACAGTTATGCAACTCTATAGCCTTCCCCAGCAGACTATTAATTAAAGTTACTCATTCAAGTCATTAAGTTATAATACAAGCTCAGAACCTCAAATATATTTAAACTCATAAATGGTTGGGTTGTGACAAAAAATATTTTGATGTTAACCGCTAAGTTTAACACATAATGCTTGTAATTACAATGTATCTCATTTTGCAGCAGAGTTTTTTATACAGTAGTTCGTGGCTCTTAACTCAGCACTGTAGAGCATTACAACAAAACACATTGGAGTCATCAGCTGTTCTCACGCTAATATTAGTAGAATAAATGACTAGTAACCGAACACAGTAAATATATATCATGCATACATCCCAAAAAGTTGTTAAAGTTGTTTCACATTGTTCATTGTGCATAGATGGAAAGCATTAAATAATACCACATGAAGACAACAATAAACAACATGTACTTAATTTTTTTTTATTCTGCTTACATGTTGCTCATGTTAAATAACCATTTTATCGCAGAAAAAGATTGAACGCACCTTCCAGATGTTTAAGTGAACCGCTATATAAACTATATATAGGCCTATTGTGTATTTTACACAATAAGTCGGTCTATCACTGGTTTATTATGATTAATGGGTTTGAGAAAAGTACAAACCTTTAAGTTCTGATGAAGTTCTCATTGTGCTGTAAATCCTGACAAGTCTCCTGTGAGAGCCGAGACTGACTAGCGTTCCTTATGTTTGGCAAAGGTAGAGCCAAGTGCCTTAGACTAAATATATGAGTAAGGTGTTAAAACCGGGTCACTGCCCCTACGGTATCACGCCTACAGATGTCCCAGTGCACCCTAATTATAAGCGGACACCTCCAGTGCTATGTCATTTAAATAAAAACAGTTCCATAACACAATTTTCCCGCGATAAATTCGGCAAAATTCAACTTACATGACAGCGGAGAAGTTTTGTCTTTCATAGGGTCAGGAAAGAGCGCAAAGTGCCGCAGAGACGCTTAATGAGGAAGGTTTGAGGTGAAATAATTTGTTCAATCCGCCGCATTCCGTTAGGGCTGATCTGACACCGGATATCTGCGGGGCCGGGGCGGAGTCTCTCCAGCCCTCCAACAATGTGCTGCACTGTTTTCATGAGAAGCTGAAGCTAAATGAACACACAGGGGCTGTCGGTCAAAACTCTACCTGAACACAGTTTTTGGACATCATTGGCGAGTGCAACTCAATTGAGACCGATAAAGAGACTTTTAATGTTTGTGTATATGGAGTCCTGTAACTTGTTTTTTTGACAAAAAAAAGTTTTGTTTTCTCTATGTACTAATTAAGAGAATTTAGATAAAGCAAACACCCCCTATAATTATCCTCACCTCTGCAACACAATTACAATTTACTAAAGCATGAAAATGATCACACACAAAATACTCAAACACACAATCTTAACTGGGGCAAGTTGTCATACTGTATGAGGTAAGTCATAATGGAAACTATTATTATAGTTGGTTGGAAATGATTACAGAAATGATTATTATATTACAATAATTTGTATAGAATATAATATAACAAAAAACACCAAAGCATTTTTTATGCCAAAAGATACTTTGTTGTTTATGTCATTTCAATTTATCAAAGCATGAAATTAAAATGATAATTTATTATATTATATTATAATAAAGGTTTAATCTAATAAAATAAAATAATAATTACAATTCATAGCTAAATTGTAAACATAAATGTAAAAATGTATATTGTTTTGGTCCAAAGATACTGAGATTGGACAATTGTATACAATTCTAACAAATTCTAACATCTTTCCTTTGTGTTTTTGTATGTCGTCTCTGTCATAAATTACACTTCTTTCAGTTCTGTATATTTCACAACAGTTTTACTAAATGCTTTGAGACTTTTCAACTTTAAGTTCTCAGTTCAATTCTCCTAATTTAGATTCTCTTCCCCTTGTCTCCTTGTGCTCATCATATCATCCAGATTCTGGTCTTTTCTCATTCTTTGTGTAAATAGGAAGTGAATAGAGGTCTGGGAGAGGATCGAGAGAAAGAGAGAGCACACAGAGATCAACAGGGCTTCAGTCCTAAGTGTCCACACACTTTGTTTATTTATGTTGGAAGATGGGGATTACGTAAAATCGTATTTAAATGCAGCTAAGTGCTCAATAAAGGACCCAAACATTATGCATACTAATGTAATCTTGGATCATACTCTGGTTTCAAGAGCATTATGCAATATCCTTCTCACACACACATTCGAATGAATGCTACAAATATGTGCGTACACTAACACACCTGCAGTGACTGCAGAAACTCTGGAGCTTATGAGATCATTTAGACAAATTTAAACTATGAGTAATATATAATATGAACACAAACAAGTATATTAAAGATGCAGGTACTGTAGTTACAGATTCTTGTGCCTTCATAGGGATTGTACTACATTAGTTAATTATGAGACAGCTAAATATCAGTTATTGCTAAGTCTCTCATCTCCAGACTGCTCAGTATTTTGGCAGGTTTCGTTAAATGGGAAAGCACATTTTATCCAGCTGACCAGTTCTAAGACACGTCCGAATCCTCAGGACACTGTCCTCTCTGTACCTGTCCTGGGTTCAGTGTTAACTTATGATAGGACAAAAAGGACAAAACTTTCCATAGAAATATGATAAAAGTATTTTTTCAGATAAGCTTATCACCCTAACATTAAAATGACTAATGTACAGCCATGTCATTGCAAAGGAATTTTTTCAAAATCTTCTATCCACAGCATCAACAACAGACCATTTATGAGTCATTAATTATGAGCTGTTTGGTCTACTTGAAATCATGAAAAAAAAACAACTCACTTCTCATCTACATCAAACTGAAACTGATTTATTTCCTTTTTTTCAACAAGGATATATTTACGTGATAAAAATATAGTAAAACAGCAACATTGTGAAATATTATTACAATTTAAAATAACCCTTTTCTATTTTAATATATTTAAAAATGCTATTTATTCCTGTGATTGATTCTTGATAAATAGAAAGTTCATAAGAACAACATTTACTTGAAAAAAATTAAATACATTTTACTGTTTTTTAAAACATTAATATGATAATGTGCACCTAAACTCCAAATGATATATGAAAACAATATTTTATGTACATTTTTATATTTTGTTTAATATAAAATATTTTACATATTATATATAATATTTTATATTTTCATTTAATTCTTAGGAAGTACAAAAATCTTATATTTAGAATTTTTATAAATTCCTTGATGAGAAACGTTAAACAAGCCCAAAATAGAGAAATCATGGCAAATTATGTTTTATCCTTTAAAACTAAAATTATTTAGTTTTCTTTAAAATCATACAGGGAAAAGAAAATTCCTCTAGTAAAAAATAAATAAAAATCACCCAAAATCATAATTTGTTATTAGTGTCAGGTAGTTTAGCACATACAATGCATGTTAAGAAGCACTTGATAAATATTCATGGTGCGTTCCACTATTATCAGGTGACATTGTGTGTTTGTAATTGAATAGTGTGGGACTGTTTTATTCACAGAAGAGCTGTTTTGAGCACTTGCCTAAAATAGTTATTAAAGGTTCAACTCTAAGCCTACATGGATCAAGGTGATTATGGGTTATGCTTATACCAGCAAGAGAGGAAAAACAGGGAGAAGAAACAAAACAACTCAAAAAAAGAGAAGGAAGTGCAACGACAGAAAGATCGTGAAAGAGTTATAAAGGTGAATGAATGAGAAAAGGTATACAAAAGAGAGGGAGAGAGTACGGAAATAAGGGAATGAATGAAAGAAAAGACTGGTGGAGAAAAAGACAGAACTTACTGGTGTCAGACGGACAGCAGTAATCAGACTCAGGGTCTCCGTGGTAGTAAAGGTCCATTGCCTGGGAAAAAAGAAGTAATGTAGGTCAGTGCAATGTCTTCAATGAAAACACTCTTTTGTTGTCTTAATACCGCACGTCTCTTTTGACCTATAAACAAGTTTGATGACAGAACAAGGCCTTGGTCCTTGAAAGTGATAACACAGAATATTAGAATTAGGACTTTGGTAATGTGCTTTAGATTAGTCACATTTTAAAACAGTTTTATCATGCGTGCACACTCATCAGAGTTAAATTATGACTTTCAGATGGACTATCACACCTGTCTTAATCTACAGCTTGCAAAAAATGAAATCATGTGACATCTGGCTTACAGTTTTGCACCCAAGCTGCAAGCTTTCTGCATGAAGTGAGCAAGAGCTTGGGAGAGAGAGAAAGACAGAAAGAGCAATTTCCCAAATCCACTTTAATAAGCTCCCTGGAGAGCCGGCTAACAGAATACTGAAATATGTGAGGGATAGTATTAACATCTTTGCACATGCACCTATGCCAAACTTTCCCATCCCATGTGTCTCACTGCTCTTTATCTTGTGTAAACAGATAAGTGGATAAAATTAATTTGAATGAAGAAGAATGAAAAATGAGCAAAAAGTTCAACAAACAATGCTTCCAGAAATGTGTTTTCTATGTTTGACAACTAGAACAGTGAAATATTGTGAAATATTGCACTTGAAAAGTGTGCTTTGTGTTGTAATTGTATGGTATATTTTGTTATCTGATACTCCTACATTTTTGCATGAGACATTAGTTTGTGTGCTGACCTGTGTGCGCTGACGTGGTTGCCATGCCTCCTCGTGCCCGTAAGTGATGAAGGGTCCGTTGCAGATGCAGCATTCCAGCAGTACGGGGCTTCCCAGCAGCGGTGACATCGTCCAGGGGCAGATCACATGCCCCTCTGATTCGGCCTCATTCACCTTACTATCATTGTGATGTCGACTGAGCATCTTCCATTTTCTCACCTGTTGAAAAACACAAATGAGGTAAGCTAATCCTGACATGGCCTATTAGTAGTAATAAGTAAATTAGTTCCAAACTTTTAAATTGACAAGAACCCTCAAATATAATACAAATATATCCCCTTGCAAGGAATACACTTATTAAATTAAATATTTAAGACCTGTGTAGACATTGTACAACAACATTACTTGTTTATATAATTTGCATTATATTGTTATTGCACTGAAGGCAAAATCAATTATTATCTTGTTGTTCAAGTTTAGGGTCAGTAAGTTATTTTCAAATATTACAGAAAATGTATACTTTTTATAAAAAAATATATGCATTAGATTGATCAAAAGTGACAGTAAAAACTTTTACATTGTTATATGTAATAAAAAAGTAACTCATGAACTTGAACTTCAACTTCAATCATCACAGGTTTCCTCACAAATATGTAACCTCTGTGAAATCCAGACTAAAGTCTCAAAATCGAATTATGAGATATCAAGCATCAAAGTTTGATTTCATCCATTAATTTCACTATAATTTATATCTTTGACATGACCTTATTCAGTCAATATTAAAGATATAAAGGTTACATTTTCACAGAATGTTATTTACCATACGAAGGATGATTTCTTTGTAGAAAACAGCAAATCACAAAAAGATGACTTCAGCTGAGTTTTCACAGAGAGGGTCACATATATTAAGCAGCACTGTTTTCAAAGAACGGTTTTCAACACTGATAATAAGAAATGTTTGCTTGAGCAGCAAATCATCATATTAGGATTTCTGAGGGATCATGTGACACTGGACAGTTATCCCAAGCTGAAAAACACAGCTTTGCCATCACAGGAATAAAATACATTACATAATATAAACATAGAAAACGTTTAATTCGTTTTCATTTGTAATAATATTTCACAAATTAGTATTTTTACTGTATGGTGAGCATATGAGACATTTTTCAATATATATATATATATGTGTGTGTGTGTGTGTGTGTGTGTAGCAGAAATGTGCTATTTTTAAAGAACAGAAATCATCACCTATGTTTATGTGTATTTGGAATAGCGCATAAAAAAGGGCTGTAAACTACGATGGAAAAACATTAGCATACTGAATAAATTCCTCCATGCACATCAAAACTCTTGTGACTTTCCACGATGGGACGGGAAAACTTGACTAACCAGCGGACCGATCTTATTGCACAGCTTCTGAAATGTTGTTTTGGTCGTTCTGAAATACCTGAGCGAAGTCTGTCATCAAAGTATGTCTATATAATTGTCTTACGCGACTGCCTTCCCAAACAGATCATATGAAAATTATTCTATTCAGTGGCTTCTTCTACTTTTCTTAGTGATTATTTATTGCCAGTTTATCATTTGTTCTCTTTAACTCAGATGGAAACGGTGCTTTGTTCACAAATGTTTTATGTGATATTCCAGTTACACACATAAGTTAAATTTGCATCTTTGGATGGAAACAGAGCTATTGTCTGTGAACTCTCTAATTTAGCTCATGTTTTTACCAAGAAAGTGCTGTACCGAAGTCATATGTTTTTCTCAGTAAATAAATAATCAATTAAATTGAGACAAAAATCATCTCAAATCAAAGTTTTAGGAGTGAAATGCACTAACAATATATTACACTAATAGCTAGGCCTAATACTTCATTTGCATGAGCTGACTGCATTGGTTTAGCACCTGATTCACAGGATAACACACCTATTTTCGGATAAAGAAAAACTATTCAAAAGTGTCTGTTTAGCAAATTCTCCTCTAAAGGTCATAGGACTAGATATAAATTTGACTCAAAGACACAGCTGAAAATGAAGTGTGTGCGTGTGTGTGTGATTGTGCGGATAAAAGCTCAAGGGTCAGTGAAAAACGTCACTGCAGCGACTCAAGCTTATTCTATAATCCACAATAATCAGAAGGACACACACACACACACACACACTCACACACACACACACACATGTTGGTTTTTATGGTTTACGGGGACTTTCCATAGGCGTAATGGTTTTTATACTGTACAAACTGTATGTGCTATTGCCCTACACCTACCCTACACCTAAACTTAGCCCTCACAGGAGACGGTGCATTTCAACTTTCCCTCAAAAAAACTCACTCTGTATGATTTATAAGCGTTTTAAATTATGGGGACACTGAAAATGTCCTCATAAATCACCTTCTCCTTGTAATACCTATGTTATACCCATGTCATTATACAAATTTGTGTCCTCATAAACCACATAAACATGCCCACACACACACACACACACACACACACACACACACACACACACACACACACACACACACACACACACACACACACACACTTTGCTCTTTAGCCTTTGATACCAAGAATGAAGCACAGATTCCAGGGAAAGATGATCTTGGAACTGTAACTAGCCTTTCTTAAGGGCCTAGTCTTCTGCACACACTCAACCTGGCCCAAATATTTAAACATCAAAAGCTGCCGATTGTGTAAGTGCACTTACAGGAAAATGTTAAGATAAAAAAAAATGGTTAATCAGCAACTCTTCCCTCCCTGTCCTCCAAACAGTGTGAGTTGGCATTTCGCATGCAAGGCTTTGCACTGCTATTGTAATCTAAAATCTCTCTGACAGTATTTACCAGGCACAGAGTTTCTAGTCAATAAAAAGTCATTATATTTTCGAGGCCCTGGGGTGTGTTTGTGTCTGTTTGTGTGTGTAGCCAGGGAGGATAAATCGCACACTATAACTCTTTTATGGGATTGGTCTATGTGGAATTCCCAAAAGGCGTACTCCCTCTGCATCCCATGAAACCCAGCTGGGAACAAACGCTACTGAAAGTCCCATTTCCTTAGCCTTCCTGACATGAAATACTTTTGGAAAGCGGTCCTGTGATGTACAAAATGTTGCTGGCAAAATTATTATTTAAATTAAATATTATAAAAGTATTTATTTAATTAGAAACACATTTTTTTATACATGTTTATCTGTACCAAGCATAAAACATGCTCAAATAATACCAAAGTAAATGTAGTTTCTTTGCCATTTGCCATATTTTACTATTTGTATACTTCATTGTTCACACTTTTAATTGATTTTAGTAAAATACTTAACATGTATTCTAAATAAATAGAAAATGTGACTAATCCCAGCTCTTTAGATTTAGAGGTTCCCTTATTAATACAAAATCTAACTTGACTTTGTGATGTTGATTTGAAAACAAATGTATGAACATGTGACGTGTCAACTACCATTGATCAATTTCTATAAAGGCTAAAAATATTTTATGAGCACTTTAGCGTGCGAGTCTTGTCTGTCCAACCCAAATGATCTAAATTTTGGCATACCATAAAGCTAAGTTGTTTTCATGTTAAGCTATTTTAATGAATGCAGACAAACCTGCAATAAAAAAATATATATATATTTTTTTTATTGTGAATCATTTTTATTTGATAGGTTTAGCTCAATACAGCGGTCATTTTTGTCCCTGAAGTATAGGGAAGTAAAGCCCTACACACTAAATCCAGTAAGCATAGTTAAACCCGCTCTGAACCAGAAAAGTATTCATTCCCACAGAATAATATTACTTCCCTCATAAAATCTATTCGCCCGCTGTGCTTCTTTGTAGGAGGATTGCGGAACGATTCAGGAAATATTACAGAATGATTCAGGCCTTTTCTGCAACAGTACAAAGCTCTCTAAATAGAATCGCTCCTTCAAAACGATAGCGGAAAATATATAAAGTAGATGAAGGTCATGAACTTCCTTAGAAGAACTTCTACCAGCTGACATCGCAGGCCCACGCTTGGAAGGTGAGCGGGAATTTGGCTCGGAGCCACCCTCGACTGGCACAGCACCAGAGTTTGCATGCAACAGCATAGTTAAGGGCCGGGCGAGAGACAAGGGACCCAAAACAGAGATAAAGTATCATCTGAGCTCTGACTGGAACTGACGCTCATGTTGTTATATTAAGTTTTCCCCTGAAACCTAGTAACCATTAGCCTCATTAACCCCAACGAGAGAGTCACAGGGGACAAAGGGTTAAAGTGCCAGAGACGAGACGCATGAACAAACAGATAAAAATAGTACTTTCCTAATTGTCTGACAGTCCAGAAGCCATAATTATAATCCTGATGCTTTATACAACACAAATGCTGTTTTGTACTGAAAAAAAGTTATAATAATAAATAAATAAGTTATTATAGTTAACTAAAACTAAAACATTTTGCTCAAAATAAATGTTAACTGAAATAAAATCAAAAATAACAAGTTTAAAAGTTATTTTATTTCAGCTAGTTGCCAAAACAGCAATCTCATTTTCGTTTAGTTTAATTTGACGTACTAAAATAACTGAAATAAAAACTTCACAGACATATTCAAATAAAAATAATAATAAAACGTATTAAAATGTCAAAAACATAACAAAATGATTAAAACGTTAACTAAAATGAAAAAGAAAGCAAAATAAAAAATAAACATTCTAACAAAAATGTAACATTTTAATTTTTAAACTACAACAGAATCTGAGTGATCCTAAAATCCCACTAACAAAGTCCACAGCATCTCAGCAGGGTTAGGAAAACCACTGCTTGATCTGTTTGTTCACGCGAGTCAAAGCTCTGGAATTCCATCAAAACAGAGAACTTGCTCTGGATTGAGGACGGATGATGCAGATGTTTTTGTGCTTGTGTTTGCCCAGGGGAACACTTTATAGCTCAAAATGTGCTCTTTCGTGGTTCAGGACACATTCCTTTAAGTATTATTGTTGTCTCAGATGTTTCTCTTAAGGTAAAATAGAAATAGAAGACAATAAAGATAATATTTACATATGTCAGGTCACTAAGTATTGGGAGAATGTAATGTTGAGTTCGTTTTGACTTCAGATGGATTGACCTTTAGAGGCGTGTCCCTTTCTCAGGGGATACATCTAAAAAGGAGGCTTGAGCAAACGTATTTTTGTGCTCCATTTAATCCCATTGCCATTTAGGAGAGGGAATTGAGAAATTAACAGGACCACGTGTCATTTTTTACTCTATGGTTTCTTTATTTTACAGAACCCAAAATATGATATTTTGATGCTTGAATGGTCTTTTTTAGTCTGTACAATGAATGTCAGTGGGGTCCAGTGTTGTTTGGACTCTACTGACTTTCATTGTATGCACAAAAACTTTCTAAAAAACATATTACTGTTTTTCAGCAGAAGAAATAAATTCATGACGACATGAAGAAGGTGAGCACATGATGCCCGAATTGACATGTTTGGACAAACTGTTCCTTTAAACAAAAGTTTCTGATTATATTACTGTCTAAAAGAAACAAGTGAGATATTAAAAATGTCTAATTTTATCAGTTGACTTCACTTTAAACCCTCTACATTAAAGAGTTTAATCAGACATAAGCAATCAGACAGTAAATAAAATTATCATGACAGGAACAGTCTGCTTCATTTCTTTGTTTTGTATTTTAATATGAAATATTACTTTTGCATAAAATCTTTGTATTAAATATTCTTTCTTATAAAAAACCTCCGTTTTATATATATATATATTACAGAAACATTTTCAGTTCAATTAATTAATCTGTATAGGACTTTTCACAATAAAATATTTGATTTAATCTCACATTTTCCATGGACCTCCACTTTTGAATATATTTTAAAAGTGTCTGTCGAACAAGACTTGATCTCTTGAATCTCAGAATCACTACTGAATTGATGAATAGATGCATGAATAAACATTTGACAGATGACCAAAAGTTAATAAACAGACACGAGGAGGCCCTCTACACTGAAGAGTTTAATCAGTCACAATATAATCATCACGACGGGAACAATCTGCTTCATACAATAATAATAATTCAGCAGATCCTCCAAATAAATCACATACGATCTCATCACAGGCTCACCGAAGCACTGAAGGCCAGCGCAATGTGGTCAATCAAACTTTATGCTCATTTCAACCTGGCACTATAAAAACTGTCCCTGCATGTGTGTGTGTGTGTGTGTGTGTGTGTGTGATCCGCAGACCTCATGACCGATGAGTCATCGGCACAACCCCCCACTCCTCGAATCTTTCTGCCACATTAATTCCACAAACACAAACAAGCACACAAACCCACACGCAGAGCGAGAAGGAGCCCCACTGCTCTCCATATTTCCACAGAGCGTGAAATAAAAATCCTTCCAGGCAAACACGATCATGTTCCTCCTAAAGAGTCAATAAAACAAAACAAAGGAAACATAAAACAGATCCATCACCAGCCTGGGTTACCGGGGGAGAGATTGGAAGGAATATAACTATAAAAATCGATCCACAGCTGTTGCTTTAGCATAATAATAATTAAAAGGATGACTGATTAGCGATAGATCTGAGCTGACAGTGATGATGAAGGCAGGTTATGAGGATGAACAGAATTTGATATTACTCTCAGGTTGCTGAATGAATCAAATAGACGCTGATGCTGCTACGGCTCCTGTGATTCTATCATTTGCACACTGATACACGTTACATAACTTCAGCCTCGAGACTGACTGGACACAAAACGATGTGTCATATCTCTCGCTTTTTCATTCTCCTATAATATTTGCTCTTCTCCCCTCCCATCCTCCCTGTCAGGACACATATATTTTTGACCCAACCTAACCTTGATATATAAGCCGCCCATTGTTGTCCCTACACAGAATTCATGAATAAAACAGCTCAAGCATTAGTTCTCTGGTTATTTGAGAGCTGTTTGTGGCAAAGCAGAGGAGAAGTAGGCAAGAGGTTATCAAATCAATCAAACACAAAATTCAACCAACCTCAGATGGCTGCAAGTTTAGTCATTATGTAATCGACACTGTCTGTCTCTCTATCTATAGTGCTGCAAATACACCAACATATAAGAGACAGCAAGATATAATACAGCTAGGTTAATAGGTTTCATAAAACAATGAACTCAACATTGTAAAGATGGAAATCATATTAGGTAGATCAGGCGTTTTCAAAATTAAATATGATGTCCACTTGTAAAGGACCACTTTACTAAAGAAAATCTGCTCTGTAAAAAACTTGTAAGTGTCATATTATAAAAATAAAAGTGAAACAAATTATTAAAATATAAAAGTAGACTTATTTACTTTGTATTTAATTTTAATATGAAAATATTCAATAAACGTGTCAAAAATATTTGTTATATTTGCATTCTATATTTTATATATTACAGAAAGAAATTCAGTTAAATTAAAATTGATTTGTATAGCACTTTTAACTTTTTTTTACTCATGTGTTTCATAAAAATATGTTTCTTGAAATCCATTTTATTTTCTCTGTAATCTTCTAAAATATTCTCTCAAATCCTCTTGCAACTCCTGAATTCGATTATTTATCACAATATCATATTAATTAAACCTTAAATGTACAATATTTTCAGTGCAAGTAAGGATTTAGAAAATTAAAAACGGTCAATTTATTAAAGAATATTTCAGGAGTTTCTTCAGGTTTTCCTTTTTTCTGTTCAAAATGTTTCACACAATTGTATTTATTTATTTGAAAATAATGTTTTAATTGTCAATTTAGTACACAATTTATTGATTTATGCTGTGTCCTCATCACATTCCATTATTATTTTGTAATGTCCAAACACAAGCCTGTTACTTCATGATTTAGCTGAAGTATAATGGATCAAATTAGTTCTGTGATGTTTTGTAATGTTGGTTGGTTTGTGTCACTTATAAAGCATTCCATCATGTGTGATAAAATCACAGAAATTGGTATGACATTAAAATGTCAAATTGACGCCTTGCGTAAGCTAACATTATTCCACACTGAGCAATGTCTAAGTTTAGCTCTTAATTTCCATTCTGTTAGTTTCCAACCTATTCATTTTCATGTCATTGTGCAATTAATCAAATGATAGGCTTCTGCAGTTAAAGTACCACAGCACATTTCTGAAAGTTTGCTATCCAAATACTTCCTTACATAACACATACAATACAATGTATTTCAAACTGCCTGTCTGTTACATAAACTGAGGGCACATATAGCAAGCTGTAATGCTGTCATGTGTGATCTCTCTCTCTGCAGGGACGACTGAGATACAGACTCATCTGAGCTCTGTGTCATCTCTCTAATGCTCACTGTCTCCGAGAGCCAATCGAACAATCAGGAGCAACTGTGGAAGAAAGTGAGAGAGCGCTCAACTCAGCTACAGTCCAACACCGGGAAGCTGTTTAGCATTGCTAAATGGAAAGACAACATGCTCAGCCTCTTATGCATCCCTACGGCACGCTAAGATTAAAAGCTTGCACCGGAAGGGATCAGAACAAACAAGCAAAATGGGGGGGGGGGGAGGAAATATGATATTAAGAGCATTTTTTAGGTCTTGAAATATGGATGGCGTAAAAATTATTCGACCCTGTTTATGATTGTGATTCTCTTCACATCTGCTGTAAAATCCAGTGAGATATGAGGTTATTTCAGTCTGAATCCTTACCAGTCGCTACAAAAAGTTAATTACATCAATTCTTCAATTTATATTGTGAAGACAGGTAAGAAAAAAACAAAAAACAAAACAAGTGCAAGTGGGTATTTTGTTATATATCCTGGTAAAATTGGCAATTTATTAAAGATTGTCTCAAATGCATTTTGTATGTTTTCCTTTCGCCCACTAAAATCTTTTCTTGGGAATCATCATTTAATCGGTTTAATAGTTTCTTAAATGTTTTTATCTGAAAGCTCTCAGTTCCAATAAAACAACAAAAATATATGATACTGTTAATTGACTACAAAAAAATAAAAAAAAAATTAAAACGTGTCTGTCAAGCAAGGCTCAAGATTAAAAGTTTAGAGTCACTCCTGAAGAATTAATACATGCATGAACAAACAATGAACAGATGACCGAAAAGTTAATAAACAGACAGTTTTCTGACCTTGCATGTCTTGTTCTTGTCCGTCTGGCAAGGTGTGCACGGGGCACAGGGCTGACAGAGAGGGCTGGGGGGGTGAGGGAGGTAATATCCTCCAGGACTGTAGTGACAGCAGCCATACGGAGCTGGGAAGTGTGTGTACCACAGGTCCTGGCCTTCCTGACATTTCGGACATGGAGACCGGAAGCCCTTAGCCTGGACCTTCTCCACATTCACCTTCGGATTCCTCATCCACCTGCGCACCTAGAGGCAAAACATGGAAGTGTTTTACGTCTGTGCATTATATAATGGGTGGTGGTGCAAGTCGATTAAAAGGCTCAAGGGTTGGTAACCAGTGAGTTGGAGGTTAACTTGACCTGGAGTAGGAACCTAACACACTATGTCCAGGAAACAATTCCTCTGGTCATGTGGTGATGTTATGAAAGCTTGTGTTGTATTAACAACATCTAGGATAAGTATGTTGGGTGTAGATATAAAATATCAGAGGAAAGTTTTTATAGCTTTATGGCATTCTCAGATAGTTTCTCTTAAGAACCGGCTTTGCATCTGATATTCCTCTGAAAACTTCTTAGAATACCTGACTTGAAAATTAATGTAAAATACAATAAAAGTGAAAATAAATAACTGATATGTATGTAAATATATAATGCACAATTGTAGCAAGATAAAATAATGTAAAGCATAAAATAATATGATATAAAATGACATTAAATATATAAAGATATATTATTTGTGATTTTGCAGCAAAAGGCTCTTGTGAAACCCAGTTGTCAAACACCATGTTTTTCAAAGTAGATAATTATAATATTTCATCATGTGAAAACATCTTGAATTGTTTAAGGCAATCTGTGAATATGAATTTTGGATTGGTGCATTTGCTCCTGTGTATGTCGTTACCAGCTAAACAATGAAATCTGAAAGGCATCCTGAAATCACCAGCATTTACTGACTAAAAGAGGCAGGGCACAGGGTCGTATGTCTTCTTTGTAGTTTACAATGTATTTAATGACTTCAATCCCTTGAGTGAAAAGCAATTTTCTAGGCCCCAGGAAATCCTGGAACTCACTGCGAGCACAGGCTGAGAGATTTCCACTTCTCACTTCATTTCATACGAAAAAACAATCTCAAAGCTCTATACGATCAAACCTTTGTTTTTTTATAGAATGAAGGAAACAATGGAGAAAAAAATCCTGAAATGAATGAAAACAATGCTTCCCAATGTCTCACATACATAAACAGTTACAGCATATAGTCACAGATCCTAACAATTCACTGCTCGCGTCCTGTCTCTCTTCTTTGATTGGATTTTCAAAGTTATGGCATCGTATGTTGTCCCATAGCATTCAGAGTCTCTTTGCTTAAGCTTCAAAGACCTAATCTTCTCTTCTCAAAAGATATATTAAATATTTTAAAAATAATACAGTTAAATCTCAGTTAGATTTAATCAATAATTTGCCATGTCGTATTACTTATATTTGGTCAGTTTTAATGAACAAATATAATATTTGTCTGACAAGAATTTGAAGCATATATTCAAAGATTTTATATATGAATCTTGTCTCATCTCATCTCATTTGACATGCTGCCTTTTCTATACAGTAGCCATGTCAGTGTGTTATTGTAATAATCTGCATGTCAGGCACATGAATCATTCTTTACAGGAATCAAACACTGAAGCAGTGGCAACTTAATAAACCACTCCAAATACAGGCTCTACTGATGACTCAGCAACCCACCAAACGTTAGTCACTAGAGAAAAAACATCAGTGTGTGTGTGTGTGTGTGTGTGTGTGTGTGTTTGTGTGTTTGTTTGTGTGTTGCCCAGTGCACATAAAAAACACACAAGTCAAAACACACAGCACCCTCCAGTAGTGTTAATGCAACACACGGACGAGACAACACTGCAAGCTGACCTACAAAAGACAAACATCAACCTTGGCACTCCAGAAGATTCTTTCTCTCTCGGTGTACACATAAATACATAATAATCCAACAAAATGATCTCACTGAGTCACTCTCTGACACTCCATCTGCTGTGTGTGTATGTAGGAGTCTGGACTCAATCCCAAACCACACACACTTTCTCGCCTAAACCAAAACAAATACATTATATTTAAATAGATAATTCCACACATGTTCAGATTGGCCATTACGATAGTCACAAATCAAGCTGGAATGGAAATTTCATTTTTGTTAAATTGAACAATAAAAGAAATCCATAAATAATATCTACACTAATGTCAAATGCCATTGAGAAGCTTGCGTACGTATTCATAACTGGCCGTCAATCTCACAGCCATAACACAAACAGCACATTATATTTATATGAAATATATACCACAACCATATTGGCTTTTGGCTGATGTTAGAGATATTTTTATATTGATTGATATTTGATATTTAATTGTTTATGCTCACATTTAGATTTCCATTTGTTTTCATCGAATGCTCAATTAATCTCTAAAAGCATAGAATACATTATTTTTTAAAGCAGTAATAATTGAACAACTAAATATTAAAAGACTTGTTAAATGTAATATCTTGCAAATGTCAAAATGAAAATGCATGTTTCCTAGTGAACATTATAATGCTTTGATGCCTAAATTAATTTCTTGCATTTAAAATGATTCATAGTAATTTGTAATGTTTTATAAAACCTTTTGAAATATTTTATCTATACATTTTGTATATCTTATTATTTATTTAGATAAACATATTTATTTTACTTTAATCATATTTATTTTATTTCAATATTTATTTGTTTACATTTTTTAAAATCTTATATCTTATACCTACTATAAGATACTATACAATTATAATATTTCTCATAACATGAAAATAATTATTGAATATTGACTGAATTTTGTACACCTATCCAAAAATCATAAATACAATGATTGCAAATAACCACATGCATGCATACATACATACATACAAACATACATGCGTGCATTTATTTTAAATCCATAAACACAGATAAATATACATACTTCTCTTCCTCCATAAAGAATAATACTTTCAAACCCTTAAAACATTTCTATGGAAATGACTTGAGCCCGACCCCCGTGCAACATGTCAGAGCATGTGCGTTACCCATCAGGCCACGTCTATACCTGAACAGCATTTTTAAGTCAAGCCACAGAAGTTCTGCACCCAACATTCTCACACACTCACCTTCTTCTTGACAAACTGGAAGGCAGAGCACTTCTGAAAGGAGAAAGACTGTTTCTCTGCATTATGGACCAGCCTCATGGCCTCTGGCCGGCCCGCGCACTCTGCGGACCCCAGCGTGATGTCTTTGAGAGGGACGAGAAAGCTCTTCTGTGTTGCCTGAAGCAATTACAACAGCGTAAATCTGTGATATATGTTGCCTGACAAGCACATGTGTGTGTGTGTGTGTGTGTGTGTGTGTGTGTGCATGCCAGTGGCCGTACCTGTGTTGTCGTCCTCCTCGGTCCAGGTTGTTATGATTGTCACTGCTGACCGATGATATCAGCGCTGAGCTGATGCCGTGAGTCTGTCCCGATGATGCTGCTGGATTTCACAGCATGTCTCTGCAGCACCACCACTGTGTGAGTGTGTGTGTGTGTGTGTGTGAGAGAGAGAGACAGATAGAAGGAGATGGAGCTGAACAGACACCTTGTCAATGTGACAGAGAGAGAGTGTTGCAATCGGAGAGAAGCACACCTTCCTCCCAGCCCTCTTTCTCTCTCTGTAGCTCTTCGTTGGCACGATACACTCTCTCTCTCCTCCGCTCCTTCCTCCCTGCGTTTTCTGCAGAAGCAGATGCTCTCTCCATCGCAGCGTCTCTCTCTCCACCCCCTCCCCGCTGTTTGATTGTGTGAATGGAAGGATGGACGAAGGATGAATGAAGGCTGATGGATTGGATGGGTGTATTTAGCCTGACCAGTGCCGTTACAGGAACGGCTGCAGTGCTGCAATCCTCTTCTGACTCACACACACAGCATCTCTCAGGCTCTTTTTCTCTCAGTCCTACCTGTCTGTTTTTCTGGATTCTCTTGGTCAAGGATCATTTATGAATGAGCGGGGGTGAATGAGTCAACAGGTTTGTCATCCTGCGAGCAGCGGATGTCACACATCTGCAGGGAGAGGGAATGGAAGACAATGAGGGGAGAATCGATATACTGAGTTAAAGACATTATGACAGGGATCCATCAGCTCCTTGTTCTTCTGAGTCAGTGGTAAGTTGATCAGGATGTTGACAAAATAAAATTGGCAGAGTTTAAGGACCTTATTTATTGGTAAATATGTTAATTTGCTTTTACAAAATAAACCAAACCAAGTAAGAATGGACATTTAGTATTTCCCCCAATAATGTTAATATATATATATATATATATATATAGAGAGAGAGAGAGAGAGAGAGAGAGAGAGAGAGAGAGAGAGAAAGAAAGAAAGAGAGAGAGAGAGAGAGAGAGAGAGAGAAAGAAAGAGAGAGAGAGAGAGAAAGAGAGAGAGAGAGAGAGAGAGTACTGTAACATAAAACATTTTCCAAACCACCCCACCTAAAATAAAATACTACATAATTAATAGTAATAAATCTTACTATAACTAAACAACAACAATGCAACAAACAATGCAATGTAATAATTTATATAATAATTATTCATTAAATAGTATAAAACAAAAATATGTATATGTTGTATGTTGTACTATAAATACATTAATAAATATACAGGTACATCTCAAAAAATTTAAATATGGTGAAAATGTTTTTTTGTTTTAATTTTGATGATTAGAGCTTACAGCTAATGAAAGTCAAAATCAGTATCTCATAATATTAGAATATTTATATTTGAGTTTCAATAAATGACCATCCATACAGTATACATTCTGGGTATCTCTTGTTCTTTGAAACCACAATAATGGGGAACACTGCTGACTTGGCAATGGTCCAGAAGACGATCATTGACACCCTCCACAAAGAGAGTAAGTCACAGAGGATCATTACTGAAATGGGGGGCTGTTCAAGGAGTGCTGTATCAAAGCATATTAAATGCAAAGTTGACTGGAAGGAAGACATTGGGTAGGAAAATGTGCACAAGCAACAGGGATGACCGCAAGCTTGAGAATACTGTCAAGCAAAGCCGATTCAAACACTTGGGAGAGCTTCACAAGGAGTGAACTGAAGCTGGAGTCAGTGCATCAAGAGTTACCACGCTCAGACATCTTCAGGAAAAGAGCTACCAAGCCACTTCTGAAACAGAAACATCATCAGAAGCATCTTACCTGGGCTAAGGAGAAAAAGAACTGGACTGTTTCTCAGTGGTCCAAAGTCCTCTTTTCAGATTAAAGTAAATGTTGCATTTTATTTGGAAATCAAGATCCCAGAGTCTGGAGGAAGAGTGGAGAGGCACATAATCCATGTTGCTTGAAGTCCAGTGTGACGTTTCCACAGTCAGTGATGATTTGGGCTGCCATGTCATCTGTGGTGTTGGTCCACTGTTGGTCCACGCAGCCATCTACCAGGAAATGTTAGAGCACTTCATGCTTCCTTCTGCTGACAAGCTTTATGGAGATGCTGATTTCATTTTATGGAGATGCTGATTTCATCACCTCCATGCCATGCCGCATTGATGCAGTAATTCATGCAAAAAAGAAGCCCAACCAAGTATTGAGTGCATAGAAATGAATATACTTTTCAGAAGCCTGGCATTTCTGTTTAAATTATCCTTTTTTTATTGATCTTATGTAATATTCTAATTTTCTGAGACACTGAATTATGAGTTTTCATTATCTGTAAGCCATAATCATCAAAATGTAAAGAAATAATGGCTTGAAATATTTCACTCTATATGTAATGAATCTATATAATATATGGGTTTCACTTTCTGAAATAAGTGACAAAAATATTGACTTTTTTCATGATATTAGATGTTTTTTTAGATGTAACTGTATGCATACTTTAAAATAAAATGTAAAGGTCTAAAAATGTAATGAAATTTAGAGGTCTGGAAATGTATCTAAAGAGTAAAGTATTAGATTCCCAGGGAAAGCGTGAACTGTTTAAATATACACACTGAATGCATTTCAATGCATAAAATGTATTATGTAAATGTAATATAAATAGTAATTAATAAAAAAGACAAAAAAATAAGGTAAAAGTGTTCATACATAGAAGACTATAACAGAGATGATCAACAGGCAAGCAAAGATAGTAACTAAACTGTCATACTTTATGAATTGATAGTTTCAAGTAGCCTGGCACTGTGTGTAGTGACTAATGTTTATTTATCTCCAGAACACAGCTGGTAAATAATTTTGTGAAATCTCATCTCAGTGGTCATTTACATGATTTGTGTGGATGACAAACCTTGTGTAGCCGTTTGACTCATTGCTCTAAACCTACATCAAATAAATCTGAATCCCCCCCACACACAAATAAAGATATTTTCTTCTTTTTGGAGATGACAGAAAGATAAAATGTCATACAGAGGCAATTTCACAAATTACAGTTAAGGAGAAAAAACATTTCCTATCTTGACTGTGAGAGCTGTCTGATACACTATAACAGACTGGATCCTTTTATTCGAGAGCCAACCTGAGAAAGAAAGAAAAACGTCTTTCATCCTGGACAAAAGAGCTATTCATTTTATGCATATCACTGACCTTGCTGTCTGCTCTGCCCAATCAAACCCAAAATACCCTGCAAAGAGCAAGTAGCCACCAAAGAATAAACTGTTGTTGGAAAATATGATTATTATATGCGTTTCACGGCTCACGCTCTTCATTTTTCATAAATAAAAACTGGTGTTGCATCAGTTTGAGCAGTGAAGTAGCCACCAAAGAATAAACTGTTGTTGGAAAATATGATTATTATATGCGTTTCACGGCTCACGCTCTTCATTTTTCATAAATAAAAACTGGTGTTGCATCAGTTTGAGCAGTGAAATGAGTCTCATATAATCTGTCTGATATAATCAGCTGCTCCGTGAAATATGAAATGTACAAAAAGCGAGCGATTTCAGATACGCATAAGTCAAATAAATATGCATAATTTCCTGGTGTGTTATTTGGAGAAACAGCTGCTTCACACTGTATAAGAATGACCCATAGACCACAGTATTTTGTAAGACACAAACCTACAAGGTTGGATTATTCTTGGTTATTGTTTTTTTAGGACAGACAATTAGTTAAAGCGTTTAGGAAAAGTGCACTCTCAATCTGGGTTGACTTTACCCATCAAAATGTATATTTGAGAGTGGGAGCACATCTTTAAAGTCTTTACAAATATCATTACTATTGGATTGTACCATTAATCAATCAATATCTGTAGACATATATTTAGTAATCAAAGCACAGTGTAGCAGAGGGCATCTATTATTAATAGTTTATTCATCCGCACACTGGCCATACTGTCCAATGAATTGTGTCTATCAGGCACACAGCATATACAACCCAAACAACTCCAGATAAATAAATGTTTTTCTTCTTGTAAGTATGCAAAATAAGACATTAAAACTCATCGTTTTTACATAAATTGACACATAGACCAGACAGAACCTCTATTTCTCTCTCTTGTGCCTTCATATCTCTTTGAAGTGGGTTTCTCCCTAGTCTCAAGTTGTTATTCTGAGATACAAATCCGAAGATCAAAACTATACAGAGCAACAGGAGAGAGAAAAATGTTGAGTGAACATCTCACGAAATGGAAAGGAATTCTGAAATTAATCTAGAGGACATTTTGTTCGCTTGATGTCTGTTCGTAGCTCAAGAGACTGAAAAGGAGCTTTCTGCATTTACATTTTAGTCTCTTATGCTGCATTTATTTGATCAAAAATAACAGTAATATTGTGAATTTATTTTTTGTTTTTCTCTCAGAAATAATTCTAATATGTAGATTTGGTGCTCAAGAAACATTTCTTATCATTATCAAAGTTGAAATCAGTGCTGCTTAATCATTTTTTTGTGATACATTTTTTCAGGATTCTTTGATGAACAGAAAGATCGGCCGAACATCATTTATTAGAAACATAAATCTTTTGTAACATTATACATTTCTTTACTGTAAATTTAAATCGGTAAATTTACTGTAAATCACTGCTGAATAACTGTTTTAATTTTTTGTCAAAAAGAAAAATTGTAATGACCCAAAATTATTTAATTAGTGTAGGTATCAGCAGATGTTACTCCTAAAATCGTTCCAATTGTTTTAATACAGTAAACGTATAGAGTAAATGGTTCTTTTCAAAAACGGCGCTTACAAAAATACACAATTAAAACTCATTTTACATTTAGATAGAATGAAAGATACAGATAGTACTGCATGGTAGCTTGCTTGTTGTGCCCAATATAATATTTAGTTAAGCCCAAATATCTTATTAATAAGAAACTATGCTTCTAACCTCAGGCCGAGAGCTGTAGTTCAGACCATGTAAATTTGTGACGCTGATTCGCGAACGTTCGTTTGAACTATGGTGTCGGGAAGCACCGAATCGTTGAACCATGCTGGTAACGATGGGACTTGTGACCATAGTTGGCTAACGACGCACCCCTGGTTGAGATCTCTACTAAAAGACTATTTCTCAGAAGAAAAGTTCAAGCAACAAAAGACTCCAAAATTTGCTCTCTATTCAAACCCATCGAAGCAATTTAAATATTCAGGAGATCACATCTGCAATCTTTCTTTGATGGGAAAGTATCTGGAGATAAAAACGACAGACTCATGACAAGTCAGCTATTTCCCATAAGGTGTTCTGGAGATAAATGCCCCCCTCTTCCTCACATCCCTTCATATAAATGTTGAGTCATCCTCTGCCATCTCTCTCTCTCTCTCTCTCTCTCTCTCTCTCTCTCTCTCTCTCTCTCTCTCTCTCTCTCTCTCTCTCTCACGCTCTCTCTCTCTCTCTCTCTCTCTCTCTCTGTGTGTGTGTGTAGAGTGTAATTTGAGCTTTGTTTTGTGGAGAAGATTAGATCATTGTTGGAGCGTTTTGGCCTTCAGTACCTCAGTCCAAAAAAACACAGGGACCATGATACCAACAAGATAATCTGCCCTCTTCTCCTCTCCTCTCCTTCCAAATGCTCAGCTTCTTTTAAAAGTTACTCTCTATAACACAAACACGCACACATAAAAGAGAGAGCGTGAGCCTTATAAAATAAACATGATTCTCTGCTCATCTCTCTATGCTACAGGGAAGGCAAGCTATCTTTGGGGACACAGTCTCTCTCTCTATTTTCTTTTTTCTCTCTCTTCCCATTCTCAGAATAGCTTCTTTCCTCTCACATGCTGATGATGCTTCAGAGCCAAACAGAATAAGTCACACGTGAGAGCGTGAAATCTCACTTTACCAAACCTGAGATATAAAATGCATGACATCAAATCAGGCCAGACAGACGGGAGTTTTGAATCGGAAACATAGATAGACACAATTATGCATACGAAAAGGGAAAGACGTACAATTTTGCTCGAGTTTTCCATTTAAAACGCTTATAAGGTAGTGGTGCATATGCTAATATAGCACTCTGACTGAAAGAAACAGAGAGCGATGGAGAGATTGCAAGAATGGAAGGTTGACAGGTGGAGAGGGAGGAGTAGCTGTGACTGATGCATTGGCTCATCTTTAGTGTGTGTGTGTGTGTGTGTGTGTGTGTGTGTGTGTGTGTGTGTGTGTGTGTGTGTGTGTGTGTGTGTGTGTGTGTGTGTGTGTGTGTGTGTGTGTGTGTGTGTGTGTGTGTGTGTGTGTGTGTGTGTGTGTGTGTGTGTGTGTGCGTGCATATGCATGTTAATGTAGGATAAAAATGACTGATATTCAAGGCAGCTGACAGGAAGGTAAATTTGAAATGTAATCTCCGCACCACAATATGCACATTTTTGTTCATTTATATGCAAACATTGGCACTTCTCAAAGACAATTACTGAATGTGGTATAGAGCAGCTAGCGAGATAAAACCGATGTCGCTGACATCTTTAGCTGAACAGCCAGTATGGGTCAGCGTGTCAGATTTTCAAACATGATGAGTCATTGAGATTCTGAATCTCCCAGGATTCAGTGTTTCTCAGACTTCTGCGAGACGAGTGTGGGAGTGAAAAGAGTAGAGACTATTGTGATGTTTCGGCAGGAGCATCTGTGAAAGGAGTGTGTGTGTCGTGTGTGTGCATTAGAAGTGTGTATGGAAGCACT